>JAOXXN010000395.1:136721404-136759764 GCA_026770055.1 Myrmophylax atrothorax
TGAAGTGGAGGTTAAGTTTGCAACGCACAAGGCGATGATCTGTTTGACATTCTGCACTCGGCATCACTCGGGTATGATGGACATCACCAACATTTCTCTGTTGCACTAAGACATAGTCAATGAGATGCCAGTGCTTGGATCGAGGGTGCATCCAGGTTGTCTTCAGGCTGTCTTTCAGTTGAAAGATAGTGTTGGTGATGGTGAGCTGCTGTTTTGTACAAAACTCTAGCAGGAGTCGTCCATTATAGTTGCAGTTTCCAATGCCATGCTTGCCCAGGACTCCTTTCCAGGCTTCAGAGTTCTTACCTACTCTGGCATTGAAGCCACCCAGGATTATGATCTTATCATTTGCAGGAACCTTTTGGGTGAGGTGGCGCAGGTCGGTGTAGAATTTGTCTTTTTCCACCGGGTCAGCTTGGAGAGTTGGGGCATAGACGCTAAAAAGAACAACATGTTGCTTGTTGTGTAGTGGGAGGCGTAAAGACATAATGCGATCGTAATGACCTGTTGGGAAATTTTCAAGTTTGGAGGCAATGGAGTTTTTAATCATGAAGCCAACTGCAGAAAAGACGAACTTCACTGAGAGCAGCAATGTCGATGCTGAGTTGTGACAGTTCGTGGGCAATTAGAGCAGAACAACGCTTGGGACACCCACTATCCATAATATCAACCATGGTTCTGATGTTCCAGCATGCGAGTGTTTGCTTGAACACACCTTTGCAGGCAGGTGTATGCCTTTGAATTCTCTTTGTTTTCATTTGACCACATGGAAGATGCCGGTTGGCCGCGGTTATCCAACCGGGTGTGGAGATGAGCTTTGTTTAGGTCACCTTTTCCAGACCCCTCTCCATGTGGAGCAAGCAGTGCTGTCCCTAGAAAAGGCTGCTTGGTTGTTCAGGATGCAACCCCACGAGACTGTCATCTCCGGGGACAGTCTCGAACGACCAATATCCTGAACAACCAATATCCTGAACCCTGCATGCAGGGTGGGTCTGCAGCTTCCAGCTGCTTCCTATCACCTGCCGTTTTCAACCCTCGCCTGTCGCTACAGCGCTTTGCAATGTGGTTGAACCCTTCAAGCCTGTGCAATGGAAATTTTAGGTGAGGCACAGCATGCGCAGAACTGGCCCCACCCTTTACTCCTAAGGTTCATCTGTCACGGCCGAGTGAGCTTGGACGGTGACAGCGAATACCTCAGGACTTAGGTTTGGTTAGAGTATCCTTCTCTTAGATGGATGGCCTTACAGGCCTAAGCGAACTCCGTCTGTCCGGGTTCGAAGTTAGAGTTGTCCTTCTCCTAGGATGGTTGCCAGATGGCTAGAGAGCCCATCCTGCCCGTGGACACACTTTGTCTGACACTTCAGCTGAGACCTGTCTGGCATGGGAGACCCTACTGGCGGCACAAACCACCGCCAGCATAGCTCTCAACCTCATGAGGGCACGCAAACTTCTCCCCCACAACAAAGACAAAGACAAAGGTCTGCACCTAGGGTAGAATAACCCTATACACCAATGTATGCTGAGGGCTAAGTAGCTGAAAAGCAGCTTCATAGCAAAGGTTCTGAGGGTCCCTAATGAAGCCAACAATATGCACTTATGGAAAAGAAAGCAACAGTGTCCTGGACTGCATTAGGAGGAGTGTTGTCAGCAGATGGAGAGAGGTGATCCTGCCCCTCTGCTTTGCAGTGGTGAGGCGACACCCAAAATACTGTGCCTAGTTCTGGACTCAGCAATACATAACAGATAGGAACATACTAAAAGAGAACAGTGAAGTGCCACAGAGATGATTAAGGGACATGAGCATCTCTCCTATGAGGAAAAGCTGTTCAGCCTGGAGAAGAAAAGACTCAGAAAGAAGAAAAGAACTTCATTAATGTGTACAGATACCTGAAGGGAGGGCATAAAGAAGATAGAGGTGGACTCTTTTCAGTAGTGCTCACTAACAGGACCAGAGGCAATGGGCTCCAACAGAAACACAGGATATTTCCTCTGAACACGAGGAGACACTTTTTTGCATTGTGATGATGACCAAATATTGAACAAGTTACCCATTCCTGCAGATATTCAAAAGTCACTTGGACATGGCCCTTGACAACCAGCTCTGATTTGCCCTGCTTGGTTATGAGGTTTGGAACACAATGAAAACACAAATCACTGAGGTAGCCCTGTGCATTGCCACCAGAAAGCAATGATCTTTACAAACATAACCTGACTTGAAGGGCTGCAACAGACAAGACAACACTTTGAGACTCCATTGAGTTCTGTAACCTATGGTTTCAGTTCAGGTAATTCAAGAGGAATTCTTTCACATTACAAAATCATGGAAACCTTACTGCCCCCCAAAATATACTTTGATGGGGTTTTATTCCCACTGACATCAATAAAGATCTCATACAGCAAACAATGTAAATAAAATTAGCTTCTGATGATACTGATACCATGGTGTGAGACATAGAATTTCAGAATTCTTGCAGCTCCATCTCATTTCTCATTCTACTCTAGCCAAGTCACATACATATAGTCTTATCTCCATCTGATTAAGTAATTACTATTGTTTTTTTCTCATAATGATCATAATTCTTTCTCTTTCTTATAATGAGTAAAAGCAGAATAAACTTTTTGTCTGATATTATATATGTTGAGAAGGGTTTTTTGCACCCTAGAGCTGTCCAATATCTAGGACCAATGACTGCTTTTAGGCTCCAGTTTTTATAAACCATCTTTTTGGGCAGAGATTATGGAAAGGCATAAGATTACTCACCTGAAGTGACCTAATTTGTGTGACATCCCTTCATAAAACATTAGCACATGTTTAACATACCATAAGTGCTAAAATATGTTTCCTCTAAAATTAGTATGATAGCTAGTAGTGTTCATTCTGGCAAATACTCTTCCAAAATATTTTTAGGAAGTTGTGCTGAATAAACAGAAAGGTTGTCTAGAAAAAGTAAGTTCTAATGATGTCAACTTCAAAAGAAAATTCTATCTGTTTCAAGAGCTACACCAAAAATGTTACCATGAATATGTGGCCTATCTATTAGTGACTATTACAGTATTGCTGCTGTACCAAAATGCATTTCTCACCTTAAATGACTACAATTGTCCCAAGGTAAAGGTAATAGCAAGTCAGTTTTATTAATCCCAAAATCCCCTAAATACCATGAAAGAATTCAGGAATAAATTGAATAAAATGCATATCTACTTTTGATACTGTTTGCTCTTTTCCAGCCTGATTCACTGTTATTCTCAGAACTCTGTTACAATGAGTTTTGGATGGCATAATTGCTGCCCTCGGGGCACTTGAGCCTTTTGTTTTGCAAAAAAGAAATTACAATCAGGATGTTGTGACTCCTTTGTTTGAATTTAGAAGTAGAATTTTAAGAGTGTAATGGGCAGAAGAAATTAGTTTTGAAGTTGTAACGGTGTTGACACTAGTTCTTCAGAGATGATATTGAAAGATCTCCAAAATAAAATGCATTTAACAATTAAATCTCTCTCTTTCTTATTTCTTTCATTTTTAATTTTGGCTTTTGTTTCAAAGATTTAATGTCCATTAATTAAACAATTTATGCAGTGACACATTCTTTCTGCTCAAACAGGAGTGAATTTCACTGACTGTTACACCAAAATCACGTAAATTTACTGCTTTTCATATTCATAAATGCTACACCTAGCATATCCTACTTCACAGCCTGCCTAACAAGAGTCAGCAACTATGTTACATGTTTGGGGTTTTTTTCTTAAGAAACTCTTGGAAAAGTTTCAAAAATTTTAGGAGTGCAAATTATTTCTGCCAAGGGCAGAAATAAAGTTTGTAGTCTTCTTAAACACTGTCAGAAACAAATTCTTAGTGTTTTTTTTTAATTCCTGTAGAGAAGTCAGATAACAGCTTGGCTAGTGCTTTGAAATTGTTGCCAGCACCAGCTGTCTTGGTTTCGTTTTGGTTTCCCGGCTGCGAGCTGCCCCTCCTTTTCCCTCCAGTCCTCAAAGTGGGGAAAAGGAAAAAGGAAAAAAAAACTTGAAAGAAACTGAATTACGTCAGGGTATATATGTATATTTCTAAACGTTTACAATTATATGTTGTCTTGGGTTGAGCTGGCAAACTGCCAACTCCCCAAGTACAGAGTCAGTGTTTCCCTCCCCTCACCAAGAAAACGGAGGAAAGGAAAAAGAAAAAAACCTTCAAATTAGGTTTATGCTGAAACTAACCACATATTTATACAGAAAAGAGAAAATTAAGAGAAAACTACAATGTAACACACACTTACACAAGTTAGAAATAACAAGAAATAACTCCCCACTTCCCAGTAAACACAAATTCCACCATTCTAACTACAAATCACTCCAGAGACTCAATCCCCAGAGAGACAGACTTAAGCAGAGAGAAAAAACTAAGAACAAACATTTAACTTTCCTAGATAACATGGTGGTGAGCCAGTGCTCTGGGCTTGGGCCTCCCCGTCCCTCCTGGGATGGCATGGTGTGTCCTGCTGGGACAACAGCTACAAAGCAACTGCCTAAGCCACTCCCACACTGGCTCTTACTCCTTTGGAGATGATGTCATAATATGGTATGGAATACAATACTATTGGCTAGAAGGAGTCAGCTGTTAGTTAGCTCAGCCCAGCTCAAGTCAGCTGACAGCCTCAGGCCTACTCTGAAATTTAAAGCTTAAATTTAGGCCTACCTAGATAAACCCATAACACTTTTTTCCCTAAGAAAAATTAGTAAATTAGATTCTGCTTTTAGTTGAAATGTTAACATTTCTATTTTCAAGTGAGGAGATTATTTTTTTTTTCTTTAGTGGGGAAAAAATCAAAGTTAACAGAGAGACAGAAAACTGGATTCTTTTTGGCCTGTTCTACTGCTGCTAAAACCAATCTGATGAAGATCTTGTATCAAAGCTACACAATATAACTAATTTATGCCTTAAAACAGTTAAAATTTTTAAATCAAGATAAAGTGGTTGTAAATGCAGGTAAGTTTTGAAAGAAAGGCCATTAAATATCTTAGAATAACAGTATTTTACTGTAGTGTAATAGTACATTTAAATAAAACTAATAATAGACATTTTCATCTGCAGCAGTTTATCATGAGGCAATGTGAACAATCATGAAAATGATTAATTGCAGCTAAAACTAACTGAATATTTTTTGTAGTCTCCTTTAATATTTGTCTTTTAGGATTTCAATAAAGCAAAAAAAATTTATTTCTTGTATGCAGAACATATTAGCACAAGTATTAGCAAAGTTGTTTAAAAAGGGTAAAAATCTCCATATATAGAAACAATTTTTTGCAAATCTTTATGACAGGGTTCTAAAGAAAGGCATGAATGCATCTTAATATTTGTAAAGGCTGTGTTTCATAAACTGCTTAGAAAATAAATACTTCAGTTTCAAGTTGCAAATTAAAATCTCATAACCTCAAAACTGAGAATAAAACTATCAAAATGCTGCTTTCAAAGAGACAACAGAAATACAGCTCCCATCTTATCCTTTAGGAGTTTGACTATAGAAAGTGAAATAGGATAGTCTCAAGAGAATCTATTTGATAAAAATAATAATTTCTAGGGACTAAGAGCAGTCTCATCTTCAAGACAATTATTACATATGATAATAGGGTTATTATTTGGCTTCATCTCTTTTGCTAAAAGCATCTATCCCAAGGAGTAGTCTCTTCCTCTCTGTAGTAATTTGAGCAGTATAGAGTGAATATCTCCTGAGATGACTAGTCATGTCACACCACACAGCATATCAAAAGTCTGCTTTGGACTTCCTCTAATCTTAAATCATACACACACACACACACACACACACACACACATATATACATACATGCACCCCATTTTTTTCCCCTCAGTTCATAATTATCTGAATTGAAGCAAAGGCTCTGCTGAATAATCAAATATGGTACAGGATGCAAAGCTCTGAGGAACATGGTCTAGTGGAAGGTGTGGGTGTTTGGAACGTGATGATCTTTAAGGTCCCTTTCAACTGAATTCTTGCCATGATTGTATGATTTTAGGAAATCTGAGACCATTTTCAAGCATATACAATAATATAAATCACTAGTCTCAGTTCAAATTTGAAATTCATTTACATTTCTGTTAGTAATACTTTGCATCTCTTCCAGCAAAGCATTGATATTCCGTATTTTAAATTATGTGTTTTCTTTCATGTGTAGATTGCTGCATATTTTCCTTACTTAATCTCAAAAGATTTTATGAACTTCACTCCTTTTATCTAAACATCTATTCATATTCTATTTATTGTGAAACAATATATGAGAATGATTATATAAAAATGCTGGAATGAATCAGCTGAATGAGGTACCATGAAAAGTAACCGTACAGAGCTGAAGAAATAAAAGAGGTGAATAAATATGTGAAGAAAGATTATCCTCCTTTAATATTTCCTTTCTTTCCCATTTTATAAATTTATAACTATGCTGATGATTGAATTCAGAAACCTTTATCCACTAAATAATAATAGATTTTTTCTCTGAAGAACAACTAATTTTCTCACCTCAAATAGAAGTTTTTCTTTGCAAACTGACTGATTTTGTTCTGAGAAAAACAAATAAAACTGGGTTTTTTTTACTAACATAGGAAATTGTCATTACTTCTGCTTCTGAACTGAACCTCAAATGCAGATGGGAGTAACTTTTTGCATATAGTATGTTGTTTCGGTGAAAATGACAGCTTTAGTGGGCACTCTGCAAGAGATGAGAGCTGTTGCTCACAGAAGCTGAGGTTAAATATCAGCCTTCCCTTTTCAAAGTTTAGCTGACTTGTAGCAGGATTTCTACATGTATTCCGTAGGTCCCAGATCCAGGATGAGGGAGTTACTGCTTCTGAGAGCAATAATCACTGTAAGTCCTGATGCAAACCATCCAGACACTTTCCATATAATCTTTCTCTTCTCTATAGATCACCACTTTGTAAGAGGGAAAGAAATAAACAGCCCAGCCAAAACCCTCAGAATATACAGCTGGTAAGACTGAAATAATACAACAACAGCAACAAAGCAGGTGCACACTGTGGTGCTGACAGGAAGTAAACACCAATGCTGTGTTTCAGTAAAGTAATAATGATATGTTGAAAAGCTCTAATGCTTCAAGTTTGCATTCATATATAGAGCTGTCCATTTCATGATTTGAAATATATGATGACTATAATGAGAAATAAAATTATTTGAAAAATTTGTATAAGTTCATGATGCATTTCAGCAAAGTTCAATCATTATTAAGACATGATCAATGCTTGAAATGTAAGATTGTAAAGCATAACAATATAAATCAAAGAAATGAGTTATTCACAGCCTTAGAATAAGACAGGACAAAAAGCAGTGGCCAAAAAAAAAAAAAAGAGAAGTCCAGACTGCACAGGGGAAAAAAAAACAAACTAATAAAAATCCCAAGAAAATACAAAAAATCGGGGAAAAAAAGAGAGATGGTTATTAACAGGGAAAGCAATCAAGAAGACTATCACATTACAAATGAATTTGGGACAATCAGGGTTGCAATGAGTTCTCCAGAAAATGCTGAGGAGAAGAAAGTGCAATAAGAGAGGTCCTTTCTAGTTCTGTCACATGATTCATTAGAATTTTTGTTTTCTTATTGATTTCCTTTATAATTGCCTCAGAAACAGCCCTCTAGGCATTAACAGGATTAGATTACAATTTCAAAGTATCATTTGTTTGAAAAACATTTCTCCTCAATCAAGTTTACTCTAAGATCTACTTTCAATGCCTTGGAGGTTTTTAATTCAGATTAGTTTAGTCTACAACGATTTAATTAGTTCCAAGTGTCATGGATGTCCGTATTTACTGTTTTCAGTCTTTTAGATTTCTCCCTGGAATTGGCTGCAGAAATTGTGCAGCCCTGTTTTATCATGTCTGGTAGATGGTAGTTTCAGACAGGGCATGCTGCATCCCCACAGACCTGTGACATTTGTATGCTCTTTATTGTGTATTGGTTTATGAATGAAAAAAATTCTGAGCTTTTCCCTTCTTCTTTGGAAATGTGATCCAAAGATTACAGTAGCAATACAGCATTCATGTAATACTGAAGATCAAAAATCTCTGACCTCAATGTTCCCAGTGAATGCTTATTTTAAAATGGGGGAATGGGATAAAATCGGGGGGAGGGGAAAGCTATTTCAGGAGTTTCATTGTGACTTTGAAGGTTAAAAAACTTCAAAACTTAAAACTTCACATTTTAAGAAGACAAAGTGAGGGCAGGAAAAACAGGAAAAAAAGACTTTATCTCTTCAATTCAGAAGTGCAACTTAGTTCCTTTGCCACTCCCGTTGTCTGCTGCCTTCTTCCTATGGATAGGGATATGCCTTCTTCCTATCCTTCCCTTGTCTCAAATGCTCTTGCTTTGTCATTTATTTAATCTATAGTAACATCATCTTCTGCTTTCAGGATTCTTCTGTCAAGTAAATCATTGATAAACAACTTTATTTAAAAATTTCTTTTACTTGCTATTGCACATGAGGTGTCACAGATTTATATTAGTAAATCAGCACTTAAATTATATATTTTTTATTCAGTAAATACATTAATAGCAAAAATTGTTGGTATCTTTCCAAGAGGAGAGAAAAGAAAATATTCTACTTTAAATGCTTATGTAAACACCTGATATCCAACCTATTCCTTGTGTAACTGATTGTCAAATGCTTATAACTTGTATCTAATCTTACACATATATCATCTGTGACCTTAAGTACAATAAAATCTTTAAAATTTAGACTTATGGTACTTATCTATTCAATTTCATTTCTAATGTCTATAAACATATCAAAGACTGAGTGGAAGAACTCATGGTAATATTTTTTTTTTCTTTTTGTCCTAATATTGTTTTAAAATTTTTCATCTGCCATGCTTTCAAAATGAAATATATTTAGTAAACCTGAAGTAATTAAAGTAAATTTAGGCAACTGAAAACTTTTCCTTATCCATTAGCGATACAACTTCCAGTAACACACATACATATCTTTTTCCTGCATTTACAACAAAAATATTTGTAATGTCTGAGCACTTCGTAGTTGTCTTGAAGAGCTTTTAATGATTGATGTCACTATGGTGCTGACTGAGTTCTAGATCCAGCAGACAATTTAGACTTTTTCCTCAAAGGTACTACTCTTCCAATGAAATGCTACATAATTTTCATGAGATTTGGTGAACCATCTAAAGTCACTACCTTGCAAAGTTGTATTCAACTGTCAATTACCCAGACATGTCTGAAGCCCTTCAATCTTGACTAAGATGATCTACTGCTATTTGGGCTGAATTTCAATTGTATAATGATTTGAATTATGTGTTTTCTACTTTTTTTGTTTGGTTCGTTGTTTTGTTGGGGTTTTTTTTTTGGTGGGTTTTTTTTATTGTGTTGGGGTTTTTTTGTGTTTTTTGTATTTTTTGCTTTTTGTTTTTTTTTAATTTGGACACCTTGGTGGGAAACTGATCCTGAGACCATCAGCTTCAGCAATGCTTATGCTCACATCTGTCATGATTGCTGCTTCCCCAAGTCACACACCCTTGTCTAGACAACAACCAGCCAGGAAGGGTCTACAGCAGTTTTGAATTATGCTGGTTAGAATATGAGTGTGCCACAACATCCTGAACAGTTAGTGATACTCATACACAAATTTTCCCACAGTGACCTTAGCCATAGCTGTACCACTGTGTTCTGTTGCACTTTTCAGAATTCTCAGAGGAACTTATTCATCAGGAGTGAAAGCATCAAGGTGGCTCTCTTCTATAGTCCATCACCTCAGTGTCTTTCCTTTTGTGATAGAAAAGTAACCAAGCAAGGTATATCTCATGGAATAATATATATGGAAGACACTAAAACCTTGGGTTATGTGTTTGGTTCTTTCAGTTCTCCTCAGCTTCTACTCTGCAAAAATGAAATCCAATTTACTAATATGATATAAAGAATATATAAAGAATGTAGTTTATATTCCATTTGGGTCTTTTTAGAAACTAAACTTCTGTGATTTGTGTCTACTTATGTAAATGACAGAGAAATCAGTGGTAATCTAATTTTTTACCTGGATTTGAAAGTGATAATCATCACATGCTTTAACATGAAATACATAATTCTGTATCTTTCTTTCAAAGACTATTAAATTGTTGCTTCATTATACTTTCTTATTAGTTATTTAACTGTTAAAATACACATGTAATATGAATCTTTTGGTCTTCCTCATTTTTGCATGGAGCAATAAATAATGGCCATTTCTTTACTTCCCGTTGTTTGCTGTTACATAGTTCTGGACTAAGCATCAAGTTATCTACTAATTACCATACGTTATCTGGGCTGGACATTATGTATGATTAGACTTAAACTTTTTCTGATTTCTTCTGTATTTAAAAATTAATTTAGCATTTCAGCTATGGTTTTCCTAGAGAATTTATCTCTCTTTTTATGTTATTGTACTTCAGTAGCTTCTGTTTATTTTACCTTCTGTTTTGATTTTTTTCATGCTGTGTTTACTTCTGTTTGTTGCTACAGTTTGTTGATTATTTTTCATAACTCTTATCTTCATTTTCCCTCTTATTTAGGGATTCATTTTAAAACTTATGTTCCTGTTTCTGAGACTACATCTTGCTTATCACCTGACCTTAAAAATATATGAACTTATGACAAGAAATAGTTTTCTCAAGAAGATCAGAGAAGAAATAATAGGAAGTGACCCAGAAGGCTGATATTTCTGCTTCCATTTCCTTTGATTTAGTTATTAAACCATGCACAGAGAACAGCTAAGGCAAAATACTAAGGCTAAATGGATATCCTGGTTTGTTTTCATCCTAAAATTTAAAATACTCACTACACTTAAGTTAATGAAGCATATATGAATGACTGCAGTAGTTACTTAGAAAGACATTGCTGATGAACCATGTTTAATCAGGGTACTGTCATAAATCAGGTACAGTATCTGCATATCACAGTAAAATGAATAGAGAACCTAATTAGAACATCAAAAGGACAAATTTTGGTTCTATTTGATGGCAGGCATTGCTCTCAGACTTTCTACATACAGATTCATAAGTAAAATGTTGGGGGAAAAAGATGAATCTTGGCAACATCACTTGATAGACATTTTGCACTAAAGCGTCAAGTCATATTTCCCTGAGGACCAGCCCTAAATCTCTGAAAAGAGATTATTATAAACAATTGAACAGAGATGTCAGAAACAATATATGACAAATCTTCGGCTACATCAGTGCATGCACACACACACATGCACAAAATATGTCCTGAGTGAAAACAAGTATTATATAATTCAAGGAAAGAGAAACTTAAATAATGGTTCTTACAAAATAATAAAAAGAGAAGAATATGAAATTAAAATGTTGAATATTGTAAAACATAATTGTACTAGATAAATAGATTAATAAATAATTCTTATGCAGTACATAGAAGTACACATTCATATGTAGATAGTAACAAACATCTGCTTCTGTGGAAATTATCTCTATACCAAGATTCCTGTAAGGCTTGCTGATTTTAAATTGTCCTAACTTCTTTCTTTCATTTAGTTTCAATTATTTATATAGTATTGTTAAGGATCACTAATCCATTGGGCTTTGTCATTAGCCTTCCTGAATATCACCTTTGGATATCACTAACTCTATTTATAATTTCCTAAGGTTGTTCTTTGTTTATAGAGAAGAGATTAGTTTTAACCACTTTTGATTTAGGAATTTCTGCAGATCAAGTTAATTTTGTTTATTATTTATTCAATACCGTGAAAATAAACTTTTGCAAAAAAACATGGAAAAACTTTGGACTTGTTTTGAATTAAATAATAAAAAGAATGTTTTCCTCTTAACTAAGGCTGACAATACTTTAAAGAGCAAATATATATATTTTAGAAAATCACTGTGAACTTGACTAATTGATATATAGGTGCATAGGACCTTATTTGCATAAGTATTCTCTATGCTATGAGTTTTGCATTTCATCCCTGATATTTATTATTTTATTTCCTCTCATGCATAGATGATTTTAACTTTACAAACCCCTAGTGAATAATACACTGGACTCAATATTTTTTTTTACCTTGAGTTGAGGTCAAAAGAATTACTTCCCTGAGACTAAAGGACCAGTTAGAGCTGGAATTCAGCCCAGACTGTGTAAACTTTACACCAATGCATAAACACGCAAATATTTTTTCCCTTTGATGTGTTCAAAGTGACAGATATGGAATACCTTAGCTAATCATATTGAAGAGCAAGCAAGTCTTTGTGTATTTTCTGATTTTATCATGCACAATAATTATTTTTCTTAAAAGTCAGCATAGCTCATTTGTATCACAACAGTGCTGAAAGGCATTTCGGGAGATTTACTAACTAGAGAATTGGGATAATAGAAGTATTATGAAGCTCAGTGGAGATAAATATGTAGGCCAGCAGCTTGAAATTTCAGACTGGGAAATAGTATGGAAATTCATAGTTTTAGAGAAAACTGCAATAATGACCAAGGGTGAATAGCCAGGAGGAAACAGAACCTGTGGCAACAGCACACCCTTCTGACAGCAAGGATGCTGGGGTCCATTATGTAGAGTTTATCCAGATGGTCAAAGAGTTGATTGTTCCCTTCTAGTCAGCACTTATGAGTCCACATCTGCATTAATTTATTTAGCTTAGGGCCCACAATGCGAGAGAAATATTGAAAAACTGGAGACTAAAGGGAACCACAGAGATGACTGAGGAATAGAGGACAATACCTACAAGGAGAGGAATTGGGTTTATTCAGCCTGGATAAGAGAAGGACAATAGAAGAACCAAATTTGGTGTTTCACTGTTTTAAAAAGGGGTCACAAAAGTTAAGAAGGGCAACTTTTTGAAATGTAAAAGAGTAAGAGCAATAAAAAAATGAGTGAAAATCTCATTTAAAAGAAGAGGGGAAATCCCAATGAAAGCAGTTAAGCACTGGAACAGACTGACCAAGAAAACTGAAAATTCTCCATCCTTAGAAACCCATCCAGCCCAAACCATTTCCAGCCTCGTCTAATTTTAAAGTAAGCCTTGCTTTGTACAAGCATCAGGACTAGATAACTTACAGAATTCTCTTCCGACCCCATCACAAGATGTGATTCTATTATACCTCCATTTTTGCCCTGCCTCATAGCTCAATAGGATGTTTTCCCTCTCTTTTAATGTAGTTCTAAATAGATACAACACCAGAAATACATATATAAATAAGATACATCTGTACTACTGCAGACAGGGACTACTGTGGGAGTATCCAAGTATTGTAAAGTAATTCAGACTATTTAAAAAAATCTTAATGCCTTAGCCCATATATGTTTAGCTATCCAGAAAAATTCAAACAGGCTTAGTATGCATTTCTTTGCAGCTGAAAGGAGATTGTTCAAGTCTGAAGTAATGATATGCTGAAGATTAAGATTCTCAGAAATGTTATCTCTCATTATGAATCTTTAATGGTGAGGTCAGGAAAAATAACCCTGGGTTTGGGGGGTATTGTTTGTTTATTTATTTTGTGTAAAGGTCAAAAGAACTAAAATTCTTAGTTCCTACTATAGAGATTTTATAATTTAAAAATTCATATTGAATAGCAGGGCTACTTAATGCTTTTTATGGTTTTACATACATTTTTTAATGTGTTACTGTTTTTTTTCATTGTTGTTGTGTTTTTGGTATTTTTTTATACTATGAAAAACACATTAACTTCAAAGGAAAATATAGGTTTAATACATCTTTTTACATCATGAAAGATAAAACCCAGATAGGAACGTAGTTCGCTTTTCTATAAGAATTTGTTGCAGAATATATTATATATTACCATCGTTTGTTAATAACAGCACTTCTCTCATGGCTGTCATCTAAGCTATTCTGAACATCTCAAAGGACAGACTTTTTACCCAATGTCTGCTATTTCTCTTCCTTCAAGTTCTGCATATTGAAGTTTGATTTCACAAGTTATTCAGAATAGTTCTCCAAATATTGGCAACATATATTCTCTTCCTTGGACAGAACATATGCTAGTAATAAAAGTATATCTGCCATCAAGTGGCTCAGAGAACTATAATCAAACTTTTTGTGTCCATTTGAGCTTATCAATTCTTTCTCTGAGATGATAACAAAATCTGTTTGAAAATCAGTATAAAGTCAGTATAAAGGAAATTAAATTTAACAATCAAACACAAGATTTTTTAATCTACAGGACTCAATTATTTTCTTGTCACATACTTTCCATCATCCTTCATTTTTGTATTATGGATACAGCTCTGATTCTGCAAATCAGTCCATACTGGAAAATCAGTGTGATGGCTTTGAAGAGTTACCGGAGGACTAAGACTCCAAACAAGTCACTCCCTTTTTGTTTAATCCTCTCCCCATCCCAACCTAATAATAATACAAAGAGATATAGGCATAAAAATAACAATTTACTAAAGGAAATAGCATTAACTACAAAGACACAAAAGAAAACAATTAAAGCCAACAAGGGCAGAAATCGTTTTCTGGTCACTCTCCCCTTAGGATGTTGCCTTGAAAGTCTGCAAAAAAAAAAGACTCTAAGCCAATTTTAGTAGGAGATAAGAGAGCAGTGGCTTCAATGAACACCCAGGCTCATCCAGGAGTACATATCAATGCGCACGCTCAAACTCTGATTTCCATGTTTTTTATAATACTGTCCCCCCAATCCCCACTTTATACGTCTCTCAGTCCAGCCCTGCCCCGCCCCAGGCCCAACCCCTCTGATTTCAGTCTGGGGGAGATTTGGAATCCCTCGTTCCTCATCTTCATCTTCCTCAGCACACATAGGACTCCTGGAGTTTTTCCAGTGTTCTGACTTCTGGGTCACTGTGCCACTGTTTATGTCTCATGTGGCAGGCCTTCTGATATTCTTCAGCCTTCTACCTTGAAGCCAAGACTAAACAGCTAAAAGAATTTAAGGCATTGATATGGGATAGAGGTTACAATCCTTAAACATTGAACTTAAGCTGTTAGGAATACTACTACACTTAAATCTACACTTTGCTGCAGCTACAGTACTTCTAAAATGTATAAAATGTAAAAAACCAATAAATTAAAAACCCCTATGGCATCAGGACAAAAACAAATTGGTGGGTGCCATGCGGTTTCCACAGACAAAGCCAAGACAGCTGAGAGGCTTCCCCTTCTCCTCTGGACCACATGGCTGGGGAAAAAAAAAGCAACGGAGAACATGGGAAAAGCAAAACCTGGAAAACTATTTAGTCCAAAATGAGTTATGCTCCCAAAACTGCCGACTCTGGCAGTGACAGCAGTTATGGAAAGGTGGTGACTTTGGGCTTGCAGCAGCTCCTGGAGACAAAAGCAATAGCAAAGTCACAACTCCATGGTTGCGTAGGCTAGTGACAGTGAGATGGCAACTGTGGGGCTCAACCGCTGCTGAGGGCGGCTCCTTCTCCCTTTCACCAGACAAAATGACAATGGCTCCACTTCCATTTCTTGCCTTGTGGCTTTGAAAAGCGGCCCTTCCATTCCCTTCTGCAACTCATGCATGGAAACAACAGTTCTGCCTCCTGCACTTGATGAGGCAGTCCATCAAAAAATGATGAAATGGGATAGAATATATAATTGACTACACCTACTTAATGTTAAACCCTGCCTACTTTCCCTCTAACTAGGACAATAAATTCCTGTAATCTGTAGATATGTGGGCCCAGAGATCTGGATATGTCAATCAGCTTATTAGATTATGAACTATTTGGAATTTGGGATTTTGTCTTATATTGCAATGTCTCTTGGTATCTAAGGAGTATGTTCTTGAGTTAATATATATCTCAACAACCATAAAAAATAAAGGCATATAATTTATGCCTTTAATATATTTAGGGATGTTTTCACAGAGCTACTTTAGCCACATTTGTAACTAACTTACTTGAGCTTAGTCATGAATTTGTTTCCATTCTTTTCAGAAAGAAGAATCTTCCTGAATCTTTTGCTGCTTTGGACCATGCTCACACATCCAGCACAATGGATAATTATGAGTTCCATTTATCTTTAATAAATTGTTTTCTTTGGAGTCCATTTATAATAAAGAATTTTGTGACCTTATGTTATAGGAATGTATGGCCTATTTGAGGGAATGAGTTTGAAACATTTGTTAGGCTGAATAGAGCTAACAACAAAGTTGAAAACTTATGGAAAATATGAAATTGCTTAGGAAGAAAAAGACAAAATGTCTTAGGGGAGATCAAGAAAGCTGGATATATAGAGGGCATTATGAAGAGTCTTTGTATAGGCAAAATTTACCATTTAATGTAATGTGTAGGAAATCACTTTTATTATTTAGCAAAAACAGGAATTCATAAAAATATTTTGTAATGTTTTGTAGTCAGTCAATTTTTTCATTTGAATTTTAAATGTAATCTTCCTAAGAACTATTACCTCCTAATTATTAACAATTAGTACCTTTCCATTATTCTGATTATAGTTTCTATTTACAAGGCCATATCCACAATTTAAAGAAGTCTTTGGTCTTTCCTCTCTTAAATATTTCCCAGATGTGCAAGTTATAGGATAATACTATAGCCCTCTAGAAAATACTGGCAGCTGATTCAAGGGGATACTATAAAATTATAGGCAACAGACATCTACTGCTCTATACAGAAGCAGGAAAAAAACCCAGTGTAAACTTGCATAAATTCTTGAAAACTCTTTTGGGCATGTGTAACAAATTTATTGGTAGAATATACAGATCTTGGAACTGTAAGACGTCAGACTTGCACAGCTTTTGATGATCTAGAAAAGGAGCTTATTATCAGCACTAAAGATCTACAACATAATCATAATATCAGTAACATTCAAATAATTCTAAGTTGTTTTAATTCATGTTCCTTTTAAACATGGTGAGTATTACAGACTTCAGGCCATTACTTGTATAGTTCATTAAGAAGAATTTGAATTTATGAGGCCTCTAAGGAATTCACTAGCCCTTTCTGAACTCTGCTAAGCGGATCAGTGAATTTTTAATGTGTCATTGTGTTTCAAGTTGTAAGTTTTGTTGTAAAAGAATGAAATGGACAGAAAACTAGCAGAAAGAAACCACAATTGTCATGCAAGAAAACTTGACCAAAAGCTTCTCAGCATTTTAAAGATTTATATCTCATAGATATTTTTCTTAATAATTATAGCTGTGTGTTTAGTTGAAAATATTAGAAGATTTCAGAAATAACTAACTGGCATTTTTCTATAGCTTGTCAAAATTATGAATAACCTTAAATTTTCTAATTTGATTTTCATTCTTCTGTATTTTTAAATCGTTTATTAGTTTTAGATATTTTGGTTATGTCATGGTTTTCTTGTTGTTGCAGGGGTTTTTGGTGGTGTTATTTTTCTTTTTCCTGAAGTGCATTTAAGCTGACAGCTCATTTATCAAGCTTCAGCCTGATGCAATTTGAAGTGGCTGAGTCATTTAAAGGCCTATACTCAGGACTTTGATTGTGGAAGAGTCATATTAATCTTACCTGTATTGACTTTTCTGGTAGAGTGATAATAACAAAGGGTAAGAGTTTTCTGCTTTAGTCATGCTGCAAGGAAATGGAACTAAAAAATTAATATGAACAAAAATTTCAGAAGAATAAAAGGGCTTATGAAATCAGAAAGGGAAACCTAAACCTGTTAGTTATCTTTCAAACTTTTGATGTGTCCTGTGAAATCATACATATAATATGACATTGTACACACTTCAGACATTGAGTGTAATACCTGTCATGCTCTATGCATTTAGGGTATTATCACTCACAACACCATAAATGTTATCTAACACAAGATACTAGTTTTATTGTTTTGGCTGTTATAAAATAAAGTTGAAGAAATGGCCTGGGAAAAAGTTATAATAAAGAAAAGGAAAGGTCAAAATACCACAGGAGTAATTTTAAGACTTTATTGCAAAACTACACACAAAGTAGGTATATTGCACTACTACACTCTGCTTCTAATCTGTATCTCCTTAGTAATAAATTATCCAGCTTTTCAGTCAGGCTGTAAAGTTTCAAGCACTGAAATAAAACATGCACAGATTTTCTCCACTTTATGGCAAGAAGCATGGCACTGAAAGTTTCAAAGACCTTCCTCCAGCTTTTTAGTGAAAGTACTGAAATTGCAAAACTATGGAATTTCATATCAATTGATTTTCTAAGAAGGCTTACACTAGGTTTCAGTTAAAATTATTTTGTAATTTTTAATGAAGTCAGTGAACTTAAAGACAGTGCAAATTAGGAGTTTTTATTCAATGTAATTCACAACTAGTCAAATTTTGGACAAATACTTTTAATGGGCAAATTATTACTTATCAAGAGCAAGCTTTGTTCAATATTGTGAAAACATCCATCAGTTATTTGACAGGATAGAATGGATTGAATAATAAAATCACATTCCATAATACCTCTCCCACAGAAGACAGTCCTGAAAACTTTTTAATTTACCATAAATAGGTAAGAAAAAGATGCATGATTATGGACAATCAATCAGATTTATGATTCATCAGCTTCTTACCTCCGTAATTGCTTGGAAAAGAAAATAAAGTCGTGGAAAAAAGATGAAGAGAGAAACCAGAAGGTCTGTCACTCAAGACATCCCATTGTCAGATGGAGAAACATAAGGAAGTGAACTGAATGATTGCTCATCAGCTGGTGCTAAGAGAAGAAAAAAAGTCCTGATTTTTGAGACAACGAATGAATAGAAGTTTTTATTTATAATATACAAAGTGTAACTCAGATATTACAGTCTAGGGCCATATCATAACTTGTTGCATAAAAAATAGAAAAAGGATAAAAGTTTTCCTAAGTTTTCACGTATTCAAAGTCATTAAACTGCAAAGAAAATACAGTGAAAATATAAAGAGATATGGTGTATTTGCAGAATAAAGTCTACCCAGGCATTGTAGTAGAACAACATAGTTACCTAATAAGATACATTTAATTTGATGATGTTTACAATCTGAGATGTTTAACACAGATAAATATTATGGATTCTTTGTGAAATAAATTGTAAGAACTTATTTTTTCCATATTTCTTTTCCATCCTCTTGCTAGATGAAGCAATATAAAAAGTGGGAAGTTTTGAGGTTGCACATATGTATGTCAGTGTAGATATATTTTGAAACTTTGGGGCTCTTTTTAGAAAGAGGTCTTGTCCACCAGCTGGCACATGGTGATGTTAGTGCTAACTTTAATTTTTTCAGCAGTCCAATTAGTTTTCTTGTCTGTGAAGAAGGCTTAAGATTGTCTTCTGTGAATGCCCTTGAGAAAATTTAAAAACAGGAAAGTGAAATGCAACGGAAAAATATAGATATAAAAGAAAGATATTAAAAGGAAAGACAATCAGAAAAAAATATGGGAAAGAAGAAAAGAAGAAGGGAAACAAGAAAAAAAGGAAAGAAAAATAGAATCTTTTCTCCCTTCATTGATGCTTCTAACATTTACATTTTCCTTGGATATTGCTCTTTCAATAACCTAAAACTTAACAAAGAGAGAAAGTGATATAGATTGTGCAGGCTTAGGGTAGAAAATTTAGGAAAGAGCAGTAACTGATCTGTCTATATTTCAATGAAGCAAAATAGGAAAAGAAATAACAAGAAGCTTGATGCATATATATGTACTAATATGAATATTTTCCATTTCAGCCATTATACATGCTACTGATACCAGTCAGTAACAAGTTCACTTGCATGAGAAAGGTTAAACCTAACTAAATTAGGGTCACTTAGAAACTAGGATGGATTTCCTTTCTTATGAGGCTTGTTTTATCTTTATTTTCATTTATAGCTCTGCAGTCTCTCAAGGGACAAAGCAGCAACTCATTTATAAGCAGATACATCTAACTGCATCTATTAGTAAAATTTTAATATGGAGTTTAAATAGTCTTCTGAGTATATTGAATGAGCGTCCATGCTAGCTAGCATCTAATTTGCACTATATGTTTGTTTAAGACTTCAGTTAAGAACATTTATAGCCAAAAGCATTCTATCAAGGTTTAATCATTAAAGTTATGTTGTGAAGCTCAGATAATGCATCAATTTGCAGACTGAAATTCTGCTTTCAGTTGATATTACTATATGTAATCAAGAAGAAAATGTGCCATACTCTTAGGCTATGAATAAATGTCACTGAGATTAAAGTATCAGCAAAAGCATTGAAGATTTTCCAGTGAATGATGAGAGCATCTGGCTGAGACAGATGAAAGAGCAAAAAAGTTGAAGCAATTACTCCAAGAAATGAAGAAACTTTTACCTTCTTAGAAGCACTAAACAGGGTCAACAAATAATGATGTACCTCAGAGTTCATCATCATCCCATTTTAAACCTTTGCTCTGTAAAAGAATTTGTTCAAGTTATTTGAAATCAAAGGAAAAAATCACCCATGAGGATGACTAGCATCAAGATATTTAAATTTTTTAATGTAGTTGTTATAACAATAAATTAATACAAAAATTTATATAGTCATGTCTTACCCACATATAAATTTAGAAACACAGAACCATAGAAAGGTTGAGGTTGTAATAGACCACTGCAGGTCATCTGGGCCAACATCCCTCCCTGCTCAAGCAAGGCCACCTGGAGACAGTTGCCCAGGACCAGGTCCAGATGGCTTTTGAATATCACCAGGGACCAAGATAGCAGTGTCTCTGTACAACCTGTTCCAGTGCCCCATCACCCTTGCCATAAACAGATGTTTGTTGATATTCGGAAGAAATCCTCTGTGTTTCACTTTGCTCCCATTTACTCTGCTCCTGCCACTGGGCACCACTGAAAAGAGCCTGGCTCTGTCTTCTTTGGCCTCTTCCTGCAACTCATGTTCAAGTTGATGTCCATTAGGACTCCCAGGACTCTCACTGAGAAACTGATTTCCAGCAGTGCGGCCCCTGGTGTATATTGTTGTGTTGGTTTGTTCTCTCAGATGTAGGATTTTTCACTTCACCTTTCAAATTTCATGAAATAGGTCGGCCTATCAGAGTTCCTCTAGGTGGCAACATGACCCTCTGGTGTATCAGCCACTCCTCCCAATTATGAATCATCAGCAAACTGTCTGAGGATGTACTCTGTCCCTCCTTAATAAAGATGTTAAACAGTACTGGACCCAGTATCATCTCTTGGGGTACACACTAGTGACTTGTGTATAACTAGTCTTTTAGCCATTCATCAGTAACCTCTGTACTGCTCTTAAAGTCCTTGAGCCAGTTTTTAGTCCATCTTACTGCCTGCTCATTTCGCCCAGATACACCTTGCATGAAGTGAAATAAAGTACTATTGATATTAGAAGCTCATGCTTTTTTTCTGCAACAATATTAGCTACCTTTATTTAGAAAAAAAAAAGAAAACTGTATCCATTAATCTGGCAATATTAGGTACACAGGAAACAGTGGATGTAGGCTGAGAGGTTGAAAGATTTGATGTGCATCAACATCACATTTTGTCTCACTGACACAAGTTTACTGGCCTCCAAGAACTCATCTGGAATGGTCTTGTCAGTACACAGCTAAACATGTCTATTAATTACAGTCTAGAAAATATGGCTCACAAACCACTTTACAATACTTCTGGGTGGGGGTTTGTAGGAAAATGCTGAAGTGAATTCCAAAGACAGTGCTGGGCAAACACCTTAAAAAACTCAGAATATAAAAAATATTAAAAACCTCCTGAATATAAACATTTACTTTCTAAATCTGAACTAAAATATGGAATCTGAGATGCAATTAAGTACTGTAAGTTAATATAGATCTCATGTCGTGGAAGCAAATTTAGATGAGCATTGGCTGACCATGGCAAGATTTAGGCAGCAAGGGGTCTGCTTTGTAAGCAGGGATGCTCGCTTTGAGAAGAGGTCAGGGTCTACCCTGGGCCAGACACAGACCCAACATAGGACACAGCTGATCCCATCAGACAAGCTGTCAGCACCTCTGTGTTATTATTTTCAAGAAACATTGAAAAACATCAGAGAAGAGAAGAAAAAAGATTAAGAAATTGCAGAGGGAACACCAAAGTTCAAGGAGGAGGAGATGCTACAGGCACCAAAGCTGATAATTCCTCCTGCAGTCCCTGGAAAATCCTATGCCAGAGCAGAGCAGAAGTGTGAGAAGGAAGAAGGAAGAGAGAGTAACCACTAAGTACGGACCATGACCTCCCCATCTCCTCTGTACCACTTAAAAGTGGGTAGGGAGAGTAATTGTTATCAAAGGAACAAAGTTGAGCCTGGAAGGAGTGTGAAGGAAAGACTTACTTTTTTTGTTTCCCAGTTTTTTCTTATTTCTCAGTACATTAATCCATTTTAATAAATTAGAGTAGAGAAGAGTAGCATAGAGTAGAGCAGAGCAGAGCAGAGTAGAATAGAATTTTCATTTGGAAGGGGCATGCAACTATCATCTCACCACATCATCCCTGACTGCTTCACAGCTGTCCACAAGTTAAAATATGCCATTAATGTCATGGTCCAAATACCTCTTAAACACTGACCAGTTTGGGGCACTGACCACCTCTCTAGGAAGTCTGTCCCAGTGTTTGACCATCCTCTCTGTAAAGAAATGTTTTCTAATATTAAGTCTGAATGTTCCCCAAACATGTAACAAATAAATTAGTTTAGTCCAAGTCAATTCTGTAAGCAACTTCACTTTCTTTATCTCAACTTGATGAGCTTTCATGTTCTTGTTCTTTTTATTTGCACCATCTGCCTCAATAAGAAGGGTTAGTGACTGAGCAGCTGGTGGGAGTTGCAGTAAAATGAATGAGAAGTCCTCTAAATATGTCTGCTGGTGCAATATTGTAAATTACTGTAGTTACATTGCTGTGGCAGTGACAGCTTCAGCTGTCAAACAGGATTCCAGACAGAGTATGTTTATTAAAAGTATTTTCCATGCATTCCTAAGAAATAAAAATATTCACTGTATCTTCTAGCATTCAGACTTCATAACAATTTTTGAGGGTTTAAGGGACAATTATGAACCAAACTGAGCCACAGACTGACTGAATGAGACCACTTAACTCTTCTCCCTTCAGAGGCATCTGACAAGAAAGTTTAAAACAGGACATCTTCTTTTTGTTTTTCAATACACTTTTCTATTCAAAACAACTCTTGTCCAGATATTGGTCCCAAAATCACAGTGTTGTTTTTTATTATTGTGCATCACCATTTGTTCCTGTGTTTAACAAAGTGACTTTATAGAAGTATATTATTCATTACTGGTTTTGAATACATTCTTTGTTTTGGTATTTAATGAAAAGGGGTTTATTATGGAATACTTCAAAAACAAAATTAATTCTAGGTTTTTAAAATATGGACACTTCCAAATTTTTAGAAAATAATTGTCAGTTCAACATTGAGCAACCCACTTTTTGAAAATCTGATCTTAGTAACTTGTGCTCAGCACGATCCAATGTCTGTGCTCTACAATGAGAAATAGGACAGCAAATTCTTCTTAGGCAAAATATTTAAAAAGGTGATTGCTCAATGTCTCATTCTGCTTCTCTGCTTTCGCACTTTGACAAAGTAAGCATGTTTATCTTCTCTTGAAATGCATAATTTCAAATTTTATTGTGGAACAATATAATCATAAGCATGGCCTAGATGAAAACATAAATCAAAGCAAATGAGAAGAATACATTTTTAAGAAGGAATTGTAAAAAAGATTTAGGAAGGGACAAATACATGCATATACAAACTGAGATATGTATTCCGAACTCTGTCAAAATATTCCTTGGACAGTAGAGGATAATAGTCAGTGACAAAGTGAGTGCAGTCAAGCTTAAATCACTAGTAGGTAAATTCCTAATCTATGAAAAAGTCAGGAGTAGGGGATTGAAAGGTAAACTTTTTGAAATTGCCACTGACAGTTGTGACATTGATATGTTTTTCTATCCATATGAAAGAAATTCATGTTGGTTTTAACATATTTGGCAATATAAAGGCTAAGCTTTTAAGGCAGGAAAACACTGCAGGCTCAGCATTGAACTAGAACACCATTTGTCTCAGGGCTCTGTTTATGTATCATCTTCTCAAAGTCTCCGATTGTCTGACATTTCTTATGAATTCAGGGCATCCATGTTTTTCCTCCTCACCTCTTTTTAAAAATCATAGTGACACCACTGATAATATTTGAGCTGCTTTTCTTATGGTCCCAGTGTCGACCTCCCACTGTCCCATGACAATGGTGCTCTAGGCATCCATAGCACTTGTGCCAGTCTTTGATAATCTGCAGAAACCTGTTGTCACTTGCATACAATGTAAGTATAATGCACAATTTTTCAAACAAATTAGTCTCTTAATTTTCCTACTTCCCCCACACTGTTACCCATACAGAAAAGAGAACTGTTTTCAAATGGGAATGAGGAAAGATGTAAAATAAACTTCCAGCAAAACTTTGAAGTCTAAGCCATAAGTCTGTCCAGCAGGGGTTTACACAGCTGGAGTAAAAAAAACCAAACAAAAGAAAAAGTGTCATCAAATAAGATGGGAATGAAAATATCCCAAGACTAGTCAGATGAAAGGAAGAATCCTTTGTGTTTGGGGAAGGAATGTGGTTTCACATAACCTCTTTTATCTGGTTCATAGATTGAGCAACACTTGTGCTCTGCTAGTTTGGATTGACATTGCTCTCTGGATGGAAATATATATTCTTGGACAAGTGTTTCCAGGAAAATTAGTGACAAGCAAACTTCAGAAATACAGGCAGATAAACCCTAAGGAATTCTGGATTACCCTGTTACTGTATCTTTTGCATTTTTAAATTATTCCTCCTCAATGGATGAGCTTTTCTGTTCCTAATCACTTCTTTCAAGTTGTCTTATATCCAACTGATTTAATAAGATTTACTAAAGCTTTTTTTATGTTTAAACAGGGAAGCAATATTAACTCCATGAATCTGTGTGTGGGTACAACTGTAGGTTTGTTGAAATCAGGGTCCAGTACCCAGGGTCCTGATATCTGTCACATCTCAAAACTTATGAAATAGCAGTTTTCCTCAATTAAGAACACATAAATTGACACTGAGTTTGGCAAAAACAAAGGAAGGGATAATTTGCTTCAAATACCAGCTCAGTAAATCTCCAAAAGCAGTTTTGTCTCATGTTAAGAGTGATAATGTTTTAAACAGTTCATGTTTGTTTTCTAAGTTGTTTCTGATTCACTAAAAATGATATTAACTAAATGAGACTATTTTCCCTGAGGTGTCTGTGTACAACATTCTCCATTTCTAGAGGGCAAACATGTAGGATCTTTCCATTTCTGAAAACAGTTTTTGTTTTGTTTCAATCCAATAGAAAGCTATGAGGTGGTTTGAAGGTCTGAATAGGAAAGTAGAAAGGAAGTTGCTTATCAGAGTTGCTACAAAACAACAAATAATCTTAATACTCCATCTCTTATCAAACATGCAGAAACAACACAGAGATATCACAAGACGTAGTGTGTACCAACAGCAAAGTTTGCCAAGCTCAAATAAAAAAATTTTTAATCTTCAACTGGAGCTATGGCTTCCTGGCTTTATAATGCTTTGCTTTGGAGTAACCCCAAGGCAAAGTTCCAGGCTTTTGATAGAGCCTTTTGAGACCAGTGAGAAGCTGGTCGATAGGAAGATAATTCTGAGCTTTCAGAGGGCATATGCAGGGATGCTGGAGGAAAATATGAATATTTTTATTAAAATTGATAAAATTCTCTATATATTCTCTTAAGAGAACTATTTTATATTCAATTTACTATATAGAATATAGAAAAAGCTGTAAGGAAATTTATCAAAATAGAGCTACTTTAGTTTTGTACTTTATCAGAATCAATAGATTTGTGTTTTTTTAATATATTTTTCCAACATATTTGGATTTTTTCAGGTGCTGATTATACATCAGTTCACAGACTGTGATGTGATGCTGGTTACAATATTCAGTGCTCATTCATCTTACTACTGTCCAGAAGACAGAAAAGTTACTTTAAGCCACTTCCTAAGAGACACTTCTGCTTCACTGACTTAAAAAAAAAAAAAAAAAGAAAGAAATCCTCAATTTCTCTTTTTCAACAAGCTGGCATGTCTTTCACTTACAAGGTTATTTTGGTATTGTTATTACTTGTATTCCAAGTGATATTGTAAGCGAATTAAAAGAAAATGGCTATTTTTTAAATTGTGAAAATAAAATTTTCGTCATACATAGGAATTTTTCTCTAAGAAAATTATTTTTATGAATGCTTTTTTTTGCCTGTTGACATATTGGTATATGTTACCAGACTGTGTATATAAACAAGAGAAATAAAGGCTAAAATCAATAAGCAAGTTATTATTCTTTTTTTTTTTTTAATCTAAGCAAAATAAGACAACATATGGTAAAAGTAGTGAAAACCACAATCCATTAGGGAGAAACTCAATACAAATATTAATTACTCTTTTTCAAACAGGTTCAATGTCTTAGGAATATCTGATTTTTAATTACTGAGAAAGGTTTTCTTTTGTTTATCATGTTAACAATATTATCTCTACTCATTACCGCACCATAAGAATGCTTTGCATTATGAAACGAGAACATTTTAGAATGGAAATAATTGTAAGTTACACTTAATAAAAAATAGAGATTGAAAACCTAATTAAACCTCAAAATATTAGAGGTTTCTTAGCTTCAAAGTCTTGATCTTTCCTTAGAAGCAAAGCTTGGGGATATTTTTTTCTTTTAAGAATGAAATAGGTAACAGACACAACCTTTAGTATGTCTATTTTGAAAGTACTCAACCTCTTTAAAAAGAGACCTAAAGGTTAAGTAATGGTCACATAAGAGATCTCCTTAATAAGAATACTCTACAACTGCATCTCAAGAACCCCATTTTTATTAGTGTATAAGCTGCAAAATCTCAGGAAAACTGCAGCACAACTCAGCCAGTAAAATTGCATTGAGTCTGCTTTTGGATTCAGATTCTTTTTAAATTTGGGCTTTTGATTTTGGTGGCTTTTTTGTTTTTATCTTTTTTTAAATGTTAGCTAACCTGAAATTCCTGGTTACTGTCTGGTAATCTACTGCCTCTGCTTGGAGCCCAGGGCCATGACACTATACGTATACTTGCAAACTTAAGAGATCCAGACCACAAGATGGGTTGCATACTGTTTTTAAGTGTTAGAACATTCGTTTGCACAGTTTTGATTTAGACTCAAAAGCACTCTCTAAGACAAAGATCAAGGGATATTTGGAAGACGGTGTGTTGGGAAGAATTTCTTCCAGCTATTTTAATACCCTGGATTCGTTTGACTTGGTTTAAGTTTTTTTTTGTTTTTTTTTTTTTAGTGGGAGATGTACTAATCATTTGTTCATGTCGTTTTCTTCCCTGGCTAATTCTATTTGCTGATAAATATATAAGTAGAAATATGGCTGTCATAAACTCAGTAAGAAAATCTCCCCATAACTTTGATGTAACTACATTGACTCTGCAAAGGACTTCTTGGAGTACTTGTTAAATGATGCTATTTCATATCTTAAAGCAGACAGTTATCAGCCCACAAAAAATGAAGGTCCAATTAGTCTCCCACAACATTCCTGTTGTCTATATGTGCTGAGAATGTGAACATACCTTTAAAGTCCTTCTGAATATTCAGTTTTCTTCCTACCTTATTCTTTGAAGCTTTTTGTGTGTTTATGTATGTTTGTTTGTTTGTTTTGGTGTTTTGTTTTTATTTTTAGAGTAAGATAGTTTGAATACTGTTTTTCTGGCCCAGGTTCTTTAAACTAGAGAAGGAAATGATGTCCTGACACATTGAATTTGAAACAAGAAATGGGGAAGTATCCAATAGAGTCCAGTAATGAGGGGAATGTCATTCGATTTCATGTACAGGGAGAAAAAAAACATCTATTATGAAAAAAAAATACTTAGAGAAAAAATTCAAGTCAGTGGTTAAGGTGAGGATAAATCTGGTAAATTCCAGCTTTCTTTACATTTGAAACAAATTTTTAATAGTATGTATTTAGGTTTTGTACAAAATATTTTGCATGGCTTCCTTTGACTTATAAAATGTTTTCCATGACAGTTTTAAAAGTAAACTAATTTTAATTTTTTCCTTTCTTTAACAAAACTCTTAAGCAAAATTCAACTTTCTAAGGAAAACTCTACTGCAACACAAAGAAGATGTATAAGGTCTTATGATTACATTCACAGGTTTATCAGGGAATATCAGTCTATATTATTTCTTTATTTTTTCCCTTTTTTAAATTTTATTTTATTTTACTTTGGAACAGTTCAATGTAAAAAAGTTTGCTATAAGAGTAACAGCAATAAGATTAGCCCTTAGTTTTCTTGTAAACTTTTCTTTCATTTATTACAAAAATCATGGAAAATAAACAATTCTGAATTAGAATGGTCATATCAACCTAATTCTATATAAGACAAAAGATAGAGATAGATTTTAAGACTTATACAAGCATCACCATCAACTGAGGCAGGGCTGCTTAAAATATGACTGATCTCTGTGTCTTATAGTTAAGACAGATTTCTAAAAGATCAAAGTATGTGTGAATAATTCAAATAAAATAGAAATAAAACATCCTAAAAGTAATAAATGACCATAGATTGGATTCATAATGAGGGTTAGAAGACCTTTCAGGCTAAGGTTCTGGGAATTTACTAAGAAATAATTATTAGATTAGATTAGATTCTTGAAAGATCTAGGGCCATACACCCACATCTGAGATTTGCTAAACTCAATTAGATTAGACAGATTTTTAAAGGGAGTATAATGAGGACAATACTTGTTATGATGTACTCAGGCAATAGATAAAGTAGACAAATCTGTTCCCATTACTAACAATACCTCTGTCTGGCTTGTCAGTGGGAGTAGAAGAAAAGTCTGCATGATAATTGTGATAAGGACAATAAGGTAACCACAGAAATTAATATAATATGTAGACTAAGTCTGAAAGGAGTTTGATAGGTTGCTTTTAGTCTTCCGTTTTGTCTTTGTATCATTTAATTTCTGGATCTCCTATTTTGAGCATTTTTTTTTCTTTCTTGTGCATTTTTATGCATTTCTTATGCTATTGTCAATACTTTTGCAAAACTAGTGCAGATATTAGATGTTAGAGGGAAATTCTTCCTGTGTAATTTGTTGCAAAAGCAGAATGCACAAGATCTGCCAATACACCTAAATTCAACCTTCATATGTTTGTGGTTTGGAGGTACTCTGCTACTATGTCTGTAAACAAAACAAATTTCTAAAGTCCCGTACTGGTCAGAGGTATAAATTGAGTGGCAATAAGAAGCTTATTTTATTTATGAGTAATTGAATCTCATAAGCAATACAATCTGCCAGACAATTTTGCAAGAAGAATTATTAAATTTCATATTCCTCCAGGCATGACTTCAAAACTAAGAGAATTCTTAATGAAACAGTTTAAGAAAAGCAACCTAATATATAAAAAATAAACAATTCTGCTAAAAGGCTGTTTCTGGAAATATATATGGGATACTGTCATTGAGGATTTTTTGTAGGTCAGCTGCAAGACTCAGGCCACTCCACATTGTGATGTGTAGCCTTAAAGTCATTTACTGAGCAGGATGGGCAAAGTGGGTGGATAGCAGTTCCTGTTTGAGATAAAAATCTATTTTTATTTCTGTTCATAGAGTCACAAAATCTCTGAAGCTGGGAGAAATCTCTGGAGATCACTGAGTCCAGCCCCACTGCTCAGAGCAGGCTCAACTGTAATAGATTGCTCATGGTTGTGTTAAGTCAGGTTTTGAATATATCCAAGAGTAAACACTCCAAAGCTTGCCTAATCAATGTCTTCTAGGGCTCAAACATCTCACAGGAAAAAAAAAGAGGTTTTGTTATGTTTAAATGAAAAATTCTATATTTGTCCCCACTGCCCCTTTTTCTCTCATTGATTACCACTCAGAGCAGTCTGGCTTCTCGTTTTAGCTTCCCATAATCAGATATTTTCCTACAGTCATGAGATTCTCCCTGAGCCTTCTCCTCTTTGGACGAAGCAGTCTCAATACTTCTATTTCTTTTACTGTGAAAGGTGCTCCAGTCATTTAATCATAATTGTGATTTTTCGTTGGCCTTGTTCCAGTATGTCCATGTCTTTCCACTGGGGAGTCCAGAAAGAGACTTTTACCAGCAGTGAGAGGAAGAATCACTCCACTGCACTTGCTGTCTACATTGTCACTAAGAGACTTCAAGATGCTGTTGACCTTCTTTATCACAAGAGCATTGCTTACTCATGTTCAATTTGTTGCCTATCAAGACCACCAGGGCATTTTCTGAACTTCCCAACTGGTTGGCCCCAGCATGTGCAGGTGCATCAGGTTATTCCTCTGTAGGTGGAGGACTTTGTGCTTGCCTCTGTTAATCTTTGTGAGTCTCATCGTGATACTGTACTCATAAACAGTCAGTCAAGTGCCTCTCCTGTTCACTTGTGATGAGTGCCATGGTACAAGCAGAACAGGACACTTGCTTCAACTACATGATGTGTCCCAGTCCTGGATGGTGATCTGGCTCTCATGCGTAGTGGTTTCATCTTGGACTTAGGCTACCATTTGCCATTCTTGCAGTATTTAATTAGCCCAGCAAATACAGTAGTTGGATGGGAATTCTCTGAAAAGGACACTAAAAAATGTAAAACAAGGAGGAGTAAGAAAGGGAAAGGATGGAAAGAATCACATACTAGCTAAAAGAAAAGAGACATGGAACTTCAGTATCAGTTTTGCAGATTAAAGTTTTATTTGGTGTTTGCTTTGGTATTGAGCAAAATTTTGGCTTTTACTGTGGTTTCGTTTGCAAATGGTTATGAACAGAGTCATGCAAGACCTATATATGTGTATGTGCATTTTCCATACATTGGCTTAATAGCTTTCTGTACTATAACATATTCAAACTAGCCAAGAGAATAAAAACTGCAAGCATAAACCTTAAAAATGCCTAAAATAATGATCTCTGGTAGAGAGCTGCAGTAAAAGACTATATACATATATCGTATGAAGAAGATTTCAGAACTATGCTTCAAGCTAGTGTATTACAGTTACAGAATGCAAAAAACCAAGCTTTAATGTGAAATTCAAAGAGTGCTGCTCTTCCACCATGTTGCACCCTCTCACCTTCTCTGTGAAACTAATTAGGCTTTCTGACTACTGCTGTTGAGTGACTGATGGTTAAACCCAACAACTAAATTCTGCTGTCTTAAATTCAGAGCAGGCTTGCTGAAATCAGAGCAAGTCAGTGAAGAATGTATTCTAAATATGTATTCAGAATCCTGAACATGTTCTCTCTGTATTTTAATTACTCAATGTCTGTATTCATGCTGTATAACTTCTCCTTTTACTGTGCCATGCTATATTTCTGCAATAATAAGTAGGAATCTCTTATGAGGACACAGTTAATGGGTATTCTTAACCTCAGCTGAAAGCAAACATAGGTTCAGGTAAAACTTTGGCATTATGCTTAGCATACAATGATACAACTTCCAATGCAGAAAGGCTTATTGTCATACACAATGCAAAATGGCAATTTTCTGATGGTTGTATCTCAGGAATAATTATAGCTGTCATCATAAAAATATACATGTAGGATCTGAGAAGGTCAGTTCCTACAAATGTTTAGTCAAATTTTATTCAGACTTTTCAATTTTGCAAATAGGTCAAGGTACTGTGAGATGTATTTACTTGCTGAGATAACATCATCCCTTAGTATGAGTACAGAACCATTTCCATTAGTGTAAAAAAATAGAAAAAGATGGAAATTTACTGACTGGAGAGTTTATTTCACCAGAACAGTTTGCATTTTTGGAGAAATAATTTATATTTATATAAACAAAAGTATTATAGATTGAAATAAAATTAAGCAGATAAACATCAGGTAGTTAAATGCCTCCCTGACATCTGATCCTGTCAGATCTTGGAAGCTAAGCAGGATCAGGCCTGGTTAGGACTTGGATGGGAGACCTCCTGGGAATACTGGGGGCTGAAGGTTCTAGTCCCAAGGACTTCACTGTCACCATCCAAGCTCGCTCAGCCATGGTGGATGAACCTTAGGACTTACAGGGTGGGACCAGTTCTGTGCACGCTGTGCCTAACCTAAAAAATCCACTGTGCATGCTTGAAAGACACACCCACATGGGTACAGCCCTTCCCAAATCTTCGTTTGCGAAGCCGAGCCGTACATACATTTATTTTTAATTAAAAGTTAACGTAGGCTTAATATGAAAACATGAAGTTGACTGACAGATTATGATGAACTAAACTGTTAAATTTTTTTTTTTCTGCAAGAATCAGTCTTTTTTTAGGCAGAAACCAACTTCTGGTTTAGTCAATGGCAAAACTCCAATCCTTTGCAGTGGGAGCAGACAACTGACAGACCCTAAACAGAAAGAAAGGATGAGAAGATTTTGCTACTTAAAGAAGGATTAAGCAACTGTAAAAAATCAAAATGCCAAATGCAGAGCTAGCACAGTTGGACGAATAGAACTCAGCTTCCTTAATGTAGGCAGAAAAAAAAGAAGATGAAAACAAGGGATGTAATGAATTTCTCTGCATCATCATTTACACAGTTTATAAATTTAACATTGCTTGGTTTCATTGCAGCATACAGACCTGGCAGGTAGGCCCTGCCAGGTTAGCAGCAGGAGTACCAAGCTGATTCCACACCAGAATGAAACCGCATCAGTGATGGCAGCAGCTGCAGGCAGGCATGGTTTTACCTCTGACTGGCAACTGTTAGCATAGTTTCCTCTTGACATCAGCTGACAAATAAAGGAGGGAGGGTTAAGTGCTACTATTCTTGAAATACAAGAAACTTGAGTTGGCATCTATAAATCTGTAAATTAAATGTGCCAGGAAATGTCTGATGACCAACTTGCACAGTGTAGCCCACATCCATAGTTTCAGATTCTTGAACAGCCTGGAACAGTACAGGTATATTTAAAATCACTGTACAGAGTGGTCTCCAGTCTCTTCTAACTTCTGTTCATGTGCAGGTTAAGTGGAAAGAACTGGAAGAGAATAACCAAGACCCTGAGTAGGGTCAATAAGAGAATATGTTGGGTTTCTTTTTTAACCGTTCTTTTTTCCTCTAAAATGACAATCAAAATTTTCACACCCATATTAGTGTTAATAGCAAGCCAGTGAAAAATCACCTGCAAAGACTGCTGGAAAGAGTTTACTTTTTTTTGGTTCGAGGCATGGAGTACAATATAGCTCTGTGTGTAAGCTTTACTATAGTCAGCTTGCTTGTAGAGAAGAACTTGTGAACAAGTTGAGCAAGTCTTTCTTGATGCTACAGGCTCTTGCAGAGAGCATAGCTATTAAAGTGTTGCAGTGTGGAAGAAAAATAATTTCATATGCCTATGTATCTATGAGCTTTATGAGCATGCTGAGCCTTCTGAATTTCCTCTGTATTTCCTTCAATAAAATGTTAAGAAACTTCATTGCCAGAAAACAGGTGTGAACCATGATATATTTAAAGTAACTTCTCTATTACTATTTCCGAGGAATTTCTCCATTAGGATGTTTAAAGATTTTTAATTAAAGTACAGTTAAATTCCTGAAAAAGTGCAATACACAGTAATAAATTTTACAGTGTCTCAATGAACTCTGGTTATTCTAATGGTTAATATCAAATTTTTTCAGGATATTTGTTCCATAATTTCAAAATTGAATTATTTTTGTGTGCTTGTTTCAGCGAAAAACATGAAAAACATTCTGCAGGTCATATGACTTACAGGAACACCAGATCTGTAAAAATAATTCCACACCATCTTTAAATCAATATTCAACTTTTCTCTTATTTAAATTAATATTTGACTTTTTGAAAAAATAGTCAAGTTAATATCAGCTTTTTCTATGCTCCAGTTGAACTGTTTTACCTTATCATGTCTCCTTTACTCTACTTGGAATACAAAAATGTGAACTGAGAAATCAAATTTTCTCTCTGTAAGGCTGTTTTGAAGATTGTTTTTCCCTTTGTCAATTCACTTTGAGTCCAATGAGCTCTCACATTTTGAATTGTGATAATTCTTCTGACAAATATTGGATGCCTTTTCACTGTAGAAAAATTTAGAGGGTTTTTCACAGAAATGAGTTCATCAAAACTCTTTAGGGAAAAGGGGAAAAGATAAAGGCCACAACGTGTGAAAATAGGCCTAAATTCAGATTCTGGAAGTTGTACTGCCATGCCATAGCAACTGGTCAAACATATAATTAAGTAATACAATTAGAACATTTTGAGAATTAAAATGCTCAGAAAGGCAAAATAATTGTGTTTATTCCCATAATATTTCACTTTTCTGTGGTTTTTCGATCATACTCATCAACTACATTGGCTAAAAGCATAAATCTTCTGGCCAAGTCGCTCAATCTGACAGCAATAGTGAAGAGGCTCTTACTGTGCAGTTTACCAAGCTAATCTGACATGGGATGCAGAATACAGATTGGAAATGTAGACATCATATGATGGATCTGATGTTTAATTGTGTTCAAAATAGAAAAAAAAATAATGTCCTTGCAACAAAGTGGTTTAATTTCTTGTTCAGTCATATAAAGAATTGCACATTTCTTTTGGTATGACTACTGCATTTGGAGCTTTAAGATTGCAGAAATCAATTACTGTGATAAGAAATAACTACTTACCAGATTTTAAAATAATAGATTATATAACATACATTAGCATTAACTATATATGGGCTTCAAAGAGGGGCTTCATCATCCTTTCAATATCAAGCACAATAATTAATGGAAATTTAAGTTGTAAATTAGTTTAAAAATATAACAAAAAAGTACCTTCCCTAAAAGTTTTTGGTCTTTTTTTTTCATGAATATTATCTGTGAAAAGTGCTAGATTGACAGTTCTAGTCATTTAATTCCTTCCTACTTACCCACATTTAAGATGCAAACATAGATACTGCAATTTTCTCCCAGCTCTTCACAGGAGGGATTTACACAGTGAGAACAGAATGAATTTTGATTTCTGATAAATACATATATTTTCTGTCTTTCCAGAGAAACAATTCCATTAACAAAAGAGTTGCCAAGGTCAGGAACAGCAGTCATAATGTTCTTTAGAATAGTAAAAAAAATTTACTGTAGCTATTGTGTTTTCTGCTTGTCACTTTATTTAATAAGGTAAATTGTGCTACTGCTATGTATTTCTTACCTAAGCCCCCACTGTTTCAGAGCCATCACCACAATTCTGCTTCAGACATCTCTTTTGAGATTTACCTTCTTTCTTATGAAAATATTCAACATTTTTGTAGGACTTCAGGGAAGCAGAACTGTCTAGATTTAATCTACATTTACATGAAGTAGTGCTATTCCATGTGAGTCACAATGCTCAAGCTGCAGTCAAAAAAGACTACTTTATACGACACTTATCTACTTCATGTTTCTGAGATCTGCCATTTTCAAAACAATTTAGTGACTTTTTTATTCAACTGCCAAATAGTTTAACTATTTCTGTATTTTAAATTTAAGCCTTACAAAATAATTATAACTATGGTACACTAGTTTTGAAAATGTCTACTTATTTTACCTTCAACCATTTTTAACTAATATTGTGGAGTTCCCTGATTAGTATATTAACCTAATAAATCAAAGTCAGCTAAACACTCAGAGAATGTAAAACTGTATGCATCTTTCTTTCCTATGTTCTGTGCCACTTCCCCAGCAGGTTAATGACTTGCTTCATCATTGAGGTTGTTCATTGAAACAAATCTCAGAGAAGCTGAGGCACTGTGCTGGTTTAAAAGTAAACTGGCAGGAGAAATGAACCCAACTCAAAAGAGATTGCAAGTCAGAGTTACAATTTAATAAAAAGATTACAATAAATACAATGATACAGAGAGAAAATTGGTTTTAACTTACAAAACCCAGAAGTATAACCCAGCACCCTGGGTCACCAACAGAATGGTGTTTGTTAGCCCCTGTGCTGAGCACCACATGGTCCTCTTGAGTCCAATGTAAAAGGAAAGGAAAACCTGTTGGTGAGTATGATGATCGCAGTCTGGTTGAGAGCGGCAATCGTAGTTCTGTTGAGGTTCTGGTCCTCCTCTGGATCTGACAAGTAGTACCAGAAGTCCAGAGACCCCAAGATTATATATGCTCAAGTTCAGGCAGCAATGTGAAGTATCTCCCCCAAGGCAGGGAGTTTCACAATGGCTAAATAAACTCTGTGAGTCATGGGATATTTTAGGACTCTCTGATAGCCCATTAGCAGATGACCCCTCAGGCTGTGTGTGAAGGTGCTAGTGCCACCCTGGAGGGGAGTTATCATGGTTGAGTCATTGGTGTGAAGACAGGACACTGCTCTATCTCACAGGGTTCTCTAACACCCAGCTTATGGCCTGATGTGTCAGGTATGCACTGGGCAGCTACTGCAAATGATCCATTGTTAACAGTTTATCAGAAAAGACATAAAGGGTGTAGAACACACAGTTTTGGTGACACCCACAAAGTGATAAACTGGTCCCAGCCGCTGTAAATAGGACAGGCACATACGAGACAAGCAGATGATCTAAGACAGCCAGCACAACTTTATAAAGCATAAATAATGCCTGACCAATCTGGTGACTGACTGTGAAGTGATGGTAAGGTCCACAGGGGAAGCCTGACCAATGTCATCTACCTTAGACTTCTGTAAGGCCTTTGACATTTCTCTAAATTGGAGAGATGTGGGCTTGAAGGGTAGACCACTTACTGGATAAGAAATTGGATGGATGGGCACAGCCACAGATTTGTAGTCAACAGCTCTATATCCATGTGGAGACCAGTGATAAGTGATGTACCTCAGAGATCTGTTTTGGAACCAGTGTTCTTCCCTGTCTTTATCAATGTCATAGACAGTGAGATCAAACACAGCCTCAACAGGTTTGCAGATGACACAAAGCTGAGTGGTGCAGTTGACACAAGAGAAGGAAGAGATGCCATCCAGCGTGACCTAGATGAAGCTGGGATTTGGATCCATGACAGACATATGGAATTCAATATGCCCGAGGTGAAGTGGGTTGGGACAATCCTAGAGATGAGTACAAACTGTGAGAAGCACAAATTGAGAGGATCCCTGTGGAGAAGGACTTCGAGGTTCTCTTGGATGAAAAAATAAGACCAAGAAATGTGTATTTGCAGCCCAGAAGGGCAACTACATCCCAGGTTACATCACAAAGGATGTAGCCAGCAAGCCAAGGGAGGTGATTCTACCCCTCTACTCTGCCATTCTGAGGCCTCATTTGGAGTACTGCATCCACATCTGATGCCCCTAATGCAAGAAAGACATGGACTTGTTGGAGAAAGTCCAGAGGAGGGACGCGAAGATGGTCAGAGGGTTGAAGCACTACTTCTATGAAGACAAGCTGAAGGAGTTTGGTTGTTCAGCCTGGAGAAGAGGTGGCTTCAGTACCTCAGGGGGGCTTACAGGAGAGCTGGAGAGGGACTTCTTACAAAGACATGTAGGGACAGGACAAAGGGGAATGGTTTCAAGCTAAAAGAGAGTAGGTTTAGATTAGATACTAGGAAGAAATTCTTTACTGTGAGGGTGGTAAGACTATAGAACAGATTTCCCAGAGAAGTGAATGCCCTATCCCTGGAAATGTTTAATGCCAGGTTGGATGGGGCTCTGAGCAAAACCTGATCCAGTAAATGGCATCCCTGCCCATAGCAGATGGGTTGGAACTAGTTGATCTTTAAGGTCCCTTCTAACCCAAGTCATTTTATGACTTGGATTTTATGATACCAGGGCCTCTTATCAATGGTTCTAGTTTTGGTGCATGATGGATCAGTGTTGTTCATTGCAGTCAGCTGCAACTTTCATCAGCACAGGGCACCCTGACTTCCTCCCATTCAGGTGAGCTCCCTGCTACCAAAATTCTACCAACTGTGCACAATAGAGGCAATAATTCTTGCTGCCACATATTTCTTTTCTTCTTCTGTAACTCCTTCAAAAAGAAAAGCCTGGAATTCTTCTAAGTAGTGTTTTCAGTTCTGCTTCCATAAGTTTTCTGAGAATGTAATCATAGAATCATAGAATCATAGACTCCGTTGGGTTGGAAGAGGCCTCTGAGGTCATCAAGTCCAACCTTTGATCCAACCCCACCATGATTGCAAGATCATGGCACTAAGTGTCACATGCAGTCTCATCTTAAAAACTTTCAGGGATAGTGAATCCACCACTTTTCTGGACAGGACATTCCAATGCCTGATTACTCTCTCTGTAAGGAATTTTTTTTTGGTATCCAACCTAAACCTCCCCTGGCAGAGCTTAAGCCCATGCCCTCTTGTTCTACTGCTGGTTGTCTGGGAGAAGAGACCAATCCCCACCTGGCTACAACCTCCTTTCAGATAGTTGTAGAGATTGATGAGGTCACCCCTGAGCCTCCTCTTCTCCAGGCTAAATAGCCCCAGTTCC
>JAOXXN010000395.1:136806773-136822919 GCA_026770055.1 Myrmophylax atrothorax
TGTTTATTCTGGGTTTGCTCCAGTTTGGTTTCTAGTGAATTAGTTAGTTATGTAGTGCATTTATTTTTTAAAAAAATCAAAAGAATTTTTTTTTAAGAAACTAAAGAGTTTTTCCATAGTTTATGCTTAAATACTTATATAAATTGTTCTGAAGTACTGCTAATGAATTTCTAACACTTAATCAGTTTCCAGTCAAAAAAGTTAAAAATCGTCCATCTCAGTTCATGGGGAAGCTGGAAAAATGCTGTTTGTTTGTTTGGTTGGTTGGTTTTTTAATACTTTAATTATGATATTTTTAATAGAAAAAAAGAAAATAGATGGAAATAGAGAAATTCCATAACAGTTATTGTATAGTTCTGGGAAAACATAACTTTCCAAACAGGATTTAGCATCATGCTTATAAAATAATTTTCCTAAAACATTAACTCAAGTTAAATTGGTTAAAAGAAAGAGTAAATGTGGTTTTGGAATAATGTTTCCTGAATAAATGAAGAGAGAAAAATCTCTGCCCACAGAGTTTAATTGCTGCTGTGTATGACTTGTAATAAATTCTGCAATATAAACTGTAAACAATGTAGTCATTCCAAAGTTTTTTCATTCTATTCTTACTGGATAATGGCATTTGACAATTTCAAAATATGACCTCGTTTTGAAAATAATATGAGCTTTTGATGCAACACACTTCTAGAGGCTGGTCATGTTATAAATTATAGACACTAACAGAATAGGGAAACTGCTGAGCAGCTGTCTATAACTGCAGTGATAATTTATTCAGGGACTGATAAAAATTAACAGCTTGCAACCTGTTTAAAATTGTTTGGTAATGGAAAAAAGTACTGTTCTTTTTCACTTGTATGTTATTCAATTTTCTGTTTATTTGAATGAACCTGATTTAATTTGAGAGGCTTTAATTTATCTTAGAATTGAGAAACAAAATTAAGAGGTATCAAAATTTTAAAAATGTGAAATTTTTAGTCAGATCTTAAAAAACTCAATTTATGGCCTCTGTCAATTACTTGACTCTTTTAATTCTCACTGTTTGCCTGGGTTATTAATTTTGGAATAAGTTTCTCTTAATGAGTGTAACAGAATAGCATATCATGGTGGGTATCACATTTTTTGCATCCAGAAATTATTAAAAAAACCCCCAACATAAAATAGAAAGAAGAAGTAAATATGAGGCATAAAATCACCTTAAAATCACCTCAATCTATCCACATTCTGATCAGCACAGTAGATAAAGCTAGTCTTGAAGACTGGCTGTGAAGGCCATCTCCTCTAATAACATCTTGATTTTTTTTTTTTAAGAAAAATGGAGACTAAAAAGAATAAAGAAGTTAAAAAGCATATTGTATGAAAAAAAGTTTGCATGAAATTGAATTATATTAGTGCATAAAGAGAAAGGACAAGTAGAGTGAGAAATCAAGTTTGTAAAAAGCCTAAACAAATCCAAAACGTTTTGTGTAGGTTATCTAGGTTTTGTTGACCCTGCCGGAGCAGAGGATAATTTTTTAAATGATTGTCTGTGACTCTGTCCAGCCCTGTATTTCTTATTTATGAGAAACTGCCTTGGCTTCAGCTGGGCTAGAGTTAGTTTTGTTCTTAGTAGTTCTTACAATGCTGTGTTTTAGATTTAGTATGAGAATAATATTGATAACACAGTGATTTAGCTTTTGCTAAGCAGTGCTTACCCTGATTCAAGGATGTTTTAGTGTCTCATGATCTGCTGGTTTGGAGCTGCACAAGAAGCTGGGAGGTTGATTATCTGGGACAGATGAACCAAACAGGCCAAAGATATTCTACACCACACAGCATCATGCCCATATAAACTGGGGGTAGTTGTCTGGGAGGGGCCAATCACTGCTTGAGAATGGAATGGGCATCAGTCAAAGGATGGTGAGAAATTGCACAGAGGACCACTTACTTCTCTTGAGTTTTGTTCCTCACTCTCTCATTTTCATTATTATCAATATTTATTATCGTAATCCTTATTATAACTATCATTATTGTTACTGATATTGTTGTGCTTTATTTCCTTTCAATTACTGAATTTTTCTCATCTCAACCCATGAGTTTTACAACTTTTGTACTCAGGGTGGGGAGGGCAGTGAGTGGGCAGTTGCATGGTACTGAGTTGCTGACTGGATTTAAGCCACAGCAGGAACATAAAATTGAGAGATATTAAAACTGCAATGATGCTAGAAAATATCAGTATTTCCGTTGACATATTTGGTAGACTGACAGTTTAATTATATTTGGTTGAAATACAACCTTAAATAAGATATTAAAAGAGATTTAATGACCCACTGTATTGGGTTTGCATGGCCAGGTTTGGGTAGCAGGCGGGTTACAGAGGTGGCTTTTGTAAGAAGCTGATGAAACCTTCTCCCATGTCCCATACTGCCAATGCCAGGCAGCTCCAGGATGGACCCCTGCTGCTGGCTAAGACTCAGCCAATCAGGAACAATAGTAACACCTCTCTGCCAACATATTTGAGGAAAAAAATATTATTGCACATATGTAATTGCAGCCAGTGAGAACACATGAGAAGAACATCTCTGCAGACACCCAAGTCAGTGAGGAAGGAGAGGGAATAGGTGCTTCACACACTGGAGCTGAAATTCCCCTGCAGCCTGTGATGAAAGCCATTGTCAGGCAGCTGAGCCCCTGCAGCCCATGGAGGTCAACAGGAGTGCAGAGATCCACCTGCAGCACGTGGAAGAGAGCCACACCAGAGAAGGTGGATACCTGGAGGGCTGTGAACTCGTTTGAAGCCTCTGCTGAAGCAGACGCCTAGCAGGGACCTGCAGACCTGTGGAGAGAGGAGCCCACACTGGAGCAGGTTTCCTGGAATGATTTGTGACACTTAGAGGACCCACTCTAGAGCAGGCTGTGCCTGAAGGACTGAATCCTGTAAAAAAGTGTCCCACATTGGAGCAGTTCATGGAAAACTGTTGCCCAGGGGATGGACTCATGTTGGAGAAGTTCATGGACTCTCTGCTGTGGGACGGACCCCACTCTGGAGGAGGGGAAAGACACCTCTCCCTGAGCAGTGTCAGAAACAACATGCAATGAACTGCCTGGAACTTCCATTCCCTGTCTCTCTGAGCCACTGGGGGAGAGGAGATAGAGCCCAGGAAGGAGGTGAGGGGAGCAGGGGAAGGTGTTTTAAAGATTTATTTTACTTCTCATTATCCTGCTCTGATTTTGTTAGTAATAAATTCAGTTAATTTCCCCAAGTTGAATCTGTTTTGCCCATGATAATAATCGGTGAGTGATCAGTCCCAGTCTTTATGTCAACTCATAAACCTTTCATTATATTTCCTCTCCTGTGTCCTCTTGCAGAGGGGAGTGAAAGACTGGCTTTTGTGGGTGCCTGGCACCCAGCCAGGGTCAACCCACTACACCTAAGAAATATTTTATTTTAAAATAAACTTTCCTATGAGTTCAAATTACTAAGAAGTGCTTCAATAGAAAGAAACAGAATATACGTATATAAATTCTGAAAGGTTACCAGATATTTAAACAGAAACTAAAAGGCTATTATTACTCCTTTATTAGAAAGAAAGATGAAGGTTATACAATTGAAAGCTAAAATATTTTTCCTCCCTGTATCAGCAATATTTTGCAAATTTGTCTGATTTGAGAAATGTGCATACCCTTGGCCTAAATGACATATTTGATACTTCTTTGAAATAGCAATGAGGTTATGATAAAAAAGTAAAATCTAGAAGGGAAAAAACCCAATTTATTTTCTGGCCATTGCCTGCTCCCTTTATGTTTTGTCAAGAACAAACTGGTGTGTATAAGATCCCCAAACAGAACTTTTTCCTTTCTTTGGTCACAGAATACAGTGCTTTGGTAGAGTAGTCTCTTTGGTTTCAGAAATGTGTCTTTGAAAATCCTGCTTCCACAGCATGTGCTTTCCCAGGTAGTTTGTTATTTCCCACAGTTAATCGATCTTCTGGAAAGGATACAACTATGAACACTCCCCAGGAACTGTATGTGTATGATTCTCACATGTTGAACTTCTTTGCCATTGTCCCTCCTGCCCACTGTGCCTGCTGTGCTAAAGTTCTTTCAGTCTTGCCCCTGGGAGTCAACAGATGATAGGAAGCAACAAAATATACTGAAAAGCTCAAAAAAATTTTATATTCCTTGAAGTTCCAGGAATCCTTGGTAATATTGTGTAAAAGTACTATGAGACAAGAATCCTTGCATTTGATTTTGCTGCAACTTCAACAACTGAACTCACTTGCTTATTTCCAGCCAATAACCTAATTTTGCCTTTTTTTTAACTTGGTGTTTTACATAAAATAATTTCCTTATTATATTTGTTTTTACCCATTATCTTGGAGGCATGTTCTGCCACATGGTAAATTGTAGTTTGAAAAACCTCCACATTCTGGTTTGTTAGGGCCATTAATGTGTGATGATCTTTGCCTAGTTATGTTTCCCTTGTTCTTCAGGGAAAATGAACTTACAATAAACAGTTAATTAGTGCACACAAAAATAACTGAGTTTAAGAAATTATGCTTTGTATCTCTCTTACTGGACCACTAGGTTTCACCTCATCCAGAATCAAAGCTGTTGCCTTTGCCATGGGTTAAAAGCTAAAAACAAGTATGCTAATAGAAATAAGAGCAAGATCTGCCAGAATCTTATTACTGAGTGAAAAGATCTTTCTTTTGAAGTCTGAATATAAATTGACTCAATGAAATATAAACTATTCTCTTGGATATAGGAAGTTAAACCCATTATTTAACCTAATAAATTGAAGTAGTAGGGGGGGAAACCTTGTCTGATTAAAATCTCTATATCATGGCCCATATAGGCACATATCTGGATCCAGGAAAATCCTAACCAATTTCACTGGTACTGATTTCATTAGAACTGATTTGAAACTGTTTGCATTTTATTTTAGACACATAACGAGGCATAAAGTGAATCTAAATGTAGGACCATTTAAAGAGCAAAAGCAAGGCATAAGGACATTAATACAAAATATAAAAGATTTTTCAATCATGTTTATAGCTGCCACTGCAAAAGAGGGATGAATCTTTTCCCCAAAAGTGACACGCATGATGTGACAAGATAGCTTATATAGGTTCTTCTTGCTTTATTGGTCTTGTAGTTTCTGATGCAGTAGAGTTTAGCTGTGTTCATGGATCTGCAAGACACTCTTCCACAGGAGATACAATCGACAGATTCAGAAAAAAAGAACACTCAACTTCAAGCTCTGTTGAGAGGATAAACACATATATGTACTCGAAAACAATAGAATTAATTCTGACTAAACAGTATGAAAATTCACAAAGTAACCCTCACTTCTCTTTCCTTTTCACAAGGCACTTTTAGGTCTGCTGTGGAAGTAAAATACGTTTCACAGCCTGTGCTAATCAAGCAGTAATGTTTTGGTTTGAATTAAACAACTTGTCAAGAAGAGTTAGTGGTAGTGAAACCACTATTCATCTATTAACTGGCATATCAAAAATCAGGAATATTGTTCTAAAGTAATTTGCTTTTGGGTGCAGACAGCCAAAATGATCTTCAATATGAGCTTTGAAGATTAACCTTAAAGGAGACTTATGAATATTTCTTGCAGTATTTTTCACACTGGCCTCATACAGAAAATGGACATTTAAGCACTTCCCTTTCTCTTAATAAGTGTTACTCAAATAAATGTTTCCAAGGGCTTTAAGTACAACTTTAGATGCTTTTTTGCAGAAGTATCCCCTACTAATTCCATTATCCTTATTGTCCAGACATCATTAACAAGAAGACTTTATAAAACATGATTTTTATTTTTTTTCATTGCTGATTTTTTTCAGGCTATTATTTTTCTCTGAAGTTCAACAGTTCTTTTATTAGCTTATTGAAATTGGGATTGTAAATATGTAATTTCATTTTTTAAGGAGACAAGGCATACAGTAAATTGTCATATCAGTAGATAAAATGTTTTTACTGGATTATAAGTATTTTAATATTTTAATCTGTAGCAATCTCAGCCTCTTTGTTGTTTCTCTTTTTGTTTGGGTTTGGTTTGGTTTGGTTTTTTTCATTTTATGTTTACTTGCTTGTTTGTGTGGAGTTTTTTCTTTTTTTGTTTCTATTTACTTTCTGTGTTTGATTCTACTGACTCATAGAAAAGTTGTCAGATATATTAGTAAATATTATGGAAGGGGATTTGTCAGTTTTGTCAGACTAGCTTGTAATCTCATGACTAATTTGAAATCTCTGATAACTCCTAGATCATAAAGTGTCATTACTTTTTGTAGGCAGTACTACATAACTAACATGTTAAACAGAAATATATTAAATGGCATTTTTTTCCTTAAGGTCATCCAGTGTAGTTATATAATTTGCTGTTCCTGTCTGTAAGTATTTATCATCTTTTTTATATCTTTGAGATATTTACAAAATACCTCACTTTAAGGCAGTATTTTAATTTAGTTAATATTCAGTGTATTGTTCTTCTCCATATCACTAATAAAAATATAAAAATAACTATCATCTGTCACTGCAGCGTTCATGGGAATAATCCGTTCAAATTAATCCAATGGTTGAAGAACTGTAAATTCCAATTTGTGAAATGTTTCAATCTGTAAAGCAACTTAGCCTATTCTTACTAATATTGCAAACTCCTTAGTAATATATATCACAATTATTACTCAAAAACATGGCTATGTTTTTTTCATTCAGCTGTTAGTTTTGTATTTGCATTTAAAATATTCACCTGCCACATCCTGTTCTCTTTGGGCCATAGTAGTTACACCTCACAGATTGTTTTCTATGAACTTTTTGTAAGGAGGATTTGAATACAAAAATGCTAAAACTATTGTTCATTTTTACTAGAATATTAAATTATATTGCTTTCCTTGCCAGATACATTGGCATTTTACAGAGGAGCTCAGAAATAGTTGTCATATGTACAGTAAATGCAGCTGCTACATCCATTATCAGTCAGGAATACAATGAGTTTGAGTGGTTTGAATTCAGATTATAAAAGCATCCATATTCCCTACATTTAAGAAGAATGTCAGCAGGACTTGCACAAGGTAGAGAGGAAGAGGCAATGCTTAGAAAAAGACAAATCATGTTAGATTCTTCCCAGATAAGCAGGCAACAGGTGAGTGGTGTGTCACTGACTACCACTTTGTCTGGGTAAATTATGACAGTTAACTGAGATATTTCTTGTGACTTTTGCACAGCCCATGTTTTAAAAAGAGAGTGGATTCACCTGGCTACTGTCACATCTGCTATAAAAGGCAGTGTTATGCCTGTGGCTTTTACCATACTGGTTACTAAAGGAACTAAAAGGAAAAGACACCCAAAGAACAGCAGACCTTGTTGTTTGGGTTTGAGAGGGTTTTTGTTTGTTTGTTTGTTTTTCTGTTTTGATGTCTGTGTCTGTTGATTTGTTTTTGTTTTCTGTACCTTAAGTCTTTCTTCAAAGGGAGATTCAGAATGGGGTATGTTTGTATATTGTCCCAGAGTGTAATTCTTCTATGTCCAAATTTATTTTCATCTGTTTGTTACATGGAGGGATTTGCTTCATGTATCTACCAATGAGCTGCTTTCTCATGGTCAATGTAGTTTTTCAAGGGTTTGTTGCTTTGAGGGATATTTTGTGTGAAAATCAAATGTAGATTTACTAGTATTAGGATCAGACATAGAAGTAATGGAACAAATCTAGACTTTAATTCCTTGGGTTGAGTTACATAATCTTGTTTATATGAGAAAGCTCAATAACTCTCTAACATAACGTAGAAGTAACAGCATCTGAATCCAGATGTGTTTGCTCCAACCAGTTGAGAATTCCCCAGTACATGAAATGTATCTCCCTTTGGTAAGAAATAGCACATCCTTTTTCCTGTTTTTTTTCTCTAAACTTTTATAAATTGTCCTGAGCTACTTCTGTCAAGACTGGGTAAGAGGACTCAAACAAGGCAGCAATAGAATCCTATTATTTTGGTATAACAACTCTTCTTTCCCTCTAGCAAATCTTATCAGTCTCTCCCAGTTGCCAGTGTCGCTTAGTGTTAGCAATAAGAGTCACATTTTCCACATGGTATGCAGACCTCTACAGCAGACTTCTACACCATATATCTGCTATTGCATGAGTTATTCTCCAAATCAATAGCCAGAAGAGATGAGAGCTTTAAATATTAAGGCAGTTAAGTCAGCACACTCCATCTCAGCAGGAAAGCTGAGAGCCTGACAGGCTTGATTCTCTGTGGTTTCTAGCCACTTTCTCACATATGTACAAATTTTAAAGTGGTGGGGTGTTTTTGATGTTCTTTTGCAAATTTTCTTATTTCACAAGAGCTTGCTCTATTGTCTCTGTTTCCTGCTGCCTTCTTCCTAGTAATTCTTACATTTAGTGGTCCAATATTTCCTCTGGAGAAATTTCTATGACCAAATAATTACAGAATCCTAAAATGGTTTGAATTGGAAGTGACCTTAAAGATCAATTAGTTCAAATCCTTCTTTTACTAGACCATTAAAGGGACACTTTTTACTAGACCAGGCTGCTCAGAGCTCTATCCAACCTGGCCTTAAACACTTAAAGGAGGGCCTCTAAGTTGATTAGAGAGATGGAGCAGCTTTACTATTGAGGGAAGGATAAGAAAATTGTAATTGTTCAGCCTGAAAAAATAGAAGGCTTTGGGGTTACATAATTGCAGCCTTCCTGTAGCTGAAGGAAGCCTATAAGAAAGCTGGAGAGGGAATTTTTATGTGAGCATATAATGGCAGGACAAATTGAAAGAGCATAGCTTTAGATTAGATAGTAGGAAAAAATTCTTTACCGTGAGGGTGTTGAGGCACAGGTAGAGGTTGCACAGAGAAGTTGTGGATAATGAGAGAATTGGAAACAAAACACAAAGCAATTCAAGGCTGCAGCCTGAGTATAGTTAATGTTGTCTTGTTATCACATTTTCTTTGGTATTTCCAGGTGCAAGATTAGTAGCTTTTAGGCATAAATCATGCAGGCATCTCTATTTTAGGCTCTTTGTCTTGGTGTGTGTGTGAAATCAATCACTTATTAAGAGTCCAACACTTTTGTTTTTCTTCCAACTTTGTTGTTAATTATTTTGTATTAATATTTTCTCTTTATGAACTTAACTATACCATATTTTCAATCAGTTCCAATTTGCATGTAGGACAGTGACTTACTCTAAAACATGGATTGCTTGCAACTGGGAAAAGAAAATCATTTTTTTATACTTTTCACTACTTCCAATCTGCAGCAGAAGGCTGGCTGTTCCCAGATACCTTCCTCAGGTACATAAGGGAGTAATCGATTAAAATTAAGCAGAAATACAAATGTATTTTTTGCTATCTCTCAATTTTTGCTTTCACCATATTTAAAAAAACAAATTTAGATTTTTGCTTTTGGATAAGAATTTAGGGGTTTTTTGGTTGTTGTTGGTTTGGTTTTAGTGTTTTTTAAAGAAAAGAGATTTTATTTTCTTTCATATGCATGTAAGTGTGCATTTTCTAGATCTTTATTAAGACAAATAAATTTCAAAAATGCCCTTAATAACACTGAAAACACAAGTAACAAAATTTTTCTTGAGAAAATAAGTTCCCATTAAAGAATTATCTGACAAAGACTTTATAAACATGATTTTCTTGTTATGTTTTTTTGCATCCTTTCAAAGTAAATATTAAGGAGGGTTTTTTTCTCATAAACCATGGCAACAGTTAATGTGTTCTTTTAAAGGCAGGAATTCAATTTTTGGTATGTCTTTAGTTTAAGCATGAAAAAAACCAAACTTATCTTTCCTCAAAAACGGATAATAAAATCTATTTAACTTCTTATTTCATTAGCTACACAATACAGATAGACAGGATTGCTTAGTAAAGCAAATGGTCAGATCCCAAACAAAATAATATATAAGGACTCTGAGACATAAAACAAGTAAAGTACCTAAGTTTTCATTATTATAAGACTAAAATAGAAATCCAGAACAAAAACCCCAAGGATTTTCCCAGGATGTTTTTTAACTCTTCTTAAAATGGTCATTAGTTATTGCTGAGTCTGCTTTGATACACAGTTGGTTTCATTCTGAAATTCAGTTTTGCTTTCCTTCACATTATGTTCTGTAATGCTTGGGTAAGTTCAACTTAATTGCTAAATGCTTGTCATTTAAGAGGTAGCTAACTGACACTGTCTTAGGTGGTTAGAAGTCATTCATAATACACACAAAATATGAATAAAGGTATTTGTGTTAAATTTCCAAATTTAAATTCAAGTATGCATAGGAGTAAGTATCCAGTTCCTTAAGGAAAAGAAAATATTAGATAGTCCTGATAGCTGCAATTTTAAAACAGATGGCTATAAACAACTATGTGAATTCCAGTCCACAAAGTTCTCTTTTTCATTTAACTTCATTTGTGAATATACATGTCTAGGGACTGGTTTTGCTCAGAGTAATGCAAGGACTGACTGTAGTGGCATGGAATAAAACATGATTGCTTTGCCCTGTTGACACTGGCTATATGAAAGAAAATCAAGTGTCATTACTTAATAGATCCAAGAAATGATACTTTTTTAAAAGGGACCAAGCAGATAGCACAGCTTTGTTGTCTCTGTGCTTCTGATGAGTGGGCATGGGCACAACACCACCTCCCTTTCTTTCACAAGAAGGTAACAAATGTGGAGCGATTTTGTGTTATATCTCTACCAACTAAGTAATGTTTGAGAAATATATATATATTGCCCATTTAATGACTCACAACTTTTTTTATATATTATTTTCAATGACTTCTGGAAGATACTGACTCTCACTATCTGACTGCAAACTAATAAGTTTTACTAAATATTTTATGATTAATTATAGTTATTCAGTTCCTTTATAAAAGTTGGATATATGTCCTTCAGTCTGAAGAAAGTTAGAATTTGACTGGCATTAAATAATTTCCTAATTTTAAGTTATGCCCTCTGATAAAACTGAATGTGAAATTTTAGTTCCTCATCTTTTGCTATTTTACAAATTGAAATCACTTGTCCTATGCAAACTGTTCAATCATTGACCTTAAGGACCAAAAAGAAGCATCTTGAAATATCAAAGGACTTTTTTTTTTCATTGACAGTAAGAGGATTCCCATATTTGATGGACAACCATAAAGATGGCTTTAAGATTTAATTAAATATTTTCCAGTAGATGGCAGCCTTTTACAGTGATTGGAAATTTTGAGTGGTCCCTACAAAGGCTCCTGTAGTCCAGAAGTTGTTATGCCTTTCCTCTGCAGACACTGGCTAAAAGAGATTTATAACTTTGCTTTTTCAGTTTAGGAATGGCCAAAACTTGTCATGCATACTCTCTTTCACTTTCTTAAATCCGTAAGAAATGTCTGTATCTGTGTTTGTCTGGATTAAAAAGTACTAAAAGTACTACCTAAATCCAGGAATTACAAATGAAAAATGTTCCACTTGATTGACTTCATACTATCTGAAGTCAAGATAGTTTGAATTTTTAATGCTGGACATATGATTTGGAGCAATGTATTGGAAAACCTTTGTGATAAGTCTGAGACTGCTGAGTGTTGGAATTTGAATTCATATTCAATTTCAGAGTACTCATACAAGAGAAAGCATGCTTTTCCACAGGTTTCCTCAAAATTTACAACCTTGTATTTATTGTAAAATTTTAGCTTATTAGGACCTGATCCTTCCACACAGAAATGCAGTTCATTACTTACAGTAATTCGCATATTTAATCTACTTGCACGTAGTACTGTAATTCAGAATTCTAAGTATATCCCCAAACAGAAGACTTTTATGCTTGCATCACTTCACACATGTCAATGTAATCTCTTTTCTTAAGCTTTTACTGCATCCTCCCACTTCTACTCTTGTTTTCAGTGTCACCTTGGAGATCTTGTACTTTGAGAACAGCAAAGTTACTTGCTTGTCTACTTCAGCATTAGTGAGACAGGATTTGATGGAAAGTGGTACTATCTTTGAAGGGAAGATATCTAAATAAGCCTATAGTTTAAATATGACCTACCAAATTATGAACCAAAACAAAGTACAGACAAAGAATTTTGGCAGTATGTGATGTTTCCATTTTATGAATGCTTTTGTGCAACAATTTATATCTTCAGGACATTTAAGATATTTCAGGACATTCAGTTCTGTTCTAAAAAGAAAAGGGTATTTCAGTTCCATTTAAATAACCTTAAATGAGAAAAAACCCCAACCAAACAGGAAATGGAGCTAGACATATATGATGTTCCTGGGAAACATTTAAATTTGAGGGTAATTCTATATAGTATGCAAAGCTGAACTGTGGGGATTTATTTATTTATTTATTTATTTATTTATTTTTAAGCAACGCGATCGAATTACCAAGTCTATATCAATGGTACCATGTCCAGTGCTGGACTCCAGTACAAGAAAGAGTACAGTAAAAGAACAAGAATATGTTTAGAGGTTGAGGCATCTGCCGTATTAGGAGAGGATGAGAATGTTGGGATTGTTCAGCCTGAAGAAAGCTCACTGGGCTATCAGCCCTGTATTCAAATGCTCAAAGAGAGCGTGCAAAGGAAACAGAGTGAGGGTCTTTTCAGTGGTACCCAATGACAGGACAGAAGGCAATGGACATAAACTAGAAAAACATGAATTCCAACCTGAATACAAGAATATGGTTTTCACTGAGAGAGTGATCAAGCACTGGAACAGGAGGCTCAGGGTGGTTGTGGGGTCTCCATCTGCAGAAATATTGAAAAACCAGCTGGACATGATATTGGGAAGCCTTCTCGAAATTTATCAGCTATAGCTGTTTGCATTGAACCAGATGATCTCAAGAGAGCCCTTGCAACCTCAAATATCCTCTGATTATATGGATTATAGGCACAAACTTTCAGGGGATTTTAAAACTCATCAAATATCACATAAGTATTTCAGATTCTTGTTATTTCTGTGTTGTCAGAACAGTTTCTGAAAATTACACAGGCTAACAGAATGCTAATGGTATTTCAGAAGTTAGATTTCAAGTAGGAAGTAAATAGTTTTTATAGTTCCTTGTCAATGACTATTAAAAACCCACAAAAACAACCTATTGCATCTTGCTCACAAGTATTATTAAGCTGATAAAATCATAGTCAGAACTTTGGAAGTGCTCAAAACACTTCAAAAGGATTGATGTGCTGTGCCTTCTCACTGTTCTTCCCTGGATATTCACGCATTTGTCAAAACATTTATTATTTTATTGCTCTTCAGAATTGAATAACATACGTTAGAACACAAATCTTGTTAAAATGTGAACTCCAGTTGATCTTTACCTTATAGAAAACCAGACAATCTGAGGTTTTTGTTCCGTTTTTCTTTTTTTCTACCAATGGCTTTTAAGTAAATGATGGCAGAACAGTCAAACTTCCTCAATTCTCATATGAAAATCCCAAAGAAGAGAAAATATTGTGAGAATAACAGAGGTATTTCATACTTCCTGTCATCTCAAAACCGATTTGAAAATGTTGGTTATTTTGTCTTGTTTTATCAAAGACTAGGTCAAAGAAATCACAGAAACATGGTGGGATGCCTCGCATGTCTGGAGTGCTGCTCTGGGTGGCTACAAGCTCTTCAGAAAGGACAGGCAAGGTAGGAGAGGTGGAGAGGTGGTTCTGTATATTAGAGAGTCTCTTGACTCTGTAGAACTCAAGGTCATTAACAATAAAGTTGAGTGCCTGTGGACCAGAATCAGGGGGAAGGCCAACAAGGCTGACATCCTGGTGGGAGTCTGTTACAGACCACCCAACCAGGATGATGAAGGGGATGAATTATTCTGTAAGCATCTGGCAGATGTCTCAAGATTGGCAGCCCTTGTTCTTGTGGGTGACTTTAACCTGCCAGGTATCTGCTAGGAGCTCAACACAGCAGAGAAGAGGCAGTCTAGGAGATTCCTGGACTGTATAGAGGATAATTTCCTGCTTCAGCTGGTAAATGAACCTACCAGGGGTGGGGCCCCGCTGGATCTGCTGTTTACAAACAGAGAGGAGCTGGTGGGAGATGTAGTAGTCGGAGGCTGTCTGAGGCACAGTCACCATGAAATAATAGTTTTCAATAGTCAGGGATACAAGGAGAACCATCAATAAAACTTCTACACTGGACTTCCAGAGGGCAGATTTTGGCCCATTCAGAAGACTAGTTCAGAGCATAGCCTGGAAAACAACCCATGAAAACAAGAGGGTACAGGAGGGATGGACAGGTGTCAAGAAGGGAGTCTTGAGTGCACAGGAACAGGCTGTCCCAGTGTACCGAAAGACAGGCCAGCGGGGAAGACAAACAGCTTCGATGAACAGGGAGATTCTGGAGGAAATCAGGGAAAAAAGGAGAGCTTACCAACTGATGAAGGAAGGGCTGGCTACTCATGAAGAGTTTAGGGATTTAGTTAATTCATGTAGGAAGAAAATTAGAGAGGCAAAAGTGCAATCTGAAGTTAATTTCGCTACTTCTGTAAGGGATAAGAAAAAGCACTTCTATAAATACATTAATAACAAAAGGAGGGACAAAGAAAACTTCCGTTCTTTGCTGGACTTAAGGGGAATATCATTAATTGGGATGAGGAGAAGGCTGAGGTACTTAACACCTACTTTGCCTCAGTTTTGACCAACAAGACAGGTGACCCTCAGGGCAACTGGCCTTTGGAGCTGATAGACAAATAGAGGAAGCTGAATAACCCCCCTAAATTCCAGGAGGATACTGTTAGTGACTTACTGAAACACTTGGATCCTCAGAAGTCTATGGGACCAGATGGGATCCACCCTAGGGTGATGAGGGGGAACTGGCAGAAGAGCTTGCCAAGTCACTCTCCATCATCTACCAACAGTCTTGGCTCTCTGGGATGTCCCAGTTGATTGGAAATTGGCAAATGTTACACCAATCCACAAAAAGGGCTGCAAGGAGGACCCGGGCAACTACAGACCTGTCAGCCTGACCTTGGTGCCTGGCAAGGTTATGGAGCAGATCATCCTGAGTTCAATCACACAGCACCTACAGGATGGGCAAGGGCTCAGACCCAGCCAGCACTGGTTTAGGAGGAGCAGGTCCTGTCTGACCAACCTGCTCTCCTTTTAAAGTCAGGTTATCTGCCTGGTGGATGAGGGGAAGGCTGTAGACGTGGTCTATCTGGACCTCAGCAAAGCCTTTGACACTGTCTCCCACAGCATACTGCTGGAAATGCTGGCAGCCCATGGCTTGGACATGTGTACTCTGTGCTGTGTTAAGAGCTGGCTGGATGGCCGGGCCCAGAGAGTGCTGGTGAATGGGGCTGCATCCAGCTGGCGGTGCATGATGTCCCCCTGAGATCAGTGTTGGGCCCAGTTTTATTTAACATCTTTATCAATGCTTTAGATGAGGGGATTGAGTCCATCATTAGCAAATTTGCAGATGATACCAAGTTGAGAGGGAGTGTCGACCTGCTGGAAGGAAGAAGGGCACTGCAGAGAGACCTGGATAGGCTGGAAAGATACACTGATTCCAAAGGGATGAAGTACAACAAAGCCAAATGCCAGGTCCTGCACTTTGGCCATAGAAATCCCATGCAGTGCTACAGGCTGGGGGCAGAGTGGCTGGAGAGCAGCCAGATGGAAAGAGACCTGGGAGTTTGGATTGACAGGAGGCTGAACATGAGCCAGCAGTGTGCCTGTGTGGCCAAGAAGTCCAATGGCATCCTGGCCTGTATCAAGAACAGTGTGGGCAGCAGGACGAGGGAAGTGTTATTTTCTCTGTACTCAGCCCTGGTGAGGCCAAACCTTGAGTATTGTGTTCAGTTCTGGGCCCTTCAGTTCAGAAAAGATATTGAGGTGCTGGAGCAGGTCCAGAGAAGAGGAACAAGGCTGGTGAAGGGACTGGAGCACAAGTCCTGTAAGGAGAGGCTGATGGAGCTGGGGCTGTTTAGCCTGGAGAAGAGGAGGCTCAGGGGTGACCTCATCATCCTCTACAACTATCTGAAAGGAGGTTGTAGCCAGGTGGAGATTGGTCTCTTCTCCCAGACAATCAGCAGTAGAACAAGAGGGCACAGACTTAAGCTCTGCCAGGGGAGGTTTAGACTGGATACCAGAAAGAAATTCTTTACAGAGAGAGTAATCAGGCATTGGAATGTCCTGCCCAGAGAGGTGGTGTTCTCACCATCCCTG
>JAOXXN010000395.1:136844299-136859034 GCA_026770055.1 Myrmophylax atrothorax
TCTGACCTTCTATACTGAGAGAAAAAAATTCACCAGTCAATATTTATTTAACATTCGTGCTTCCCAATTAACAATTATTAATGCACTGTATTGATTTTAAACAGTAGGCTAGGTATAACACTTTTAATTGTATCTTTCTTATATTTACTTTAAATGTAGGCAAGATACAAGGGAGGAATTGTTCTATGTCAATTCTTTTATTAATACTAACTTATAATTGACATAATGAATTCAATTTCTAGTGCAAAAGGATTTTGAGGATAATTTAATAAACTACACACTTGTAGGTTAATCTTTTGACTGTGTCATTCTGCATCTGATTAGAAGAAACTATCCTACTTCTCAATCTGAAGGTCTCAGATCTTAAGACAGCAGATGTACTGAACTATAGAATTACAGCCTTGCTTACTCCCTGGATACACTGTAATTATATATTGCCAAGGAACTAAAGCATCTGAGTACTTTCAGCATGAAGATTAATCAGCTATCAATAATAGCATGGATTATTTCTTCTTTCATTTGCAAGTAAATTACTGTATTTCAAGCAGGCCTTTATGGCATCAGTCGCTGGAAGAATTCCAGGGGTAATTCAGGAACAATAGTAAGTCTTCAATCTTTAAGAAAAATAGTTCCATCATTCAGCAGAGGGTAACCTCACTTCTTAATTAAGGTAAGAAGCTAGTGATCTTCAAGGGCGTGGTAGCCTGTATCTTTCAAAGCTAACATTAATTATACAACAGCTCACTAATGGAGGAACAGAGAGCAGAAGCATAGTGCATATCCCCTCTCCTTCCCCCTCCTCTTACTGTGTTTTACCAACTTCCTTCTTGTATTCCACTCTGAAAAAACCTTTTTATCTCAAAATATTTAATAATCTATTCTGTACATTCTATGATAAGAAAAATTATCTGAGGTCAGTCTTCAAAATCTCAAGATTTTTCAAACTCAACATCATAATTTATTTTAGGACGTGCTTATGCCTGTAAGAACCACATAATGATGTATGACATAGGCATCATACTGAATATGCACTGTGCTCCTTTTTAATGGAATAGCATAAAAGGTATCATTTTGCTTAAAAGAATACCAGGAAGATTCTTCATTATCATATTTTGTTGTGATTTAAGTGCTCAGGATATAATCTATAAAAACTTGGACTATTGTTGATTTTTAAAAATGTGACTGCACCGTGAGATCATTATTATAAAGCTGGTCTTCATGTTCCTTCGGTAAAACACAAAAAAAACAACGAATAAAGAAATCCACAATTTTCCGCAGATTAAATTCACTTTTTGTAAGAGAGATTGTTTATCTGAATTCTCTATGAATTGGACTTGCTGTAAGAATTAATGTACAGGAAAGGACTTTATGATTAGGAACCAGGAATGACATTCTAACAGCAAGGACAGTTGAGCACTAGATTAGACTACATTTGCAATCTGTTTCAGGGGAGGTTAATGTTAATAACAATACTTGGGCAGAGTTTTGGTTTTCTATTAGGTGTAATAAATTTAAATATATATATAGTTTAAATTTAAAAACACATAATAAATCAGGCTTCAAATGAATGTGTTAATGCTGCATTCACATCTGCAAAAATCAGATATTGTTAAAAATTGATGTGGTGTTTAGGAATTGAGGCTCCACTGTGACTCAAAGGTAATACTGTGACCAATCCAAATTATTTCTTGTTTTGTTTTCTCTTACACTGTTCGTTTTTTGACATTAAAAAAGATTAGAACTTGTGACATAGTCAACAACTACATCTAAAGATTAAGGGAAAATTAGTGTTGCACATTAAAATTCCATCATGGTCATTGAAATTGAATTTTCCATTGCTATCTAGACAAACGATAGCAATTAGAACGTAAAAAGAGAAAGAATATTTAACATAATCTGAGAAAACAGCAAGGTGTTTTTTAACTGCACTGATGAAAGAGGAAACTAGTAGCTAGCTGAAATGCCTTGCAACCATGACAATAAATCATTAAGAAAAAGAAAAAAGTGAAGCAATTTCTGACGTCATGTTCAAATGGCAGCAATGAAGTGGAAAATAGTTATACCATGGAGAAGAACATTTACTAGCACTATAATAAATCATTTACTGAGTACTATCACAGTTTAAACTAAAATAATTTATGATTAAGTTTAAAGGATCTTTGAACATACTATTTTATATATGACTCCTAGTAAACGTTATTCCACTGCCTGTTAGTTTAAAAGAAAACGCTAAATATCTCATTCAAAAGGATCCTATATAGTGGGCTTCAGGTGTAATTTTCAATAACTGTTTCCATTTCTTGATCCGGAGAAGAGTTCAGATATGACACTTGTTACAGATATGAGTAATTCTGAGAATCATTTTCCTAAAGTTTATTCACAGGAAGAATAGTTCAGATAAAAATACATACAAATCCAAAGTAGGATGGAATAGCATTTGAAATATATTGATCAACTCCAATATGCTGTTAACAATACATAATGAGTGCAGTAATGTGAGAAAAATCATGTTCTGTTGCAAAAGCAGAATTAACTGACAGAACTTGCTCACTTGATCTTCAACCAGTAGTTAGGGATTGTATAGAGAATAAGATAAAAGAGTAAAATCATAATGCCAGCACTGAATAAGAAACATAGTCTGGAATAAAATGTGGAAATTATTTATACTTATTTAATATTTTGCATGGTGTCTTTGACAAAATTAATACTATTGAGAGTATTTAAGTACCTTCCAACTCTGCTAAAATCCACATAGGTAAATAAATTGGTATTCCTTCTGGTTAAACAGAATAATCATTGGTGTAATTCTTCATAAAGCTAATTCATATTTTGAATTCATGTTAATGTGGAGCTATAATTTTGAGTGAAATTTGTTTTATTCAATGACAATTTTAAAAAATATTTTTTACTTTTTAAAAATGCATCATAATTATTATATATTTGCATATCACTTTTAATTCCCTTAACATTGTCTATAACAGTTACAGTCAATGTATGTATATAATGGATAGAATGTAGGAAAAGCTTAATTTCAAGAACAAACACTACATTTTTTGCTTACTGAAAGACAATAAGCATAACTTTTCACTATTGATTATTTTTCTCGAAGAGTAGGAAATTTCTGTACATCTCTATATTAGCTTTTCATATTCTAATTCCATCCTAGTTAGAGAGGCTGGGACCAGCTCTGAGGGTGTAAGCAAGACTGTGTATTCTACACCCTCTATATAATTTCTGAGGAACTCTTAATAATGGATCATTTGCAGCAGCTGCCCAGGGCACACCTGACCCCTCAGGCTACAGGCTGGGTGTTTGAGGACGCTGTGAGACAGGGGAGTGTTCCTGTCTTCACACCAATGAGTCAGATGTGATAACTCCCCTCCAGGGAGGCATTGGCATCTTAACACCCAGCCTGAGGGGTCATGTCTGCTAATGGGGCATCAAGGAGCCTAAAAATACCCCATGACTAACAGAGTAAATCACCCACTGTGAAACTCCCTACCCTGAAGGAGGTACTGGGCATTCCCACCTGAACCAGAGGGTATACAATCTTGGGGTTAGGGGACTTCTGGTACCACTCATCAGATCCAGAGGAGGGCCAGAACCTCAACAGGACTGCAGCCTCCGCTCTGAACCAGACTGCGACCATCTTCCTCACCAACAGGTTTTCCTTTCCTTTTACTTTGGACTCAGGGGGACCACGTGGTGCTCAGCACAGGGGCTAATAAACACTGGTGTGTTCGTGCCTCAGGGTGTATGGTTATGCCTGTGGTTTTTTGTGGGTTAAAACCAATTTTTCTTTGTATCATTGTATTTATTGTAAAATTTTTATTAAATTGTAAGTCTGACTTGTAATCTCTTTTGAGTTGGGTTAATTTCTCCTGTCAGTTCACCTTTAAACCCGCACAAATTCAATGCATCTTCAACTTGTGAAAACTGAACATTGTTTCTTAATGACTCCCAAAATAAAACAGATCAGTTTTTCTTATTTTTCTTTCTAAAATACTTAGACTAACCTTTTTGTGTATTTTGATGTTGAGTTCAATGTCAGCATGTTTGGAAATGTAATAGGTGACAGCTTTAGTATGTATGATAAATTAGAGATTTTGTAGACTTAAACATTGTTTCACTAGATCAAAAAACACCAAGAAACAAGTGAACTACATTTTTTTCTTTCTGTATGTCTGTTTTCTTGGACTAAGACATTGTATATATTAATTATTTTGCTATGTCCTATATCAAGGAAGATGTCAGAGCTGTCTTAAACCACTGGCAGCCAACTGAATTGTAATTTAGTACATGCTGAATTTTAAAATTTCCAGGGGTGAAGATATTAACCAGAATGAACTCTATTTAGGGACCATTTCTGTTTAATATCTGTATCAATAACCTGGGCAAAAGGTTCAAGTACATCCTCAGTAAGTTTGCACATAGTTGGACAGGAATGTGGATATGTTTGTGGGTAGGAAAGCTCTACAGAGGGATCTGGACAGACTGCATCAGTGGGCTGAGGCCAATTGCATCAAATTCAACAAAGGCCAAGTACCAGGTCTTCTGCTTGGGTCAAAACAACCCCGTGCCATGCTACAGGACATTTCTACTTTCTACAAGCACCTGAAAGGAGGTTGTAGCGAGGTGGGAACCTATCGCTTCTGCCAAGCAGGAAGTGAAAAGACAAGAGGAACTGGCCTCTAGTTGCACCAAGGTAGGTTTAGATGGATATTAGTAATAATTTTCTCATCAAAAGATTTGTTAAGCATTGCTACATGCTGCCCAGGAAAGTGGTTGAGTCACCAACCCTGGAGATATTTAGACATGGCACTTAGGGACATGGTTCAGCGATGGACATGGCAGTACTGGGTTATTGGCTGGACCCGATGACCTTAAAGGTCTCTTCAAACCTAACTGATGTTATTATGCTGTCATTTTATAATAACCAATGATTAATTATTTTCTGCTTATTTAATAAAAATATTTGCCTTTTAATCAGATTCTAATGTCTATAACTCTGAAATATTCAGGCTATTTACATTATGTGAAATCAGTCATCTCTGCACTGAGTTGGAACATAAGTTACTGTGATTTTGGATATTATGATGCCTTCTTTAGAAGCTCAGCAGAAAACAGGAATGTGTGTAAAATGTGCATAAAATGAAAAAGAAGCTTGCCTTATCCATATTTCAAAGCAGCTCAATCTTATAATCTAAAAGTCAGAGAGATATTTTGAGGTGTATCTGCACAGTCAGCTATAATATCCCATGCCCAATGCTAACATAGTTACATGGCTCCTGGGCAAATCCCATTTAGTAGCTGGCTGCCTGGGTCAGGACCCACCTCATCTGCTCTCACATCCACCTGTGAGGAATCAGCCAAACTTTGGCCTCTTCTGTGCCCTTGTTTCTTGCCTCCACATGTCTTTTAGTTTAGACTATCAGTTTAGGCAACCAAATTCCATCTTCTACTATGTGTACTCTCCCAATTTAGTCTACAGTCTCTGGGCACTCTTCTAATGATGTTGCTGGTACTAAGAACATCTGGCAGGATGACAGTTATTTTGTGTCTGATCTGAATTCTGCTGCTAAAGGCTTTCATTGTATTTTTAAGTTATGTATTGGATCAGAATATTGCTCAAAATGTTGTTTTGTGCAGACTTTTTTTCTTGTCTGATCCAATTATCAAGCTCTATCAGAGTTAGACATCAATCATTATGATTTCATTCAAATCTTAATTACTCTGCCTTGTTTAATGATTGGTATGTGAAGAATTGCAGCAAAGACACTGTGTACAAGTCACCCGATTGTTCACTGAATGCAGGTAGGCTTTTCATCTCCCAGATAGATGAGCCAGAAACATTCTAATGTCAATTTTTTATTTTGGATAATTCTGATGTGTAGTCTTTGCAGTTCTTCCAAACTGTTCTTCAACTTTTCCTTAAATTTAAGCAAGTATTGTGGATTTTAGTTTTGTTGACTAGAACATCAAGAGTAAATGAAAATATTTTCCTTTTGCTTATTTCCCACAAAAGAAAAAGTTCCGTAACCGTAAAGTATAGTGATCACAATGGAAGCAAACCCAAATATACTGATACCTTTCAAGCATGCATTCTTCAATTTTGGAATATTTTTATTTACTTATTTATTTATTTTACAAAAGTCTATCCAGCAACTGTTAATATTCTTTTGAAGGCAACTCTCATGCAAATTCTGAAAAAAAATATATATAGCTTTATGGAACTTTGTTTATTGAATCCTTTCCGGTTGCTAGGGAGCAGATTTGCCCCCTCTTGCCTACAGGAATGACTTGAAGAAAAAATTTTCATATTTAAAGGAGCTTCCTTCTTCTGAGGCAAAATCTAGAGGATTCATGTCTCCTACGAAACCCCAACAATTGTATTAAATATTCACAGAACACAGATAATAGCATTTACAAAGATGGTTTCCAAATCACAAAAGGGGCAGAAAAAGTATCTCAGAAAAATCAACATGAACCGTTAGAAAGACATAAAACCCCAGAACAAAATATGAGCCACCTACTCTAGTGAGCAGGTAAAGTACTCCCTGAAAGACAAATAAGAAAGTGAAGGAAACTTGGCGAACTTCAAACATTTGAATATCACTCCTTCTGTTGCTCTTTAGCTTTCTATTTTTTAAATTGCATATTTGGATACATTTATAAATTGATACATCTATATCTGAATATATATATCTTTGTTTATATGCATATGTAGACACAGACATATAAACATAAATATAGAGATGTCTTGGGTTGAGCTGGCAAAATGCCAACTGCCCAAGAACAGAGAAAAAGTGTTCCTCTCCCCCCGCCAACCAGCCAAGAGAAAAGGAAGGAGAGAGAGGAAAAAAAACCTTCCAAACCAGGTTTATGCTGAAACTAACTATATATTTATACAGAAAAGAGAAAACTAAAAGAAAACTACAATATAACACACACTTACACAAGTTATGTATAACAAGAAATAACTCCCCACTTCCCAGTAAGCACAAATTCTACCGTTCTAACTACAAATCATCCTAGAGAAGTCAATTCCCCAGAGACAGACTTAAGCAGAGAGAAGAACTAAGAACAAACATTTTTACTTCCCTAAGATACCATGATGGTGAGCCGGTGGTGGGCCTGGGGCCTCCGGTCCCTCTTGGGACAGCACAGTGTCCTGCTGGAACCACAGCTGGGAAGCAACTGACCAAGCCACTCCCACATACTGGATTTTTACTCCTTTTAGAGGTGATGTCATATGGTATGGAATACAATATCATTGGTTAGAAGAAGTCAGCTGTCAGCTAGCCCAGCCCAGCTCAAGTCACCCGACAATTCCAGGCCTAGTCCAAACTTTAGAACCCAAATCCAGGCCAGCCTAGGTGAACCCACAACATCTTCTATTTGAATCAAAGATTAGTAACTATCAGGATATTGCTCTTAGACCACTTAGGACTTCACATATGTATATAGAGGTAGGAAGTTCATTTCTTAAGCTGATGTATGGGCATTTCCCATATTAACTAACAGAGTTAGGGAGGACTTCTCAAGGCAGTTACAAGCTCCCTATCTCATTATTTAGGAGCCTCATTCTCTAAAGAATAACAATTATGTCCTATTTACTATACATTTTAGAATTCTTGAACTTGGCTTTCAATGAAGACACTAAGAAAGGCATTATTTTCAGCTTATATCTGTAAACAAATGATCAAAAATTCCGAAGCTGCTTCACATGTCAAAGTAAAAAAAAAAACACAAGAAAGTTTTGTCAGTGTCTGATCTGAAATGGAATAACTTAGCATGTCAGCAGCAAATCATGTGGGATTGGTTATATCTGCTAAGAACTATGCTTCTGCCAAGATCAAAATAAGCTTTGTATTTTCCTTTTCTACAAGGCAACCACCTTTCTTATTAGCTCCTGATATTTTATTCCCTGCAGCCTGCCTTTGAGAGGACTATGTAAACAATCCTTTCTTTTTTCTTTTCTTGTTCCAAGTCAAATCCAAACTCATTCTCCTTTGTTGACACACAATATCTGAGTAGGAAAATATGGAAATAGGGCAAATGACATCAAACATCTGATTAATATATTTAGCCCCGCGGACTTTCCTATGGTTGCAAATGGCAGTGAAGTTGAAAGTATTTTTGTCAGCTGTGGCATTTAATAAGTAGCATATTTGTGAAGAAAACTCTGAGTTAGGGGAGTTTAGTGATGCTTAAGGATTTTAATGTGTATTTTATAGATTTTCATAGAGTAATGTAAGTTGCATAAGTTTTCCTAAGTCTCTCACATTCTAAGCAGCATGTAGAAGTTACTGAATATTTCCTCACACATTCCTGAAATTCTGTTACACGTACCTCACCAAGGACAAGCTGTTTTGAAGAACATCTTCAAGAATTCCAAATGAAACAATAAGATACCTTGTAGTGAACACAGGAAGGTAAGCTCAGAGCCCTTGGAGGGGCTCCAAGGCACAGTTCTGAGGAGTTCTGAGGGTGGGCATCAGGGGAATATGGTATCATGGGTTGGGTATAGTCATCAATTATGTTAATTACTGAAAGTTATAAAAATTGTCACATTTGGCTGGTGTGTGTGAGCGTACTTTTATTGTATGCCTAGAAGCTTCTAATAAAGTAGTTACTTTATCTAAGTATTTCCTCTAATATTATTTTGAAAGCCTTTTCCAGGATAAGGTATCATTAGCAATCTTCATTTCTCACAGAATTTAAGATACCTGGCTTCTAGAAAGATCTCATTTCTGTCCTCTACATTTTAGTAAGTGACACAAACCCCTCATTAATATTGATGTTAGAATGGCAGAAGAACACAAAAATAGGGAAACCCACAGTTAATCAATATAGAATGTCAAGCATTGAATGCATATTTAAATATGACTGACTAGTTTCATGTATGATTTTTATTTTTTACAATTCTGACAGGTCAGGTACAAGGCTATACCTGGGTTAGCCTTTCAGCAAGGGAAAATTATACTAAATTTACAGTTTCTCATTTGAATTTATGAATAATATAAGCAGGCATCAATTATGTTCAACAGGATGCCAGATAGTTTCTTCATATTCATTTTCCGAATTTCAAATTTCAGCCCTGAGTTTTTCTAGATTTGAAGCAAGTTTTAGTCTCTTTAGGTTTGTTTGTGATTTTTTTCAAGACAACTTCTGTGAAAATACATATGTTTACAAATAAGCCTAAGGTGAAGACTAGTAAAATGTTAACAATGAATAAGGAGAAGGCTGATCTACTGAATGAATTTTCACATCAGTCTTCACTGGCAACCTCTCTTCCCACACCTGTAGAGTGGATGGTAACATCCAGAGGGTAGTAGTCAATGGCTCAAAGTCCAGATGGAGATCAGTGATTCTCTCGGGGGTCTATACTGGAGGGGGGTTTCAGGGGTCTACATTAAACCATACTGTTTACTATCTTCACAGATTACCTCGACAGCAGAATTAAGTGCACACTTAGGAATTTTGAAGAAAATACCAAGGTGAGTTGTGTAGCTGACATGTCTGAGGAGTAGGATGCCACCCAGAGGGACCTAGAAAAGCTTAAGAATTAGGTCTGTCAGATCATCATTTGATTCAAAAAGACCAAGTGTAAGATCCTACACTTGGCTTGGGGCAACCACTGGTATCAATACAATCTGAGGGAAAGAAGAGCAGTTCTGCCAAGAAGGACTTGAGGGTGATGGTGGATGAAAAGCTGGACATGACTCACCAATATCAACTTGCAGCCCAGAACACCACTCATATCCTGGGGTACGTCAAAAGAAGTATCATGCAGGAGATGGTACTCCTCTTCTGCTCCATTCTGGTGAGATCCTACCAGGATTATTACATCCAGCTCTGCGACTTCCAGCAAAAGAAGGACATGAACCTCTTGAAGTGAGTCCAGAGGAGGCCATGAAGAGGATTCAAGGGTTAGAGCACCTCTCCCATGAGAGTGGACTGAGACCTTGGGGTGTTCAGGCTGGAGAAAAGAAGTCCTAGGAAGATCTTACAGTAGCCTTCCAGTACCTAAACAGGGCCTATAAGAAAAACTGTGTAGCAATACTACAAAGGTTAATGATTTTAAAGTAAAGGATCAGTGGATTCAGCCTAGATATGAGGAAGAATTTTTTTGTTATGTGTGGTAAAACACTAGAACAGGCTGCTGAGAGAAAAGGTAGATTCCCATCCTTGGAAATATGCAAGGTCAAATTGGATGTGGCTCTGAGCAACTTGATCTGAAAACTGCCCTGCTCATTTCAGGTGAGGCTGGACTAGATGATCTTCAAAGGTCTCTTCCAACACAAAATATTCCATGATTCTAAAATTCTGTCCTTCTATGATAGTGCCTGAAAAATTCAGTTTCTGATATTACTTCTATTCTCTTGTACTTTCTTTGCAACCAGGCATGACCAACATTTTCTATTCAAAAACATATTTAAGCATTCACTTTGGGCAGAACTCACGCAGGTGTTCCTCAGATCACACCATCTCACTGAAACTGGTTGATTCCTACACAGAAATCTATAGTACACATTACATTAGTTGACGTAACATAATAACATTCTTTTGTCACAAGAGCAAGGAAGTTTTTGACAGAAATTCCTGTTACAAATTTCCTGTTTATCCTATTACATTTCCAAATAAGAGTTACAGCATAAAGCATTTCCTATAATCTTCCTGGAAACACTGTGCTTCCAAAAGATGAAAGTTTAACAAGGTTATAGTTGTCTGAAAAAAACCACAGCATTAAAATAAAAGCTATCATATAATTCTAACTTGAGCCACTAGTGACCACTGTTTTGCTTTAAAACTGCACATCTGCATAACATTAGTCAAGTAATGCAGAAGAAACTAAGCTATCAAAAATTACTTTCACATAGCTCTCTTTTTGACCAGAAGGATGTATCAGATAAAACTGGCAAGGTCTCATTTCAATGATTTTATGCTGTCATCCCTTATTAGGACTCTGGAATGAACTTTCTGACTCTTAACTCCCAGCACTTTGGCTAGAAAGTTCTTCCTACTCCCTTTGTTGCAGCAATCTGCTTGCTTTCTCCACTGCTTCTCAGAAACTGAATTTCAAGCCTCCAAAAGACCGTCACCCATCAATGTCCTTTCTTTCTAGATTTTACAGGCTTTCTGAAGTTAAGGAAAATATTCTTTGCAGGTACTGGGACTAGTTCACTGCAGGAACAAGAATGTGTACAGCAATGCATTTATCTGCTGGAGAGAAGTCTACAGGAGTGATGCTTCATTCTTTTAAACAGGAAAACACATTGCTCTCATAGTTCACAGACTGTTGACAGACTATTCCGAGTTGGAAGGGACCTACAAAGATCATCAAATCCAACTCTTAAGTCAATGGCCCACACAGGGGATTGAACCCATGACCTTGGCATTACTACAACCAAGTTTTAACCAACCAAGCTTTCAATACCTATGTCAAATAAAATCAGCGGTGCGTGTTAAACTGCCTTCAGATTTTAAATATATAATTATTAAAAACCAAACATGACAACATTGCAATGGTCATTCCAAGTTTAACTACCAATAAATGTTTAAATTAGTTAAAAAGAATCCCCTATACTACTTCTGTTTGTAAAATTTTCTAGGAGAAATATCTCAAAGACCAGAAATACTCAACAGTTTTTCACATTAAATACTCCTCACACCTGCAGCAAAGGCAAATCATGCTGAAGAGAAACACTCTCATTCTGTAAGCTGATTTTGACAGGGCTTGCAATACGAGTCTGACAAGCTTCCTGCTAATCTGTCTATCCAGACTAACAGTCCTGAACTCTTTATTTACATGCATGATAATCTGCCATAGCCACTGAGACTTGTACGGCTCCCTAGATGCTTAAAATTACAAGTTTTTCTTTTTTACTCATAAAAACAAATACTCTTCAAAACCTGTTTTCTTTGTGCTCTGGATACACAGATTATAAATTATTGAGCACTCTGCTCAAACTATTTATTCAGCTTCTTTGTTGCTTTATTTCTAGTATTTCATAGGAACAGTACAGCACTCATACATGGCGACTGGAATACTTAAAAGCTTGCACTGAAACAGAGTGGTGCTTTTTATGAAGCTCCAAACTCTCCTGTGATTTCAAAGTCAGCCTTTGATTTGTACCAGAATCTCCACATACAGTCTCAGAATTGGCTTTGCCTCATTAGAGATAAGAAGTAGCCTCAAGGGTAAGCATAACCTCCAAGCAAGGCAATTCCAAAGTCAAAAATAATGCCCATGGGGAAGTAACTTGTACAAGTTATATTTAAAAAGCAAAGACATGCAGCAAAAAAATGAACTTGAAGTCCTGGTAAAGAATGAGACAAATTCAATATATTGCATTCATTATTGATATCCAGTATTTCATAGATAAAAGTAGTTCAGTTTTGTTTTTCCAAGAAAGTGAAGGTGCTTGCACTTGCCAATCTGTTACTCATCCAAAATCAATTCAGTAAAACTCTTTCTAAAACTCTATTAACATATAGAATGAAACTCTACCTCTATTTAGATTGTGAAAAACAAAATGCAGTGTCCTCAAGTAACATTTTCACAACTTACTTTCCAAAGAGAAAGGAGACAAACAATTGTTGATACTGACTCAACGTAAATTTTTTAACAGATGAATATCTCAAAAAGGTCACAGATGACTGATTTGCTAAAAGGATATCACACCATGTCATAGCCACCAATATCTGTGACTACGCAAAATTAATCTTATTCAAGCCACGAGGATGTTCAAAAGATCATCAAAAGGAAGCACACTGGATCTGATGTTCAAAATAAGGCTACAACTCAGTGACAATGTACAACTCACAGGAAGAAACAGATATTTTTAAGACACCTGCCAGCTTGGTGACCTAAACTATTTACTCCCTCTTCCCCCCAAAAAACCCCAAAGCCGAATCTTAACACTAAGAGCCCCACACAACCCTCACAAAACCAGGTACATCCATGTTTGTATTTGTAATGTGGGCAACATAACTCTTGTAGGGAATGTTAACAGGGAGAAATAAATTTATTCTCAGTGAAAAAATGGGGGTTAGGAGAAGGAGCTGAGAATGCAAATACTGTTCCTTGTGCAAGAAAGAGAGAGAACAAGAAAGGGAATGAAGAAAGAGCTGAAGCTGAACAAAAATGAAAGAATTCTCCACAACTTTGCTCCAAGCATCCTGACAAAAAACTATAAATTGCTTCAAACTATGCAGTATTTGCACATAGAGAGGTAAGAGAATGTGAAAACCCTCTATTGAGAGCAAATTAAAAGACATTATCATTGATAACTTCTAAACACTTTGGTTCTTGGGGATAACAATTACATTCTCACATGTGTTGGAAAGGACTAAGATTATAGTATGGCAGGTTAGAAACAACTTTAGTTTTTTTTATTTGAAGGGAAGAAAAAGAAGAATTCTAGGGATTAGGGAAAAAAAATCCACATTTTTATTAAACTGAGACCTGAAGGCACTTACATGGAACAATGACTCAAGAACAGGGTGATGACAACTGCATTGCATTTCCTTACAGCCCAAGTTCAAAGCTCAGTGGGTCCCTTTATGAACCTAAAGATGGCTGGATTTACTCTGATTTGAATCTGAACTCTAAACACTTATGAATACGTAAAAGAGGCAGATGAATTTCTGACAACTTTTTACATAACTGCATCCACTACCAGCTTCTACTCCAAACAAAAATAATTTTTGCTTCTGCAGTATAAAACATGAAGAAAGTGTAATAAAATAAGCAATATTTTTCTCAGATGGCTCTTTCCAGATACCACACTTTTTGTAGAATGTATTTTTGGTTTTCCAGACTATTTATTGTGTTTCTTTTGGACAAGGCAAAGTAAGCTTTATTTCGATATCTGAGCAAGAAGTACTTATCCAAATATGCAATTTTAGCGCAGGATTATAGCCGAGAAGGCATGGAATCAAGAGTTAGTTTAATACCTGGTTAATAAAATGAAGAAATATTCCTTTTAGAAAGAGTTGAACATGAGAGGGGATAGATTTTAACTGCGACATTTTGTTTCCCCCCAAAACTGATAGGAATTAGAATCAGGTGCTAATACACAAATAATTACTACATCAAGTCAAATATTTTATATTGGCAATTACTTGTAAGCCAGAAGAGTAAACTCTGAAAAATGCTTCAGAATCTCTGATGTACCACGTAAAGAATAACAAGTTGAGTCTATTTCATCATTTGACTTCTGAATTGCAACAACTGTATTTGCTGACATACAAACTGTAATGACAATATTCTTATGCTTTGACAACCTCTGGCTATCATCAGACATCTCGTTCAGAGAACAAAGATACCTTTAGGTCACTCCTGAAATTTAACAATACCTGTAAAAATAATTGAAGATTATGCATTGAATATCTTTGAACACCACTATTACGTTTTAGAACATTTAAATTATTAGATTTAAATTACATTGTTCTCTGCTGGAATTTTCACAGGTAGGCTACATTAAAAACATTTTTTTTCACAGATGGCAGAAAAGATAGATTTTATTTTTACTTTAAAAATAAAATTGTAGACTACCAAGTAAAAGGCACTTAAATAAAATGGAGGGCACTCTGTCATACTCATTACCTTTTGAAACTGCACTTGACACTAAAATCATCCCCTACATTATAGTCCTATCAGTTCACACTTCTTAAACTTTCATTATTTTGCAGGCTTATACCTATGACATTTTTAAGTCCTGCACAGA
>JAOXXN010000395.1:136863549-136890849 GCA_026770055.1 Myrmophylax atrothorax
CTCATTATCACCCTTCATTATAAAACATTTTCTCTATACTATACAAAGTTTGTAGCTATCAAAAATGCTGTCTTGGGTTCATTTGTTAAAATGTTTTTCTTTGTTTCTGCAAAAGAAAACTGGTAAATTGCTGTGTTTTAGTGTGAAATACAATGAAAAGCAATGTTAAAGTTCATATCAACCAAACATCTGCACAAAAGCAGAAAATGAAAAAACAAATACTTCAGCTAGCATAAGATGAACTTTTAGTTTTCACTCCAGTTAATTATAACATTTATGAATAGGATGTTTCTCTTCTGCTTGGTAAGAATTAACTTTATTGTATTTGGAAATCCTTTAAAGAGAAAACTAGTAAGTGTATGCAAAAAATCCATTTTGTAGCGGTATTTCAAATTGATACATGATGATCAAAAATTAAAGGTTCTATAGATGCACATTAAGTATGAATGAAAAAAGATCAGTATTTATACTATTCCTATTTAATATAAAATACTTGTGATCCTTTCTGAAAACCAGTTACATAGCAAGACTTAATTTCCTATCATTCCCTCAGACTTTAATTTCACGTAACTATAATGAATAAGGTTAACTATATCCAATAAGATACTAATATTTGAGAATCAGAATATCAGACATACATATTAAAATTAAACATCTATGGCTTAGAATAACTTTGAAAATTAAAGGACAAAGGGATCTCAGAAAAACAGGGGTTTTTTTCCTTATTTTCGTTACTGTTGAAAAAGCCCTTACAGTTCCTTACCGTTTTCTCCATTCATAGGAGGTTCTAAACAGCTCGTTCAAGATTCAAGGTTGTAAGTCTGTTGATTTTATTCAGGAGCATTATTAAAATTGAGATGAAAGAACATGATCAAATTCTTTTAAGCTAGTATGACCAACTAATATATCCTAGCAATCTAAAGCAAGAGAGTAAACTGAAGACAAAAATCAAGGATTAAGTGGTTTATCATGATGACTATAGTGCAAGTGTCATGAAAATAAGAGTAAAGATTCAATGTATTTAAGTGATTTTTTAAAAAGAAATTTGTTTCCTGCTTAAGTTTCCAAACTCAGATAATACTCAAAAAAGTCAAATTAATCATCCTCAGCTTTGGAAATCCCAAAGGTGAAGACAATAAGAAAAAATACTGAATTGTTGCTTTGGGGTAGAAACTTCTAACTTCAAAACTGTCAGCCATTATAGAACTGGACTTTACCATAAAATATATGAAAAATTATATGAAATTCATATGTTGAGATCATAGGCAGAAGATTACTGAAAATGCACTACAGATGAACATATTTTCTATATCTCTGAATTATTTTAACATTGAAGGAATAAAAAGGTACTAATTTCTCTGAAAAAAAGCAAAAAAATGCAGACATTTTGAAATAAAGTAAAAATACACAGAGAAAATAGTAACTTTGTGGGAGCTATTTTTTAATCAGTAAAAGGACATTTCTGAAGGTCCAGATTCATAACCTGTCTTTTTCAAAAGTGTTTAGAGATAAAGCCAACAAAACAGACCAAAGGATCTATCCCCAAATTCTTCAAGGAAGGGAACAATATTTCCATGAGCAGAAAAGTAAGTAGCTTTTATTTTTAAGGGTGATGTGTTGAATGGAAAAGTCCCTATGGGGAATCTTTGGCTTTTGCTGAGAAAGAGTTAAATTCAGTTTGCTATAGTTTAACCTCAGCTGGCAACTGAACCTCATGCAGCCAGTTGCTCACTCACCAGTTGGTGAGACAGGGGAAAGAGCTGAAAAAGTGAGAAAATCCAACAGCTGAAATAAAGATGGTCTAATAGGTAAAGCAAAAGCCATGCATATAGGCAAAGAAAATAAGGAATTCAAGCAAAACAAGGAATTAATTCACCACTTCCCATAGGCAGGCAGGTGTTCAGCCGTGCCCAGGAAAGCAGGCTCCATCATGCATAGCAGTTACTTGGGAATACAAACACCATCACTCCTAATGTCCCTTTCTTCTTTTCTACCAGCTTTATATGCTGAGCATGATGCCATATAATATGAAATATCCCTTGAGTTAGTTGGAGTCAGCTCTCCTGGCTGTGTCTCCTCTTGACTGCTTGTGTACCCCAGGCTCCTCACTGGTGAGTTGATGTGAGAGGCAGAAAAGGCCATGGTGCTATGTAGGCACTGCTCAGCAATAACAAAACATCAGTGTGTTATCAACTCTATTTCAACAGAAATCTGAAATGTAGATTCATACTAGCTACTACAAGAATTAACTCTGCATGTACGTATGGCCAAACTTCGCGAACAAAGATTTGGGAAGGGCTCTCCCCCCGTGGTTGTGGCCTTCCAGCCTGCGCAGTGGATTTTTTTTTTCTTTTTTTTTTTTTAAGTGAGGCACAGCATGTGCAGAACTGGCCCCACCATTTAAATCCTAAGGTCCATCTGCCACGGCCAAGCAAGCTTGGACAGTGGACAGTGAAGTGAAGTCCTCGGGACTGTCTACAACACCCAGTACTAACCCGGGCTGACCCTGCTTAGCATCTGAGATCTGATGGTATCGGATGGCATTTAACTGCCAGGAGGACAGTCCCCGACTGAGACTCAAACTCATGACCTTGGGATTAGGAGTCCAGAGTGCTCTCCATTACACCACGGGCCCGTCCAAAAAGTAACTCTACCCTGGCTAAAACCAGCCTGCAAATGGACAAGTAGCGTAGGTCTTTCTGATTTTAAGAGCTGTGAGCTTCACAACGGCTTTGTCTTTTGGCTGTTAAGTAGGCATGTCTCTCTTCCATGCTTCTTTCCCCTAGCATAAACCAAAATGTTTTGTTTCTAGACCAAAACCTTCCTAGTGTTGAGTAAACTGTGCTTGCACTATGATTGCAGGGATGATGGAGTCCCTCCTTTGGCTCTTAACTGTGGGCATGTCTGCAGAAGAGTGGGAAGATGTGAAGGGTCATAGGTTTCTATGTTAGAGTTTCTGAACTGAACTTCAAGCTACATGAAACAGAAAAACGCAGAAGGTAAGCTAAAAATATAACTGTAAGAGCAAATAAGTGAACTGCAAGTGATGCCATGTACCCATTTTGGGAAGAAGTACTCCAGTTTCAATTCACCATGCAGTTAAAGGAGCCTTGAAACTGCTGGTGACCTTCTGATCTACTTAACTATCTAGAGGCTGATTCTCACCTCTTCACTTCTTGTTTAAAAATTGCTACTTATACATAATCATGAACTGAACAGAGTAGAGTACAGAGTAAGCAGGGCAATGCATCCTAGGAACCAAGCAATCTGGAAATAATTTACCAGTGTTTCTGCAATCTGTGCCTTCTTTTAGTTTATATTTGCTCACTGCCACAAGAATACCCTAGAAACTACTTTCAGCCTCACAAGTCCACATAATTGTACCTAAGATAGCTTTTAGTTATTCTGCTTCTTAGTATTAACATGCTCACAGATGTGTAAACATACTCAGTGCTTTCTTCCAGAGAGCCAAAATTTACCTTTTCTCTACATTTTAGAGGCAGAGTACATATGCAAATCTGCGTCAGAGAATGTGGTTGTTCTGTGAGAACAGGCAATTGTTTGTTAAATTAGAAATGACAATTACTTTGACAGAAACAAAGTAATTTTTAGTAAAACCAGTAGTCACATTAGCAGATGGCCCAATTCTGCCTTCCTTTCATTTATGTAGTGATAATTTACTTCTGGAAATACCACTGCTAAACACTGTAATTTATTGGGGAGTAAAATACAATTTAATATGAGTAAGTTACAAGTCTGAATTGCTTCTGGATAAGTAAGTGCTGGATTGATAAGGATGTAGCAAGCTTCTAAGTCAATATGAGAGTCACCTTTTGTTTGGTGGTAAAAAGCTATCACGCATAGCCTAAAGTGCCCTTCAACTAAATATGGGGTGAAAATAGCCAAGAAGAAGATAACTACCTAGTGAAAAATCTTCATTTTGAGAAAAAATCTGTATGTTTTATTTCAATTTCCAGTTCAACTAGACATAGAAGAGTCCATGTACCAACACTGACACTTCATAATTATTGTTAATATTTTCTGGGACCTAAGCCCCGTCTCCATATATTATTCATAATATATTAACCCAGAAATTACACTTCCCAGAATAAATGGAACAGGAATTTCACTGCTCTGTATTTGCATTAAGAGGAAAACTTCTGAAACTTCCACCTTTCCATATTAAAGATGTTACCAGGCAATTCCTGTTAGGTATTATGAAAAATTCATGGTGACCAAATTGAGTCAAACATATTAAGGATTAGAGGCCTCTTCTGATGACTCTTTTCCAAAAATAAAAAGGTAGTTTCTCTATATTTTTTCATCTTTCTGTTCTTTCCACACCACAAAGTTCACTAATTTCACAGAGACTATCACAGCACTAAGTTTGTCCACAGTTTGCAGAGGAGGCTAAACCATGATATAGCACAATGTGAATAGTGTGATCAACTTCATCTATCAGAATTCAAACATTTCAGTATGAACCCATGAAGGCAGCTCCCATCCCTATTCTGAGGGGTAAAAGAGAGCATCAGAAAAAAATAAAATATTAAGAAAGAAGTTGTGATCAATGGCCAAATGTCAAGGTAGAGGCCAGTGATGAGCGATGCTCCTCAGGGCTCTGTCTTGTAACTGGTACTCTGCAATACCTTCAGTGGTAGCCACATGTAGTGACATAGACAAAGAGATCAAGTGCACCTCGGCAGGTCTGCAGATGACACAAAGCTGAGCAGTGCAGTTGACACACTAGAAGGATGGGATACTATCCATGAAAACCTAGATGAACTTGAGAAGTGGGCCTACGAGAACCTCATGAAGATCAACAAGTCCAAGTACAAGGTGCTGCACCTGGGTGGTGGCAATCCCAGACATGAGTATATACTGAAAGAAGAATTTATTCAGAGCAGCCCTGCAGAGAAGGATTTGAGGGTGCTGGTGGATGAAAGGCTGGACATGAGCCAACAGTATGTATTTGCAGCCAAGAAGGCCAGCTGCATCCTGAGCTGCATCAAAAGAGGGGTGGCCAGCAGGTCAAAGGAAGTGATTCTCCCCACCACTACCGTACCCTTCAGAGACCCCAGCTGTAATAATGTGTCCACCTCCGGAGTCCTCAGCACAAGAAAGATGTGGGCCTGTTATAGTGGGTTCAAAGGAGAGTCACAAAGATAATCAGAGGACTGGAGCACCTCTCCTATGAAGAAAGGCTGAGAGAGCCGGGGTTGTTCACTGGGGGGAAGAAAAGACTGTGAGGACACCTTATAGCAACCTTCCACTACCTGAAGACACCTACAAATGAGCTGGAGAGCGATTGCTTCCAAGGAGATGTAGTCATAGGACAAGGGGGAATGGTTTTAAACTGAGAGAGGAGAGCTTCAGATTAGATGTTGGGAAGACATTCTTTATTATGAGAGTAATGAGGCACTGAAACAGGTTTCCCAGAGAAGCTGGGGTGGCTGCCCCATTTGAGGAAGTAAGTATTCAAAGCCATATTGGATGGAACCCTGGTCAATCTGATCTGGTGGGTAGCATCCCTTAGAGGGGTTGAAACTAGATTGTCTTTAAGGTTCCTTCCAACCTAAGCGATTATATAATTCTATGATTATTCAATTAGTAGCCCTTGTTGAACTTTATGAGGTTCTGCAGTCTCCACTTCCATAGCGTCTCAGTGTCTGTCTGAATGACAGCACCACCGTTGGTGAATCTCTTTCCATTTTTGTATCATTGCAGCATTTTTCAGAATGCATTCTGTTCCATCACACCATCATACATGATTTGATATTGTTAATAAAAAATTTCACTGTCTGGCAGTGTGTTCTCTTTATTGACACATCAGTAGGAAACCAACTCAAAAAAATAAAAGAGTAAAAGGTAATCTGCCACATGGTTTGACAAGCCTGTCATTTTGATGGCTAAATGCATCTTATGAAGGAAGTAATATTTTCTGTAGCTATTGGCTTTCCTAGAGGGAAAATAAAGCTGTCCACCTTATGTCTTTTAATCAGATGTTACTTACTGAACTTTGCTAAGCAAGCTACTCAGAGTCTGGCATTCTCTTTCTAATTAAAAATGGTATCCCCATGAGTTCAGTGGAAGTCTTGATAAGATTAAATTTTCAACGGTTGTCTGTTTCTGTTGCTGACTGTATTTTAGAGAGTGTCAGAATGCTTACCATCCCGGAGCTGCTATTTGTAGACAGATTTACAGGGAACAGCTGCAGGTAACAATCAATCATATTTGGTTCAGTGACAGAATTTAATTAGCTGACAACACAGTGAAATATGCTATAAAATAAATGCATTGGTATTCATGTACAAATGTATTTCCTTTTCACGTCTTTATGTAACACATAAGACAAATGAAAGATCAGCTTATAATGATGATCCATGACTGACTTCAAAATCAGAGGTAGAAGAATCACCCCTCCCCTCTGCCTGTTGCCAGGATGCTTGTCATGTAATTAGTAACATGTAGCTTCTTCCACCCACAAAATTGTTTTTGTTTCTTTATGCTCAGTGTTTTGTCTGACATATCTGCTTTTCCTATTGCTTTTTAATGTAAGATGGGTCAGCTGGCTACAGTTGTACTAATTCTTGAGGAATGCAAGATTTGCCTCTTCATGAATGAAGAGCGGGGTCAGATATTTTCACACAGCTGGAATAGTGACTTAAGAAAGTCAATTAAATAGTGAAGTATCCATTTCTTGGCATTTTATTATCTAGATGAGTTTACATTCCAGTTGGGTATTTTGAACCCATTAGGCATTGGGAAAACTGACATTCCCTAGAAAACAGCACTTGGAGGATAAAATGGCAGTGGTAGGAAAAATTTATCTTTACTGTAGGAGAGAACAAAAAAGGAGCTTGACTTCTACACTTTGCCCAGAAGACATGAAGCTGAATTAGACTTCTCTTGGGGTGGTGGCAGGTAACAGTAGTGGGAATTCCTTTATATATCCAATGGTGAAGTACTGACTTGAACTTAGATTTGGCAAAGTGTCTTTATGCTCTTCCTTTTCACATCTTATAAGAGTATTTTGATCAATTATTGAGTTATAGAGTGTTTTGAAAGTGGACTTTATGAATGACTTTTCACAAAGTTAATACATTCTGTAGAACAAGAAATTAAATGTTACAGAAGACATCACATAATTCAATAAACAAACATTCAGACTCTGCCTGAATGAACTACTATGATGTGACTCCCACCAAAGCTTGAAATGTACAAGAAAACACTGAGTGGTTCAGCAACATCACATTTTTTGTAAGATTTTTTTGTTAACTGACTAGAGGTAGCACATTTCTGTCTAGAATTCCCTTTACAGAAATATGTGTGCTGTGCCATTCTTCCCGTGAGTATAGACTCATTTCCCAGAAGCATTCCTAACTCCAGTAAAATGCATAATAGCTCTGATCATGTAGGGAAAGATTACATGGGACCAGAGGGAATGTCCTCTAGGAGCAATCCTTTCCAAGGTATAAGAAAAATCAAAGTCCAACATGAATCTTAGAAAATATGCAGTTTTGCCAGTTCAATAAGTACACATATGTTTTTGTCAAAGGAGCGGATGTGTGGGAACACACACACACACACACACACACACATAGACACACACATATATATACACACATATGAGCAATATTAAAAATATACTGAGTATCTATACTTCCCTAAAATTTATGTGCGTTTAACTGCTCCAAATTTATCGACTTTGACTTCATGTAGTAGCATGGAGAAGACACATGGCTCTTTTCTAATTCACTCTCTCAGCATTTCAGATTAAGAGAACAGAGCATATTTTATTTGCATTTACCCTATGCTGTTCCTGAACAATGTTTATACTCCTCAGTGGCCTCTGCATCTTAGCATTAGAAGAAAGAGCCTTCAGGTTATTTAAAGACAGCAAGAAAGAGGATTTTTCAGAAGAGAAGGCTATGTAAAGGTGAACTGAAAGTCACATTTTCACATTCCTTCTGACTGCCCCCAGTGATCTGACCATCCACTAGCACACAGTACTCAAAAAGCACAGCATCTATGGTAAATGCACTTTTGTGGGTAAGCACCATCAGACTGCAGCTACTCTTTCTTTCTGAAGAACATATTTTTATTTTTTTAATAAAATATTTAATAACCTAAAACATCTTGGACAAACTCTTCTGCTACTGGCAGTACTCCCTCAGCTATTGGAAATATACTAAAAGTTAACTTTTACACTTTTTTTTTAAGCAGTGCTAATAGTAATAAGAATAGCTTGCAAGCTTTTAACACATTTATTTAAAAGTTCCTTTACTCTGAAGTAATATGTGAAGGGGAAAATACAAATGTAGTACCTTTTTGTGTGGATTTTAACACCATAAACTTCAGCAGAAAGATTGAAAGATTGTTTAAGCAAATCAGGTAAGGTAGTTGGGCCAAAAGAAAATTACTGATTTCACTAGTGTTTTGCTATCAATCTTAGGGTGGGTCTGATTTCTTTGTGGAGCCGAAGGGCAAAAGTTTTACCCTGTCCTTACAAGATTGTGCAGAAAATGCAGCTCAGATGTTCTACTTTTGTCAGCTTGCTACTTGAGAAAAGGGTCAGGATGCTTTCAATATCAAAAGATTATTGAAACTTAACTGAATTTTATTGTCCTGCTTATAGATATATTAGACATGCAGTTGCATGTCTGATTGCATATGCCAATCAGGCAACTGTAGGCTTAAGTGTCTATTTATATGCTAGAGCAGTTTATCTAATTTACATAGATAATTACAGATAAAACATATGTAAATGATGCTCACAGTTGTTCCTGCAAAAAGCACATTAGTTTGTGTACTGACACAGTTTAAATTTAAGGATTTTGTCCAAAACCCCTACTGCTTTATTTTATATTTCTTTTAAGCTGTGGAATTACGGAAACAGATTTTAAAAAAAAAAAAAACAACCAACAACCAAAACCAAACAAACCCCCCTTCTCCCCTCAATGTAAGTACAGATCTTTGCTTATGCTTATGCTCTCTCTGCTCACCTCATTAAAAAAAATAACACAAATAGAATTATGTAATAGTCTATAATAATTGATAGACACTACCAGAAGTAGCAGATAGGGCAACTCAATATTTTATGTGTCAATTTTAGGATGCCATACTTATGGATTAGGCATTTAATTATTTCGTATTCTAGACATGAAGATGGTTATAATGCAGTGCTTACTCTGCATATGAAATTATTCAGTAGCTGCTAATTTCACATGAAGCAAGAATGACTCTTGTCCCTGGTTGCATGAGAAGAGCAAGCTATGAGATTCCAGAGTGAAGAGAAAATTAAAGCAAGTTACACCCACTATTAACAATCAAACTCTTACAAAATGCACCTTGAAAATAACAAGGTCATGGATAACATTGCATGATTGAGGCTATTTGCTTACACTTCAGAAGCCACATGACAAGGAAACAGTCTAGACACAAATCAGACAATTCTGTTAAACTCTCTAAACCATATTTTCCAATGTACTTATGAAGGAGTCATAAGTTCAGTTTTCAAAGGTAACTGACCCTCCTTCTCATAAAAAAATGACCTCAAGTTGCACCGGAGGAGGTATGCACTGAATATAGGAAAAAAAAATCACTGAAAGAGTTGTCAACCATTGGAAGTGGCTGCCCAAGGCAGTGGCTGAGTCATCATCCTTGTAGGTAATTAAAAGACACTTAGGGACATGGGTTAGTGGTGGACTTTGCAGTGCTAGGCTTGGACTCAATTATCTTAACGGTCTTTTCCAAACTAAATGTTGCTATGATTCTGTGTTCCCATATGACTATAAATATGAAATTATTGCAGGTAAATATGATAGCCCCAAAATAACATTGAAGTGTTTCTATATTTTGGAGTATCTTCATTCAGGATCCCTTAATTTTATTATAAGAATAGTAAATTAATTTCTTAAGAAACAAAGCTTTTAGAGGACTGTTAAATGGTGTGCATTACAAAGCATAGTTTTAAATAGTGATACTCAGCACAGAATCTAAATTTTACATTATCTCTATATCAAGAACTGGGTGAAAAAAGAATAATATGGATGCTCAGAGAGTTTGTGGCATTTCCATCCTTGGAGAAATTCAAAAGCCATCTGGACATAATTTTGTACAACCTGCTCTAGATGACCCTGCTTCATGAGGGAGCTGTAACATGTTACTTCCAGAGGTCCCCTCCAACCTCAGGCATTCTGTGATTCTGAGATTCTCTAAGTAAAAAGTACAGAGAACTGAGAATAGGAAGCACTGAAGGCAGGATTTTGAAACATTGCTGATATGGAAGACATATGTTTTGTGCTCTGGGTTTGGAGATGCAATTTTAAGTCTGTGTGATGTGTGAGTAACTAGCTTCTGCCAGGTGTGGTAGGTGTGCTATGGGACAGAGTGCACTAAGAGAACTAGGGGAAAATTTCTTAATTTTTGTGTCAGTCAGGATTAGTGTAAGTTACTCTCAGTTTCTTCTGCCTGTCAGGTAAGGGACAATCTAGACACCTGTGACTGATAGGACCTATTTGCTCTCTACCTATTTGCTATATAGAGTTTTATAATAAACTTTGTTCCACGAAATAATAAGCTGAACAGTAGAGAAGAAGGCTATAGAAGGCCTTTCTCTTGTGAGTAAGAATGACATTACTTCCTTCCTGAGGGATTTATGTAAGTTTTCCTGAGGATAACCTCTGGACTTGATATGGAGCCAGCATCACCCAGTACTACTATAGATTTTTTTTAAAGTATTGAGTGAATTAATCACATCTGTTCTGTATGCCTTGACTTACACTTCTTGTTTGATCTTCTTGTTTTTCTAACCAATGGACAAAGAGATGTCCTCTATCTTCATTTAACCTTTATGCATTTGGCTGTGTGAGTTAGCTCTGGGCACGTATCAGTCTGTTGCCTGATCTTAAAATCTAGGTAAACTATGATTGTCTTTCACCCAAAAGGTCAGAAATAAAAGCAAGTAAAATCTACCTTGAAGAATACCTAGATGCCACTTACTTTTCTGCTGCTTTTCAGTATTCAAGCTTCAAGTCACAGGATAAGGGGAGCATTTCTGAGTATTGAGCAACTAAAACACTGAAAATGCTGTTTGGTACTAATGTGTGTTGTTTTCTGTGTATCACTCTTCTGCCTTTCTACCTAATAAGCCTTAGGGCAAGACCATGTCTGCCTCCTGTTCCCTGTCTATCTCCGCAATTTACTAGGCAGCTTGTGATCACCTAACTGTGAAGTAATATTGTACCAATGTAGGCCTCTTTCAGATACATGTTCAACATATTCTCATCTGGAAAGCTTTAGGCAATCAGTATATGATAGTACATCATGGATTGGTTAGAGCATTTCCATTTGAGACCACTTTGAGCTATTGTTTCAGCTGTTCCTTTAGGTTTATTCTGTGGTCTGTTCTCACAAATTTCTTATTGTAGCTCTTGTGTCATGCTCCTTATGGTAATCTAACACATATATATCCTTAAGCACACAAAATACATTGGATAAAACTTATATAGGATACCTCTTAAGAGAAAAAAATTCTTGAAATAATTCTCATGTAAGCAGTTCATTTTTTTAAGTTGATGGCTGGATATTTTAAAGCAGATCAATAAAAAATAGGTTAAGGTTGAAGAATACTGCAGAAGACTGCCTCATATTGTCATATAGACAAAGAGCTGGTCTTACTCATTTACAGAGATGATATACATGAGATAAATATTCAGCTAAATTCTTCCCTAATAGTTCTCTCCTGGAAATAGTAAGTTATCTGAAAAAGTAAGCAGGGAATTTTAATTTTCTATTTAATTTAATTGCTTTGGTTTTAATACTTTCATATACTTTCTTTAAAAAAGTAAGAATTTGGAAAGGATAGGGAAGAAAGTGTATAACAATGGAGAGAAACACAAAGGCAGAAATTAAAATTTCCAGTAGGTATCAGTATATTCATTAAATGGGTTTTACACTGTTGTTATGCTTTTCTTTATGGTATGAATAAATGTATGAGATTTTATTCTATTGTTCATATATGTCAAGTTAGGTAGCTATTTTTCTGCATGCTAACGGAAAAGAAGGACCGGTTTTATACATCCAACAAAAAGTAAGAAGAGGCATTTTTTTCTGTACTAAAATATATATTCTATATTTCATTATCAGAAAGAAAACAGTGAAGCAGAACATTAAAAAGATATTTTAGATAAAATACAATTTTTGATTTGTAAGTATGGAATCAATTTTCCATATTGTTTACCTATTTTTAAGTTATTTCTGCTGTTTCCCAGTTTCACATCCCACCCTTGAACTTTCTTCACTAAAATTCAGAAAAATTTGCTTAGAATTAATCCAGTTTCTGGCATACAAGAAAATAGGTATGCATTGTATTAATTATTTACATACTTATTTTTTTAATGGTCTAAATTTCAGCATGAAATTTGGATGGAAATCAAAGATTTCATGTTGAGTTGATACAGAGAGCTTCATTTGATTGTATTCTTATTTTAATGAATGTCTTCAAAAGGCTTTCTGTGGCAGCAGCAAAACCAAACTAAGCCATAGACAAAACTAATTAGCTAAAATAAACTCATTAGCTAAAATAACACCAGGTCTTGTCTTGGTTATGTTACCAAAAGAGAAATTCTAGCACATGCCCTACTAAGCATCACTGGAGCAAGCAAAGATTTTATTCTAAGTTAATTGCAGGTTTTAATGGTGGAATATGTTATCATGAGTGTCTGAGAAGACAGTGCAACATCCATTTTTAAAGCATTTAATGCATTTCTTTACAATTATTTGTAGAGTTTTCAAATCTGATGTATTAAAATTGTAGTTTTTCCAGTGATCCACACTTAAATCATTTACCAGAAAACAACTGTAAATGGGCTGTTTAATTTGAGCTGTGCTGATTTACTGAGTCCTGAACAACCTATGAACTGCATTATTATAACCCTGCACAGAGCCATAACTTTCAAAGTTTTGTTCCTGTAAAGACAAATTCTGCATCTTTTTCTTTCCCTCCTATGCTGAATAGATTGATGGTGAAAGATTCCTAAAATTTGAAAGACAGAGAAGTTCTTACCAACAGGTTTGCTGGAGCTTCAACTCAGGTATTTTAAGTTTTCTGAAAATGTTCAAATAGGTAGCCTTTACAGAAAAGAGGCCTATGTTTACTAATAAATGTTGTGTATTTGTTACAGATATATCTGACTTCAGTTCCTGCAGTCTTTGATTCAGCGAGTGCAGGTGCTCAGTAAATGCTAAGATCAGCTTCCTCCAGAGTCATTTGTGGTATTAGATTCAGTGGCAATACTTACAATTAAATCCTAATCAGTTTTGTTCAGTGGATACATACCAGTTTTCAACTGAAATCAGCAGATGAGGACTCAGTTTCAGGTGGAATGAATCCTAAGTATGGAATTGAATCCAAAACACTGATATTCAGAATAAACACTCTGACTGAGTATTGGATAAAAAGGTAGTCACCACTACCATCTTCCGTGAAAGACACTGTTCCTGTTCATCTGGGACATAAAGTTATATGAGGAGTTGATTCCTGGAAGTGAGAAAAGCAGGGGAATGTCTGATATAAGAAGGAATATTATCAGAAGAAAATGTAATGGTAGAGCCATGTAAGAAGGAGGAGTGAGAGTGGTTGCACCGTATACCTAATTGATTGAACTTTTTAGCTATCATTCTGTTTTGAGACATCTAAAAGACCCAATCCCCTTCTGGTGAAATAATTCAGACCTCAGACCACAGACTGTGACTGAAATAAAGAAAATGAGATCCAGCTCTGGAGAGGAGCTTTTGAGGTAGTTTCATACCCACATTTCTTGGAGGAGAATGTAAATTACCAAGTCATGGGATGCTCTGGATAGAGACGCTCTGGATACTCTGTCATGTAGTTGCTCTTTTTTGCAGTGATCTAATAAAGGAGACGCAGGGCAAAATTATTGGGCAGCGTCATTTCAGAACTTTCTTGAACTATAAACTTGAATAATTGTCTAATATCAAACATATGCAGCACAGAGTAAAATTAAGAGCAATTTCTTTTAGACAGGGTGTCATAGTTCAGGAATGGCATTCTCCAATTTAGTACTACCACTAAAACCATGCACCACTTCCTTTACCCTCTCCAACTGGAGGCACGAAATGCAAAGATCATGGGTTGAGGTAAGACTAATTTACAGAAAACAATAGCAAGATTAGAAAATGTATCATAGTTTTGTTAAAAAGTAAGATTAGATGCTGGTTTTAAAAGTCTACGCAGTTATGAAAGCTGCATAACTATATAGAAAACTATCAGCACTCTGAAAAGAGTGCTTTTTCCCTTTAATATTTATTTCTGTGATAAAGTAAACATTTTTTTTCATATTCTGAAAGCAAAAGCTTTGTTACTCTGACATTTTTAAAGTATAAAGACTGAACACTGAAATCATCAGATGTTAGTTCTGCAGAATCTACTTATTTTCAAGTCCTCTATTGGTCCTCTAAATGGATTCATAAATCTATTTCTACTAACTATAAGAATTATTTCACAGGGTAACATTCTGCAACTGCTGTCTTGATACCCATTTTTTATTGCTGTAGCTCATCAACACCTCATAGTACTATGCGCTTTTTTTGTAATAATTCAAAATTGCATAATGAAGAAGTAATTATAGGCATGAGAGCTATTTTATTCTACTTCTTCTAGTACAGACACCTTCCCCTGTGTGCACAACTGTAGTAATTAGTTCTGGTTTGTTTTCTCCCTCATCTGGGATTTAGCAGGAATTTGGCCATAACTAATAAGTACATGATTAGTTTAGAACGTCTTAAACCATACAGTCCTTTCTACCGACAATCCTAATAATATTTCTAGGGGCTCCACTGGGATTCTGAGTGCTGTAATCATGTTAATGTGATCACAAATTACATTCCAGTAATCCGGCATTTATTAAAGAGGATTCCCATTAGAAGAATAAATGTAGCTAGTCTCATACTTGGCAGATTTCAAGAAAACGTGACTTGCTTGAAATCTGCAACTCTTTACAGTGACTCACTAGAAATTTCATACAAATATGAAATTTATTCAGCATGCCAACACACATTGAATCCAAATTTAATTTCCATGATCATATGTAACACTTATTGGTAAAAATTTAGTGATTTGGAGGGAATAATTAAAGATCTGACTTGATGAGGTCATTCTCAGATCTGTTTCAAGTCAGAACAAAAGGTTTCATGTATCATTGCTGTCATATGTCAGAATTCAGAATATGTAACTAAGACCAGGAACCTCCACACTTTTAGATGTAACTAATGTCCATGCAATAAAAGGAATGTAGAATGGAAAAATGAATACTGGTCACTATACAGACTGGACATGAAGAAAAGAGAGGCTAAGTGACTCAAGCAATGTCAAGCAATAAGGCTAGAGCAGGAATAGAAGACCAGTTAACCACAAAATTTTTTAATCAGTGTTTTCTGAGAGCAAATCCAATTTTAACATAACATTAGACAGGCTGATAAATGTCTCCCTGACATCTAATCCCATCAGATCTCAGAAGCTAAGCAGGGTCAGCCTCTGTGAGTACTTGGATGGGAGACCTCCTGGGAATACCGGCTGCTGTAGGTTCTAGTCCCAAGGACTTCACTGTCACCGTCCAAGCTTGCTCGGCTGTGGCAGATGAACCTTAGGAGTTACAGGGTGGGGCCAGTTCTGCACACGCTGTGCCTCACCTAAAAAATCCACTGCACAGGCTCGAAGTAGACACCCACGTGGGTAGAGCCCTTCCCAAATCTTCATTTCCAAAGCCTAGCCATACACATACATATCCATTATATATTCCTTCTGTGCAAATATAATAGTACTGCTTAGGTATTATTAGCTTGAGTACTAGTAACTTGTATAATATAGCTCATACCAGGTAGGCAATTGATGGGTTTGATAAATCAATAAATCAACAAAAATATTTTAATAAATATCACAATATTTATTTTATATATAATATTATTTATTAAAATATTATTATTTTTTTAAATACAAGTTGGATTTTATTTCAAAAATGGGGTGTAGTGACCAGGTGAACAGGAGCAGTCAGGATTGGCAGGTGAATGGTCTGGAGCAAAAGTCTAATGAGGAGCAGCTGAGAGAACTGGAGTTGCTTAGCCTGGAGAAAAGAAGGCTAAGGGAAGACCTTACTACTCTCTACAACTACCTGAAATGAGGTTATAGTGATGTGGGGTTTCGGCTCTTAACCCAAGTAACAAGGACTAGGAGAAGAGGAAAATGCCTCAAGTTGCACCAACGCAAGTTTGGACTGGATATCAGGGAAAATTTCTCCACCGAAATTGTTATCAAGCATTACAAAAGACTGTCCAGGGAAGTGATTAACTACCTGGAGGTTGTTAAAGGACGTGTAGACATGGTGCTTAGGGACATGGTTGTTTAGTGCTGGATTTCATGGTGTTAGCTTTTTGGACTCAATGGTCTCAGAGATCTTTTCCAACCTATGTATACATGATTCTAAAAGAAAATGAAATGAGGATTTTGCCAAGGAAAAAGTTGAACAACTTGTGAAAATATTAGTAATTTTTTGCAGAAAATATTTTCAGTTTAAACGTAGAAATATTTTGAAATTATCTTGGTTAGATGTGTAAAGCAATACTGAATTCCCTTTTTACTATCATAGTGCATTGCTATTATACTACACACTACACTTAATGAGCCTTTTGATCACTGTTATTGAAGAGGCAAATCTCATCATACTTGGTCTTTCATGTTACTATGGCTCATGTTACTATGTCTCTTTTGGCACATGATCTAAGAAAGCTTGACTTCAATTCTAGAATATATTGCTTTGTTGTTCTAGGAATTCTTTCAGCTCCGTGGAAGAGCAAATAATCAAGAATATGACAGACAAGGGGGTCATGTTCTATGAGCTAGGGTGACTTGGCAGCTAATGAAAAGGGGACATGCCCTCCAGAGTTCAAGCAGAGCCAAAACATTCCTGAGTTCTGCTCAGGCAGATGCTTTTACCAGGGGAGAGCACTGTGCCTTTAGATAATAGCATACTGGGGAATCATTCTGATTAAAATGAAATTGCCTTTTCCTTCTCTTTCCTCATAATTGATCCAATTACTGAGTTTAGAATGTTGAAAAGATCTCTGAATATTTAAGGCAGACATAGACTAATTCCTATGAAAATGTGCTTATCTGGAAGGAACTTGTACTGCCTCATCAGTTCAGAATGTCAGTTATCATCTCTTCTTCAACTATTATGCCACAAAGGAAAAGAAAATCATATAATTATTTCTCCTTAAGCAAAGTTTAAAAGCCTGCTGAAATCCACCACCTTGCTACCATATCTTCTATGACAATGCAAGTTTTTTTCTTGTTGTTTTGTTTTGTTTTGCTTTTTATAGGAAGGATAAGCTAGGTCAGTGTCACTAAACAGTGAATTACTTATAGAACTATTCACATACTCAAAAAAAAAAATCCCCTAATGATTCATAAGATGAAACTGCCACCAGGGCAGGAAGGGCAATCATGATAATGCATAGAACAAAGAACTGATATATACTATTCCTGTCCTTCACTCTCCATCATGTTTACTTATACATGAAGTATTTCTGCTGCCTTGAAATAGGGGGAAAAAAAAATTGCTTCCTCATTTTTGCAACTTTGATCACCAGGAGAAATGGACTTGATGCTAAGCAGTGACCTAGTGAGATTTTCCTGCTAGTTATTTCTCAGCTGCTTGTGAAATTGTTTCTTAGACAAGAGAGTATAATGTACTGTTCCAGCACTGGGCTCTGCCTAATTGATGTAATTAAGTCACATTTATCCATTTGGATTATGATTTGGCTTTAGGCTTTGCCACTTCTCTGAGAGGGGATTTTCACTTATCTATTAAAAGACTTGCAGTTTAGCTGCAGGTCTGATTTCTATTTTTCATTGGTATTTTTAGATTTCATAGATCTATTTGATACGTATAAACTGTAAGATTTTGCAGACTCATCTGCAATTCTGTTTCATACCCATTTCCTCCAGAATCTCTCATAAACAGATGTGTGTTAAATTGTTCAATATTGTCTGTCCTCTATACATAAAGAACTCAGGAAATTAGAAACAAAATATAAATGAGCAAAACCCAATGTTTCTGAATGGAAATCTAGTTTTTTTAAGAGATATTTCTTAACAGCTTTGTTCGTTTTAAGTAATCACAGTAATGCTGCTGCAAAACATTTGTTTCTCACCTTTTCCCCAGGAGGTATTTCTATTTCACTTCTGATTTTCTAGTCTTCAGTGATGTCTCTAGAATTACTGAATACCTGCTCTGCACCAGCAATTTAAAATAGCATTACTATTATTAACTTCCTCAAAAACTAGAAATTTGTGAAAGGAGAAAATATTGATGAAATTATTTTTTCCATGCAATATTGATTATTCTAAAATACTCCAAATATGAGAGAAACTGAGTAACTAATTACCCTCCTCACTACTGTGAACTCATTTCAGAGCATCTAGCCTCCAAACTCGCTTCAGAAACTTTTTTCTAGAATGTTTCCTCCTTACTTGGCTCATATTCTCCATGGTTCTACAAACTGCTGGAAAAAAATGGGCAGTAAAACAACTTATACATGTATTTGTTTTGAACATAGGCTAATTCTCGGGACTGATAAGTGAAGTGGCTCCCAAGAACACATACACACAAGAGGAAGTGGTGTGACTCAAAAGCCTTTATTTCCTGGTTTGGTCCAGTCTTTAAAGTTCGGATAAGGGAGTGTCTTGGCAAGGGGTGTAAACTTGGAAAGGATTGGATAGTACATCTGACAGCAGCGTTTGGTTCGGGGGCAAGGACGGGCACTCAGAGGATAAACAGAGACTTAAATACTGGGAGGAAGCACACGGGGACACCCAAGGAGGAGGAGGAAGCACGGGGAATACAGAAACTGTGAGCAGGTGGCAGGTGGGCACACTGCTGGTCCTGCTGGGGCTTCGGGAACAGCTGCCGCCCTGTGCCGCCTCAGGAGTGGTGGGGTCTGCTGCAGCAGGGCAGGAAAGGGGTGCAGGACCATCTCAGGTCCAGGGGAACCGTCAAGATACCTTAGCGGCATGGAAAAACCTCAGGGAAAAACACAGAGAGAGAGGGAAGGAACGTGGGGGGTGTGAGCCTTGGGAGTTGACTCTGACAGCTAATAACTACTTTTAGATGAAGAAAACCCTTCCTGTCCACAGCATAAAATAATTTTGATCTGCTTATTTTAAATGGAAATGGAAAACCTCCATTCTGGGAATCCTAAAACCACACAAAACTTATCCATAAACAAAAAACCCCAAACATACAGAAAAAAACCCCCAAACCAAACCAAACCAAAACAAAACCAAAACCCATTGACAAAATCTTTTCAGGAACAATTATTTCAGCTGAAAACAGAAGTAAATGCTACACCAATATGCTATTTGGAGCTTTATGTCAATCTATTCGATACAAGAGGATGGTATTAAAAATCTAATTCTAATAATCAGATTCTGAAATAGATATTTTTCCTGTAATAAAATAATTTTCTTTGTGTCTGCTAACTTCACTTGCTCATTTTTCTCCAATAAATGTCAGGTTTTTCAGTCCATGTGTATAGGCAACAGATATGTACCAAACATGATCTACAGAACTGTAGCAATAAGTGTGCTTTCTCATCTTTACACAGGAGCACATTAAAGAAACACTTTAAAATTATGAAGTTAAAACTGAAACCCCTAAACAGTAAAAAATTAGGATCTTTTTCTTTCACAGTAGTCTGTATACATCACTTGTAGTTTCTAGTCTTTGTTTCTGTATATAGTGAAGCATTTGTTTCTCAAGTGTCTACGTAGCACTGTCAGAAAGAATGCACAAAAATGTTCTCCCTGTAGCTGCCAGTTAGCTTCAGCTACATTTCCTTTGTTTACAGTTTTGCAGCATGGTGTGTTTTTTCTAATGAGTGATAGTGCTTGCAAAAACAGCAAAATGAGTTCCAGCCTTCTGCCAATGTGTGGCAAAGCTGGTCTGTAACATCTCTCCCCTATATTTTGAATATGGGATATTTTGGGGTGGACTACATATTTTGATAAATGATGCAGTGTGTTTATGACAGCAACAAATTTGTATGTGTTCTGAGAATTTGAGTTAGTGCTGTGTACTAGACTAAGCTAAAAAACCCCCTATATTTCACACACCTCATCTGATTGATATTCAGATCTGCAGGAAACAATGAAAACACTAAATCTTATATCCTTAGGTTTTAAAATTGAAAGCATCATATCTTGGTTTTAGAAATATTGACAGTTTTTAGAGAAGACAATAATTCAGTCTTCAGATTTGGCACTTTATTTAAAAGGAAAATACACAAAAAAACACACTTCAATATTTTGCTGTTTTTATTTTTTCTCATGGAGTAAAATAATAATCTCAAAATACTACTTTTATTCTGTGTAATAGGACCCATCACTGTGTAATGTCTGTAATTTTACATGTATAAGTAGAATGTGGGCAAACTCATGAATGTCTAGAAGGAAGTCAAGTTATCCATATTCCAAAAAAAAGATGGATATCTTTAAATGTTGAGTTGTATGCTCAGGAAAAGCTGAGCAAATTATTAAACTAAGTAAACAAAATTGTGGAAGACTGGGATATAATTCTTGTAATACTGTATGAATTATAAAAATCTGAAATTATATCTGATTCTCCTTAATGTCAATGAAAGTAAGTTGACAAAAGAGTCTGTTCATCCATTACTATTCGAAAATGTAGGCCATAAAAACACTAGTTAATCTCACTGCTTGGACACAGCAGACACAAACACAAAGACCCATTAAGCTGAAACCTTAGAATTAGTACTTTGAGAATGTGATGCAGGGTTACAATGTGTAAAAGTTTCACAGATTGCAGCTCTGATTCACCTCTGAATATAAATGATGACAATTAGTTCCTATGACAACGAGTTCCGCGAGTATTGTTTTCTGTGATGATAAACACAAATGCTTCATGAATTATGTATCAAATACATCTTATAGACTGTTCTGGGCCTGCTCCTACGGATGAAATTACAACACTTAAAGCTTGGTGATATATGAGGAAAGAAACTCTACTTAAATGAAGAAATGACAGTGAAGTTACATAAATGAAGTTTGCTAACTTCTCATGTGAGCATTCCCAACCTTTAAAAAGGCACAAAAAATTCCAGTTAAACAATACTTAGTCTATTGGTTGGAGACATATAATAGAACTGTACTTGAATAGCCTTCAGTACAGACCCATAAAGTTTCATTAACCACATACATTGAAAATATTAATCTTTTTCATGGACAAGCTGTCAAAGATATGCAAGAAGCCACTGCTTTCAGATTTCTAAACATCTTTATATGCGTGCAAAATTTAGGTCTTAGAGCAGTATGAAAGATGACAAAACATGAACAGATTAAGATAAAAGTTCACTCAGAATACCTGATTTTTCCCAAATTCCCCTTGAATGAACTCTAGACAGCCAGCATGGTTTAATCAAGGGCAAATCTTGCCTGACCAACCTAGGGATGTTCTGTGATAGTGGATAAACCAGTGGACAATGTAAAACCTGCAAATGTCATCTATCTGGACTTCTGAAAAACCTTTGACATGGTCCCCTACAACATCCTTCCCTCTATATTAGAGAGAGATGGATATATTGGAAGGACTGGTTCCATGTCCAGATGAACATCAGTGACAGGTGATGTCCCTCTGGGATTCTGTGGGTCTGTACTGGTACCAATACTCTTTGATATCTTCATCAATGACATAGACACTGAGATCAAGGCCACCCTCAGTAACCTTGCAGACAATACTAAGCTGAGTGTTGGAGATGACAAACCTGAAGAACGGGATGCCATCCAGAGGGGCCATGTAAATCTCATGAGGTTCAAGAAGGCCAAGTGCAAGATCTTGCATTTGTGGTGGGGGAACCCCTATTATCAATACAGGCTGGAGGATGAAGGAATTCCTCAGTTCAAGAAAATATCTTGAAGCTATGCCAGTGGAGATTTAAATTGAATATTAGGAAACATTTCTTCATAGAAACAGTTGTCAAGCATCAAAACAGGCTGCTCAGGGCAGTGGTTGAGTCAACAATCCCAGAGATATTTGAAAGACAGGGAGACATGGCACTTAAGGACAGAATTTAGTGGTGGACTTGGCAGTGCTAGGTTTATGGTTACACTCAATAATCTTTTAGGTCTTTTCCATTGTAAATTATTCTATGATGCTACTGCCAGAAACCAGTCACCTTTCCCTTTAACATTCATTAACTTTCAAATTTAGACAAATATATTCTATCACTAGTGTGGATCATACTTGGAAAAAATTTACTCATTACCAATTTTACTCATTTGTACTAGCCATCTGACATATTGTCTTTACTAGTTAGGCAACTAATTGATCCATAATGTATCCTCATGACTTAGTTAAGATTAAGAAATTGGAAGATATCAATGTTTTTTTCCCCAAAGCCTTCTATCCAAGGGTTGCTGAGAAGTGACACTGTATATATGTCCTAGTGAAATTTTTGTTCTTAAGTTTGGCCTTAGGGTCAGATCAAAACAAAAATCTGCATAGAGTCACAAAATAAAACAATATCAAAAGCCTAATTCCAGCTCTTTCTGTTAAAATGTTTTTATATGTCTCGCAATGGCCTATTTTTCCTCACTCTCAGTGCTGTCTTTGCGCTTTACTGACACATTGGTGTTCTTTTAATATTGTGAAAGTGTGCGATAAAGTGCATATAGTAGCTAAGGAAATGTTCTCTACAGGTTTCAAGACACCCTTCTTCCTCTAAGTGGAGCAGCTGGTGATAATAGAGTAAGGGGAAAGACAAAAGGGAAAGAAAGAGAATCTTTTTAATGTTTCAACCACTAGAAGTTGTATCACATCAAAGTTTGCTAGTTTTGGATACAGTAACTCATTAAAATATAAGACTCTGATCTTGATTCTTGACTATCTATTAGCAGAAAATATTCTAGATATACCTGAGACAAATTCTTTGCCAATTTGTATTACAAAGCCAGCATAATTTAATCCCGAAAACTTGTTTTAACCAGTGTAATTGTTTGAGATCTTTGGCTTTTGACAAATATTTCACGTCTGTGGCAGCATATAGAGACACATACACTGACTCCACTCAAGATGGTGCAGCTGGAGAAATATTTCTGCCAGGTTCAGGCAGTAAATAAAAAATTTAGGCTTTACAAAAAAATGGCATTTGGGTAACACTTCCAGAAATATGGCATATTCAGGTGAACATATGTCATGTAAAACTCCAGGCTGTGGTTTATTTTTCCTATTAGTTGTCTCGCTCATTGTTAAGTTTCTCCCATGTAGTATCAAAACCTCATAATACTTAGCCCTGAATTACTGCAGGGAAAGAAAGTTAAACACAGAAGGTTTATTTGAGGAGGAAAAAGAGTTTCGTTCGAGGAGGTTTTTGCTTGTAGGAAAACTTAGTCTAGAAAACACCTGGTGTGGGAGAAAATTCTTCCCATGAATATCACTGTCTATTTTCTGCCTCTGTGTTTTGAGAAGTTAACCCCTCAGTTGCAAAAAGAGATAAAATTTCTTACAGACATGCTTAAGGCCCCTGCTGGGAGAGACAGAGACCATGAATGCACAAGGGAGAACACAGCCTTAAAGTTATGCACATGTAAAAGGTGTTGCTCTAAAAGCTTGATTTAGCAGTGTATTTAGGATTTCCAACTTTGGAATAAACTTTTTCTTAACAGCTTAACTGTGGTTTGGTCATCTGGGTTTATCTGTGTGTGTATCATTTCTTACACTTACGTAAAAAAATTACCTTGCTGGGCATCAGAAAGAAGCAGGTTGTAGGTGGATTTCATTAGCAGAAATGTTCACAATTCCAAAAATAATGCCAAGACTTTGAATTCATTACTGCTGTGATCATGAGGAAACAAGAAATACAATAATATTGTTTCTCAGCTTCATCTTACCATTAACGTGTCTAAAAGCAACTAAAGATCATGAGAATGTCTTTCTATAAAGTAACTGAAATAATGCTTCTTCCACTATGTCTGAAGTAAGAAACCTTGACAGTAGAGTGGTACATCATCATTTCATTATCATGCTTTTAAAAAAACGGCAAATAGAAATTCTAGGTAGGTTCGAGACAACATGACTATACAAAAATATGGTAAATGTAAGTGCTGTTACTGTTTCAACAAAGTTAAATTGCTCCAATAAAATGCAGCTTATAAAAAACAGTTAAGTTAGAGTAAGATTTTCTATTTTCTTCAAAAACTCTGGAAGACCATGGTCATAGTGGCTTTTTATAGTTAACAGCACTTCATACAGTAACCTGTAGTCTGTATATAATCTGTGTACAATGAACTCAGCTACTGTCCACTTTAGACCCATCTGAGACTCAGTAGAGGTTAATATCTTTTTTCTTTTTCATATTTTCCTGTATCTCATGCTTAAAAATTGTAGATCAATTGTGTTTTTTTCACATTAACACTTATGTAACTTCTAGTGACAGGGTTTGTGCCATTAGTTAGTCAAAGAGGAAGAATTTATGTTTAGTTAAGTGATTCATATAAGCATCAAACCCCTTTGTTAACTGAAGCACTTAGCTCCATTTGGATTTTCTTAATGACAAAGAGTCCTGAATCCATGGTTTTAGGAAACATTTTAATTCTCACTTCAAACTGGAGATTTTAAAATTTTAAGCACTCTCATTCCTCTGAGGTATTTCACCAGTGTTTCCCTGTTGGATCTTAACACATCAGCATTACCTATCTGTTCTAGCTCACCCCATTTTTAAAATAAATATATTTTAAACCCTCTCTGTGTAAGTCTGACTGGCTTGTTTGAGAACACCCTCTTTCCCCACTTGGTGAGGTGAATCCCACCTGCTCCCAATAGATCCACCTTCTCAAACACAAATCTATGAACATAAAAACCAAAAACTTGAGTATGGCAACGATCACGCAGCCAGTCACTCTGCTGTTCAAATAATCTCCTCCTTCCTAAATCTCTTCCTCTCACTGGGAGAAGAATGCTCCATACCCTTTTAACATTGCTCCAAATGGCACGTAGTCTCTTTTCAAGGTTCTAAGTTACAATGTCACAGTATCAATGGGCTCAACACGGAATAGTAGGAGTGACGATAACCTGTGGGGTTCACCAGCCTCAGCAGCCTCTCAGTGGCATCACAAATGTGAGCTCTTGGTAGGCAGAAAAGTACTCAACAGAAATGATCTGTACGGCAAATGGGTACTTCAGTGCCTCTCAGTAAGGAACCCCTGATAATTAATACTCTCTATGTTGTTTTCTGTTGGTACTGGTCCTAATGCAGGTTGAAAGGTGGACCAACTTTCCATACCTGGCTTCTTCTGGATGTTCTCTGTTACTCACATGCTCAACTATCACTATCCACATTCTATTTCAGTGCCTTTTTTCACCAATGGATCAGTATTGTGAAACCTTTCTGCAAGTTCTTATAGTCAGCTCTAGATCCGAAAATGGAATCTTCACTCCCACGTCTTCTAATTTCATTAATTTTCCTAGGACTGTGATTTAGTTTCAAATGAAAATTGCTGGACTATAATTCTCCAGAAAACATCAGGAGATCTTTATAAACCCTCATTTGTTTTCCATATACCGCTTCTAATTTTGAAGCTAATTTAAAATGTATTTTGTACATCATAATTTGTAGTTCAATGGGTTAATGTTCCCCTAGCATTTTTTCAGTTAATATATTTAAGTGGTGGCACATTATTATGACTTGAATTAGAAGGTTTGAATACCTTCTATTGACACTTCTATCTGAAGCAATTCCTCAGCTTTCTTCTCCTTTCTTTGCTGTAGAAAATTCTTACATTTCTCTGTAGTAAACACTGAAATTATCTTCCTTGAGTATGAGTTTTCTTATTTATGCTACTTTTTCATCTTAACTATATACTGTGTTAGTGCTAACCTGTAGAAAGCTGTTTTCTTATTATAAGTCAAAACATTTTATTATTAGTTTTAGTGCCTTGAGCATTTGCTTCTCAAAATCTCTAAAAGATATTCCACTCATTTTTATATGGCTTCTACTTTTGAAGGGTACTTTGTATTCACTAAAGGCCTCTTTTAGGTAGCTTTCTTATTATGCTGAGAAATTATTTCCTTCTTCCTGTGATCTTTTCATAGTCCACTTTGAATGGCAATCTACATTTAGCCTAAGCTTCTAATATTCCATCTTTCTGCAAGGATGAAATGAATAAGTATTTTATTCTTTCAGGTAAGCAATTTAATTTCTTTCTCTGGTACTTCTTCATCTTCAAAGCTCCAAAGTAGAATTTTGGGCCTTCCAGGTAGAAGATATCTGGTTTTATGTACTTATTTTATTATTATTATTATTATTTTCTAATGTTGAAGTGACTTTTATATTCTAATGTCTTGAATTAGCATTTATCAGGATTAAATTAGGTATTTTTTCCTATGTGAGTTTTCCAAGTAATTACTCCAAGAAACAATGATTGCTAGCTTTAAAATAATTAATCTTCATCATGTTCTGATGTGTAATTTTTGTGACCTCTATAGTATCAGTCTACAGTTATTACTTTGTTTTTAGTGTTGGCAGATTATCTGATCTCCTGTAGTGCTTCATGGTCATTGTTCTACAATGCCAGGGAAGCCATGCCAAGTCCCTTCATACACTGGAATGTGGATGTGCAGAGTGAAACAGTGGATTTATTGTCCTATTCCAAACTGCTGTATTCAGATATAGAGCTCCTCGAAAAAGACTATCAAACAGCACAAATCACAGGATCTGCTACTCCTTATATTCCCTGTTTCCTCCATTTCTTTTCCCTGGTTCTTCCCTCTTTACCACTCACACCTCTATTAGTTGGGGGGGGGGGTTGGGGGGTGTCCCCATTGGTCCCAGCTTTCCTACATATATACCCAAATTTGGTATTTCTGATAATGCTGTCAGTGACCTTGGCAGTGCACAGCAATACTGTCATGGTTACCCTGGTGCTGCTGGCCTTAAGCAATAACCCTGAGATTAGCCTGGTTGGTTAGTCTGGTGCTAATAATGCCAAGGTAGTGGCTTCAATCCCTAGAGAGGCCAATAAATGAAAAGCTGGACTTGAAGATCCTTGTGGGTCCCTTCCAACTCAGCATATTCTGTGATTCTGTGAATTGCACTCCCTGAGGCCTTCAGCAACCCCTCCAAGTGTTTACCCCTTTCCCATATTGTAGGAATTCCACAGGCTGTTAGAACTAAGGACTAATTGAGGAGTCAGGACACTGCCGCCGG
>JAOXXN010000395.1:136900143-136911485 GCA_026770055.1 Myrmophylax atrothorax
TTTTCATTGTTTTGGATTCCTCTTTTTTCACTAAGAAAATATTTGGGTAGACAAAAATTTTTACCTACAAAATTTATTTCATGGTTTCACCTATCTCAATTGCAATCTTTACAGTGGAGGCAGAATAAAAGTAAGGTCCATATGGAAGAGCTATGTTTCAGTAAGGTCTTAAATGTGAGCTGTTAAAATTATTTGAGTGAGGACAGGATAAGGAAGGAAATTATCACTGTGGTTGGAAGAATTGTACTATTCCTCTTGCCTCTTCTCTACACTGCTTTCTCAGAACACGTGTTTTTTACTTAAAATATTTCATTTTATGGTGTACAAAAGTGAATTCTTTCAAGTAAATGATGAAAAGTTTGGTCTGGGAACTGTTCTGTGTAATGCACATTAGCAAGTAGCAAAATAAACAGACAAAACTGCAGATGGAATGTTTTGATGAAAAAAGGCATAAACTAGTTCACTTAGCTTTATGTGTCATGTTTGTGATATTCATCTGTACACCAGAAATAAATGTCTCAATCTTCCTTCTCAAAACTAAATAAAAAAATATTAGATTTAACAAAGCCATTTAGGCAATTTGATTCTCAGCTTTTCAGTGCCTAAAGGTTAGCTGACATAAGACCTTGCATTAAAAGAACATCAAAGAAAAAATATTTTGGCTGTGATTTCCAGTGTCTGTTAGCTGCTAAAAAGCCTGTAAGAAACAACAGAGAAAAGACGTTCACTGTTTTGTTATGTGCCTCTCTGAAAAACTGGATGAATCTCAAACATTGTTATTGACTTAGGGACATGGTTTGCTATTTTAATTTTAAAAAGTGGTTTGTATAATGGCCTAAATGGGCCATTACTGCTGCTTGTCAGGCCTCTGGCGCTTTGTTGATTTATGCAACTGACTGTCCTATGTGCTTTGAAGTTGACCTTGTAATCAGAATGAAAAGTATTTTGAATCTTTCCCACTGATGCTGGGTCATTACAAAACCAGGTGGTAAATTTCAGGGAGACCAGAGGCGAGTAGAAAATAGCACTACTCACCAAAGAGGGGTTTTAATGTTATTTATTTAATGTAACATATATAAGGAACAAGTTGCAACACTGAAGATTTTGGCTAGATATAAGGAAAAATTAAATTGCAGAGACAGCACAGCAGCAGAGTATGTGGAATCTCTTCCCTTGGAAATATTGACAATTCAGCTAGACAGCTGGGAAACCTTACCTAACTTAAAAGCTAGGCTTAGCCTAAAACAGACTAGATGGCTTCCAGCTGTCTCTTTCACCCTATTTTATTCCATAAGTCTAAATAGGCTTTCCTAAAAGAGGTTTTAAACCCTAAAATGTCTGTTTTCTGGATCCTAAATGACTTCGGAAGAAATCAGATGTATGGTCAGCAATAGTTTTGACCCTGCGTGTCTAACAAAGCTTTAAACCCACAAGGTTTTTCTAACCTGTTCTCCTGTCAGAAGAAGCCATACTATAACTAAATTGTAACTTAGGTAGTCTAAGGGTCCATTTAAACCCTGGCCTGGTCTTTAGGGTCTATAGTCACTGAAATAAAACAAAGGAACAACCAACTAACCAAAAAATAAAAAACACCCACACACATACAAAATCCCAACAAAAACAAAACCTAAAAGAAAGTAGAACTCCATGCATTGGGAAAATTTAGTAGTGTTTGTAACAGCCACATAGCTGTGTAGAAATACAGCCAAGATAATGGACCAGAAAGAGAAGAGAGGAAATTTGTACATCATCCTTCCTCAGATACATACTCCAATTCAGGGTTGGGAAGGGGTAGCCATTTGTGCTATTTCTTGTCACATAAAAATAAGCTTAAAAAGAGAAGCGATTATTGCTTTTAAAATAGAGCAAGAGAGAACATGGTAGAAAAATTTCTAGGGTGTCAAAGATTTAAAAATTATGTTCTCTCTGCTCAGAGGATTGAAATATATTTTTCGTTTTTTTAGAATATTTCCCTGACCTCTTAGTAGTGGATTTATGATCCATTATGCCGGGGAGAATAATAAATATGACTCTGTAGCCTTATGGATACTCTGTGATTGCTTATGCTTCTAGTTCCCCAGATGTGGTACACATGCAGCCTGTGAGATCTTCTAAGAGTAGTGTGTACATATATATTCATACAATACAAACATAAAACAAGGTTATTTTGGAAAAGTCAATTCTATTTTACAGCATGTTACTTGCTCAACACTGTTTCCCCGGGCTTGAAAAATTTGTGGATTACTGGTTTACTCACATCTTACTCTATCTAAATAAAAGGAAAAGGAGAGTCCTACAGGAAGCAAGACAAAGTTATAATAATGTTTTTATTCAATTATTTGAAAAGAATAGAAATTTTGTTAAGAATTATGTTAAAAATATTATTGTTTTTGAAAAGTAGCATTATAACATGAATGTCTCTCTTGCATATGAAATATTTTTCTAATCTTCTTGCAATAAAGAAGGTTATTAATTATGTCAGTTATGAATAAGCATTTTGAAATCAGGAGGACTGGTTGTCTTGAATTTATGTGTCCTAAAAGTCACACAGATATTGGGAGATCTTTCATATATCTATGATGTATGGCATACATCTTACTGTGGAGAAACACACAGCAAAGCCCACCAAAAGGAATAAAGACATCATTTGTAGGATATCTGTGTTATATCATTCAGCTGACTAAAATATGTCCAGGAGCTATGGGTCACATCCCAAGCTTATTTTTCCATTGACTTCAGGGTTCTGTGTATCACACTGTAGTTACTCAAGAGGCTACTAAAGAAATCCAACAGATTAAACATCCAACAGCTGTTTATAAATTTATGTCTGTCAAATCCATCTTCTGATCTGATTTATATCCATTACATACCAAAATCCAGAGGGAACCCACAATCTAAGATTTGTTTCACCTTCTTTAATTTCTGAATATTAAAACTCATACAGGTTACTTATTATTGGAAAATGAGCTTTCATTTTAGCTAATATTAGTTAATATTTTTAAGATTTTTCCAAGTCTACTAATCATCTGCAAAAGTCAGTAAAAACACTATTCAGTGCCATAACAATCACCAGTTTTCAGATAAACACTCTAGTCTTAGCCTTCCATCTAGTTTTCTACAGCTAGTATTGTCTTCCATTATCAGAAGATAATATCTGATATAAACAGATTCATTAGCTTCAAATGAACTATTTGTAGATCAGAACAATTTATACTAACTGATTTAAACAATGCATACTATACTAAATAACATATCTGGACAATGAACATTAACTATGTATTGAAATGCAAACCCCAAAATTCCCAAATCACAAGGTATTAGATGATTTAGAAATGTTACTTCTATAGGCTGGTCATGTCCCAAAGCTATACACATTAATCTTCCACAGTTCTCTGTCAGACTAGTCAGGACAAAGAGGATTGGAGATGCTTATGTCTTAAAAAATGACAGGTTCTGGAGTAAATTAATAGTTGTTAGGAATTCACTGTCTCTGTCTCCGTACTTCTTTTGCCTAACCAATTTGCACATTGGAGACATGGTGACTTAAAGTCAAGTAGGTAGCAGGAAGTCTCTGTCTAGCTGTCATTGTCAATAAATCCTTGCTAAATGTAATATTGTTTCATCTTGAGAACAGAGGAACAAGAATTCTGTGTAGTGGCACCTCTGATCACAATTCTTAAAGCTTTCTTTTGTGAAATAGAAGTTTCAAACGAACGAGAGGTTATTTTAATGATTATATCATTATTACTGCCCAGCCTTAGCTTCATGTGTTTGTTACCTTGGCATCTTGTAATGCATCATGATGCAGTGGTGCATCAGCAACAGTGCTGAACACTCTAAGATTTTTTTTTACAAGACTATGCACAAAGGAAAATCTAGTATAAAAAATGGAGTGAGTTAGTGCAAAATACCAATGGATTTGGAATTGTCATCTGTTTTTATTAAGGGTGGAAAAAGCTCATTTAGTTCTACCTGATGAAGAACTTTGGACAAATAAGATCACCTGACACTTTGATTACAAACTTAATATACTGTCCTATGCTGAGTTAATATAAATTCAGAGCAAAATATGTGCCTATAGTAATTTTTTAATTTTCACTCAAATAGCCTACGGCTGTTGAGCACCTTTTTCGAAGACATACTTTACAGCATCTGTTTAAATTTTAAAGAGCTCTTTACTTATCACATTTTTATTCTTGAAACTTGAAATTCAAGCAGTCCATTTTTCATCATACTGAATTACTCTCTACCCATACATTCTGTGTTGATGATTTATAAATTAATAGTATGAAGTAATTATCTTCTAGTTAAAAATATAAAATGGTAACACACCACTTAAAATACATACAGAATTAACTATTTTCCTTTGAAAAACTGTGACCCTCTTGAAACATTTCAATTGCTAATTAATTAACTTTAATAGTTTTCCTTTTCACTGATCTTTGCTTATTATTCTTTGCTGTTTTACACCCTAACTCAGTATTTTTCTTAATTCTTTGCCTTACATAGTGCTTCATTGCAGCAACCTTTTGAAATATTGGTCCCATTTGTGACTCTTTCTATCAAACTGAAACTATTGCATCTGCACATATTGGAGCTGTAAAAAATCACCTTTTTTAATTTTTTTTCTTCAGCTGCTCCAACAACATGGCAATGGTAGTAGTGGGAAAGAGGTCTGGTGAGAAAGAGGTCTGATGAAACAGAGGCTACATTGCCTCCTACTGCTGTCCTTGTGTGCTAGTTTTGTGTAGGGCTCCCAAAGGAAAATATATTCTCTGTCAGGCTGAAACTTTACAAGAAAGCAGTAAGAAGAGCAAGGCAGAAGATTGCATGATCACAGAGCCCTGGCAAGTTGTATCACAGCCGTGATGAGGGATCTTCCATTTTTCCCTTTGCAAGTGGCCATTGGAAGTCAGAGAATGTGGTGGAAAACAACAATTATGACAATAACAACAACAATAACAATAACAATCAATTCAAAATATGTATCTGACACTCTGAGAAAATAATTCACTTTGCTTTAACTGATAGCAAATTTTCTTATTGAATGTGATTGGTTAAGTTTTTAATAAATTTAAACTTGAAAAAATCCAACTTCCAATTGGAAAACCCACAGCCATTTTAAAATGAAATATAATTGTGGCAGCATAGAGAGTACTTTATTGATTAATGCAACCATCAAAAGTTATAAAACCTGATCTTTCAGACTGTTGCCAATGACAAGCAGATAAGAGCTTAAAACTGACTTCCTTTATCTGTGGTGAACCCCTGCATATGTTTTAGGTTGAGTTCTTTGTTTCTTCTTCTTATGTCTTCAAGCTCAAGCTAAGAGCACAAGAACATATTGGTATGAGCTGAAGAGAAGGCAGCCCAGCTCTGGTCCTGACAGGATCTGAACATTTTGGGATAGGAAACTGTCTAAAGTACTCAGACAGGAACTGCTTGATTATTTTAATGCTCATTTCTACTTACTTCTTTTACTTATTATTGCTGCTATCATTTTAGTTTTTTCCTGGAATTACTCAACCTATAATAAACTACTCTTTGTTTTTCTTCTGCTGCCAAATAATTTACTGGTACCATATAAAATTGTTCTACAATGAAGCAGTTGGAAAAAGAGAGACAGACATGTATCACTCTATATGCAGGAGCATTACTTTGAACTTCATGATGTTCTACCTCTACCGCTGTTATAATACCGTTATAAATCTATGACAATTATATTACCCTTAGCTTCTAGAAAAGAGAGCAGATGATCATGAGAATTTAGGAAAAGCAATCAGTCAAGATCAGACAGTAGAACTATTCCTCACTGTAACTACAGAGAGTTGTGGAGTAACTGCAGTAAATATCCTTGCAAATTTAATATGTGCTGATTTTTTCTCATTCTAAATTGTGACTTTGATCGACTGCTTTATATTTTCCTTAGAAAGTGTTTTAATTTACATTCCTGTAGCTGATGTTCTTTTATTATGCATTTTACTGCCATTTCAATAACTGTGGGCTTTAAAATATAGAATGTTAAACTAAATGCTCTAAATAGATGTATAGAATATGCTGGTAAGATCCATGCTGTTCTGAGTGGTAGTATTAGACTGTCAAGTTCTCTGCAAAAGTTATTGTTTAGAATACAATAAAAAAAGAGTCATGGAACCCTTGATCTTTTTTCCACATCATATTTATAGCTGAAAGACTGAATATTTTAAGCTCTGTGATGGGGGAATACATCTAGTTATTTGATACCTGGATAAACTGAATGTTCTTTTCTGAAACTATGCTTTCCTTTACTATTCTCAATATTAAAATGTAATTTTAAAACTGCACAGATATCTGAGAAAGTTAAGGCAAATGGCTGTAGATGAAATGTGAATTCAAAATTTTTGTAAGGCTTTTAAAAAAGGAATTTTATATAATGAATTAATAGTGCTGGCATTTCTAGTTAATCATAAATTTGATGATAATGAGCATAAATCCCATCAGAATTTTAGAAAAGTGCTTTTGTTATGCTTCTGAAAAATAGCAGCATTTTATTTTTCTTTTGAGTTATTTGAAGTTCACTCCTGTCATTGCTAGGAAGTATTGAAGATTTTCACCTATATAATTGAAGTAAAATACTAACACATCACTAACTATAAAGACAGCCTCAGCATGAAAACAACATGTGGCATTTCATGATTTACTTAATAATATTGCAATACCAGTGTAGCATTGTAAAATATGTTCTCAATGCTCTTGAATTATTAAATTATTATAATTTGAAATAACTTTTACTGATGATTACTCAGTTTGTCTGATACTTTCTTTACATTCTTTTTTCTTTTTTTTTTTAACAATAACATAAAGCTATCACAAATTTTCTTTCCATATATTGTAACCTTTTCTTTAAACATTTCTTTGGATTAATTTTTCACTGCATTTCTGTGTCAGGGTAAATTACATTTATTTATAAATATTCAAAACCAATCTGTGAAGATATAAAAATTTTTAGAAGATTTATAGGTAGGTTTAGCTTGTTTTGTTGTTTGGGTTTTTTGTTTGGTTGTTTGTTTTGGTATTATTTTTGTTGTTTTCTGTGTGTGTTTTCAATAAATTGTAACAATGCTGTACTTCAAAGTAGTAATTTGACATTGGAAGAATGGATTTTTTCACTATTGGCCTCTCCCTATAAAAATCTTTTGAACTGTGAATGCGTCATTCAAAGAACACTAACTTCAATTCAAGTGCATACCAGCAAAAATCCGAAACAGATATATCTTCTATATGAAAAGTATTTGCTTTCAGTCTAACTCATTGTTTAATATGTGGCTACTTTCTTGGAGATACTGATTTAAACTGATATAAAATGTACAAAGATAGGATCCTTACTTTATTTTTAATCCAAATCCAGTGACCCAGATGTCAGAAAAATAGTTATGTGCGGACTTTATAACTTATTCTCATCGAAAGAAATCTTTGAAAACACAGACTTCCATTTGTGAAACAATCATTCGAAAGTACTTTCTAGACTTTGAAAAGTGTTACAAACATAAAGAATAACATGAGAATGAAAAGTGCTTCTCTCTCTTTTTTTTTTTTGGTGTTGAGGAAATATATTTCGATTCATATGCTTTGCTGTAGTGCAACATATCATCACTAATTTTATGGGTTTGAAGGATTTCATTGCATCAGAAACTTTCACTCATTATCGACCTCATTATCCACAGAGATGTTACCCATTCTTAAGCATTCATGTTATAGCAAACAAGAAGAGCTATATCTATCACCCATCCATCTAGACTTCATTAATTGGAGGTTGGACTAGATAACCCTTAAAGGTCCCCTCCAACCCAAACTATCCTCAGTTTCATCACATTTTTTTATGTAAAATATCTTTTCAAGTAAGGATGGAAATATTTAGTTAATGCAGAGATGATAGACACAGTACATTTTTTAAAAAATAATAAAAATTCCATGGACTTGTAGATGATTCTTTTCTAAAAGAGAGTAGACTCTTAGTAAATTTGCAGGTGAACTTCTAAAATACAGCATCTACTGGAGGGTGGGGGTAAGAATCATCTGTTTTTATAAAATGTGTGTTATGTACAAAAGTTCAGGGTCTAACTGATCCCCAGAGTAAGGTGATATGTAATGAAAAATGGCCATTGGTGACTACACTAAAGAGAACATAAAGGTTAGCCATCAAAAATGTTGTATTTAATAGAGAAATAAAGCATATTCTTTCCTTCTTCCTTCTTAAATACGATCAGGTTTTCACTAATGAACAGGGGATTTAATAAAGTTTCATTCTATGCTCTGTGACATTTAGACACTTGGAGTGAGAAATCCTCACAAATAAATGAAGACAAGACACTCAGGAGTGATGAAGAACGAAAGTATGGAGCAATCCTTCTCAGAATATTAGCACCTTGTTAAATTGTTTCAGGAATGATGCCCATAGGTTGAAACACTCCAGAATCCTAGTTATTTTGAAACATTATTAGTTATTCTAACCTGTTATTCTAGTATGTTCATCTAAGAATCTGAGCGGACACACAGGGAAAGACTGATGCATAAGATGTGCTTAGTATGCATGATATGGTCTCAAAGCTGAAACATTATGGAAAATTCATGTGATAGGCTTGAGGGCTTTTATTGGAAGGATGTATTATATTTTTTTAAAAAAATACATAATAGAAATTCCTTACTATTTTCAATACCTACCAATAGAATGAGGAATCAAGCAAGTAGCTTTACACAAGTGAATTTGTTTGCACATATCTTTATCTTTAGTTTGCAATTATGAAAACAGACTGTACTATTCAGGACAATTATATCATTTTTAACTAAAGGCATTTTATCAAGTAGACAATATTACCACAAAAAAGTAGGTCTTTTTAAGTTTCACTAACAATAAATTAAATTAAGCATAAAAATATTTATGCATAGCAGAAATAAATATAAATAAAATAATTAAATTAGTACACATGCTTGAATAACTGTTAGCTGTTTTTACCAATGTATCAGTTTTATTTGATTGTCTACAGTATTCCTAGTGTGCATGTGTCTCATTCTCAAATGCTAACATCATAGACATATTTAATTAAGTTATTGTAATAGACAGTAAAATAATAATAATAATTATTATCATTATTATTTTTATTATTTGTAAGTAATTGATTTTAGTAGAATAATTTTGTAATATTGAAATTACCTTGAACTTTAAATTTTCAAGGATATTGCAATAATTTCAAATATATTACTTATGTTAAAAAATTCACACTTTTAGACACAGAAATAACATAAGCAACCACATCTAGGTAGCATCTGGAATGGTACTCATGAGCTTTACTTCCTGAAACACAGATACTTACTAAACAAAAAACTCCTCTAATTGAGCTAATACTATTGCACACATATGAGTTGGTCAATCCACTGACCAGAGGAAAAAAACAAATCATATTTGCATTAATTCATCAGAACAGTTGCTATTTTCAAGGTACATACATATGCAGATCTTACTACAAGTAGAGGAAAAATGTGGTAATTGAGCAATTCTCAAAGGGAGGAAAAATCTGTTATTTATGAAACATCAAACTGTAGTTGACATAGTGTTGTAGTTTAACTCCAACCAGCAACCAAATACCATGCATCTGCTCACCCAATCCCTCATCAGCAGGATCAAAGAGAGAATTGGAAGGGTAAAAGCTGGAAAATTCATGAGCTGAGATAAAGACAGTTTAGTAGGAAAAGCAAAAGTCATGCACACAAGTAAAGAAAAACAAGTAATTATTTCACCCCTTCCCATGGCCAGGAACCCGTTCAACCATCTGCAAGATAGCAGAGCTCTATCGTGTGTAATAGTTATTTGGGAAGACAAGCATCTCTCCAAACATGGCCCTCTTCCTCTTTCTTGCCCTCTATATGCTGAGTGTGATGTCAATATTCATTGGGGTCACCCTTTCTTGGGGTAATGTAGATTAGCTTAGCAGCGGTTGAGGAGGCAGAGACACTCAGGCTGCAGTGTGATCAGAAGGCTCACTGAAGACAAAGGACTTTATTTTTAATAACAGCTTCATTTTTATCTACTCCTACACATAACATGCCAGTACACTATTGGCAGTAGTTCACCTAACATACATGAAAAGATTCTACTGGTTACAAGGCACTCACATTCTACAGGTGCCTCTCTGGTCCTTAAGGATGCACTCATCAATCACCTCAGACCTTAAGAGATCCACATACACACTGTCACCCCCACAAATATTCTTTGGACAGTTTGTTTCACCTTTTCCAGCTGTGTCTCCTCTCAATTTCTTCTGCACCTCCAGTTCCCTTGCCATCATGGCAGTATGAAAAGCAGAAAAGGCCTTAGCTCTGTGTAAGCCCCGCTCAGTGATAACATAAACATCTCTATATTATCATGCCTCTGTTCAGCACAAATCCAAAACACAGCCTCATACTAGCCGCTGTCAAGAAAGTTAACTACTGAAGTTTTCTAGATTCCCTTAAAATATTGATATTGCACTTATTCAAATTTGATCAGAAAGAATAATGATGTTTAGTAAAAGTTTTACTTCCCTATTACCACAGTTTCTTCTATTTACAGATAAGGCTTATTATAGTAACAGCAATACTAAATTTAGGAGTTTATATCATTGCATCACAGAAAAAAATTAAACCTTAAACAATTATTTCTATTTGAGACATAGTAAAATTAACTTTATTATAGTTGGACTTTTTTAGTAGGTAAATGACTAAAGGAATGCTGCTTAACCACAGAGAGCAATTATAGAAATTAATTTCATGGCTGAGACACCTTAGTGATTATACTATTTATTTTTAAATGGAATAGGCACACATGAATTAAACTTTGTAGTGCTTTTTTGTCTGGACCTATACCACTAAATGAGACACAGACTTATTAAAGAAAACCCAAACAAGCAAAAAGAAAAAGCAAAATATTTTTGTACTGCTTGCAAAGCAATCCAAATATTCAAAGTTATTATATTTAAAACAGACAAAAAGTTTAATAGAAATAACACCCCAGCTCAAAATGCCTGAAGGCGTTTTCTAACTTAATTGTAAAATTTCATTACATAAGACAAAAGAGCTATACCTGGCCATGATACATTTTAAATGCTGGTTCATTTTTTAACTTAGGTCCCAGGATAATGATTTTCCAGTTATGGAGAATGCTTCTGTGTAAATAGACTCTTCCTTCAGGAAAATAAGAAATGGCTAATAAACAAGCTTGGCATTTTCAAAAGCAATTAGCACAGCTTGAAATTAGATATGCAAATTAGCAATGCTCCAATAAATTGGTGGTTGGTGCACAGATTTTTCTCTTTAGAAATACAAAAAGC
>JAOXXN010000395.1:136911585-136934530 GCA_026770055.1 Myrmophylax atrothorax
TTATTGTTATTAACATGTATATCACTTGTATATAATTGAATAAAGAATGACATTTCTAAATAGGAGGAAAAGCTTAGGGACTCATTCTGTTACATTCTACTAGAAAAGAGTTGGGCTGAACATGCCTCATGCCTGATTCAGGCATTTGTTGGTCAGAGAGCAAGACTATTACTGAAAATTAGGGGTAGAGAAAATGTCTTGAAACTATGCGTTTTTCTCCATGCCTATAACTTAAAATACCATTCTGAACTGAGTTTTTAAAAAGTTAAGTGGACAACTCTGACCCACATAATTTTAGTCTAAAATTTATACCTAAATTCTACAAAAACAGATTAATTTTAGTAAGGAAGTCATAGATGACCATGAAACTTTGAAGGATAAAGGCTTGATCAGGAATAACTGGACAACTTTGGTGAAAAAAAGTGACAGCTGTTGCAGTGGAGCAGGGAGAGGAACAAATAATTTTGTTGCAAACATGTCTGTAAGAGCAGGAGAATTTAAATTACTACAGATTAGCATTGTTACATATTTCCAAGAGTTCATTCAAGATCCTTCAATGTTTTGAGGGCAAGTTCCTTAAGTGTAATTTAAAAACAATTAAATAATGAAATTTACTTTGAAAAGTTCTATTATGAATGTATAATCCAGTCTTATGTATAACCTAGGGCAAAAATTCACATTGAGTAGTTTGTTCATCAAATACATTCAGAGAGGATATACCATACCTGCACAATTATCTTTGAAAGGTTGTGGCGATCAGGAACGGTGCATGAGGTCTTGAAGTAAATGTCACTCTAGTCTTCAAAAAGGGATAAAAGGAGGACCCAGAGAAGTACTCACAGTCAATCACACCTCAATCTGTGCAAAGGTGCTGGAGCACCTCATTTTGGAAGCTATTTCAATGCACATAGAGGACAAAAAGGTTATCAGATGTAGTCAGCATGGATTCACTGCTTGATCAACCTAATTGACTTCTACCATGAAACAGTTACCTGGAAAGATAAGCGCAGAGCAGTGGATATTTTCTACCTCAACTTCAGCAAAGCTTTCAACACTGTCTCTCCAAACACCCTCACAGAAAAACTCAGAAATCATGGACTGAATGAGTAGGCAGTGACATGGGTTAAGAACTGGCTGAACAGCAGATCCCAGAGAGTTGTAATCAGTGGCATAGGGTCTAGTTAGAGGCCTGACACTAGTGGCGTTCCCCCAAAGTTCAGTACGGGGGCAGGTATGGTTTAACTTACTCATCCATGAGCTGGATGAGAAGCAGATGCCTCCTCAGCAAGTTCACTTATGACAGAAAGCTGAGAGGAGTGGCTGATACCCCAGAGGGCAGTGCAGCCCTTCAGAGGGACCTCAGCAGGTTGGAGAGATGGGCACTCTGTCTGAAATTCAACAAAGGCAGGGGCCTGACTCTGGACAATACAGCATAAGTACAGGCTGGGGGTTGACCTGCTAGAAAACATCTCTGCAGAGAAGGGTCTGGAGGTCCTGGTGGACAGCAAGCTTTCCATGAGCCAGCAGCATTCCCTTGTGTCTAAGAAGGCCAGTGGTATCCTGGGATTCATTAGGAAGAGCATTACAAGCAGGTTGAATGAAGTGACCCTGCTGCTTAGGTGAGGTTGCATCTGGAGTTCTGTGTCCAATTCTGGGCTTCTCAGTACAAGAGCGACATGAAGCTCCTATAGTTGGTCCAGCAGATGGCTACAGAGATAATTAAGTGACTGGAACATTCTTCTGACAAGGTCAGACTGGGGCAGCTGGGCCAGTTCAGCCGTGAGAAAAGACAACTGAGTGGGGACCTCATCAATGTCTATAAGTATCTGAAGGGAGAGTGTCAAGGGGGTGGAGACAGGCTCTTCTTGGTCATGCCTTTTGTCGTATTATAGGACATGAGGCAACAGGCAGAAACAGATGCTCATTAAGTTCCACCTGAACATAAGGAAGCACTTCTTTACTGTGTGGGTGGCTGAGCTCTGGAACCAGAGATGTTGGGGAGTCTCCCTCGCTGAAGATACTCAAGAACTGTTTTAATGCAAATCTATGCCCTGTGCTCTATGATGACCCTGCTTGAGCAGGGAGATTGGACCAGATGACCCATTTTGATGCCTTCTAAACTTACACATTCTGTGGTTCTGTAAAATGCTTCAAGTAACAGAAAATACACCAAATTTTCTGGGTTTTCTCGATAGGTAATGACTTACTATTAAGACTTGCAACATGTGTCCAATCTTAATGCACAGATTGTTTTCACTGGAAATAAAAAAATCTGACCTTTGCCATGTAGAATTACGAGAAAAATTCAGGACTGCTCTAATTTATGCTGATCTGCTTCATTTCCCATGACCATTTCCCTTAATATGAAACTGTGGCTATAATGTTAGAAGCATCTGGAGCAGAGCACAAGGTTTTTTCCACCCCTGGAATTTATTGATATTCTCTGGCTCTAAAATATTATAATTCTCTATTGTCTTTCTTCATTTGGTGTTTTGAGTGTAATATGAAGGCAGTGTAATTTAACAAAATATTATTCTTCAAGAAGTGTATGTGGGGGAAGGAGGGAGAGGGTAGAGGGGATGGTCAGCAAATGACAGGTTGATCAGCATTGCATCAGTGCCAGGGAAGGTGGTGGCAAATCTTTCTGGAGACCATTTCTAAACTCATTAAACAGAAGAAGGTGATCAAGATTTAAAAAGGTGAAATTGTGGTTAACCAACTACATACCTCACTACAATGAGATGACTGGCTTTGTGAATGAGTGGATGGCTCTAGGTAAATAACATGAAATTTAGCTGATGCACGCTAGATGCATGTGAATAACACCTGAAAGGAATCTTTTAATAAAGCTCCCAGTTTGCCAGAACAGAAGTAGCTTTTTGCTGAAAATGAGTCAGTAGAGCTGAGCTTATTGGTCCAGCAATATTTTTAAATAATTAAAACAATAAGAGTAATGGACAAGCTATTTCATTTGCAAATTGCTTAAATACAAATAACTGACTACAACTATGAAATATGTGTATTGAGACTTGTTTAAAAACCAGTAGCAATTCCTGCTACTTACACACTATTTGTACGTAAATAGAGAAAAAATGTATATGTCCAGCTCTGCAATCCACTATGTAGCCACTGCAGCTGATCCTTTATCTAATTGCCATACAGAATTTGGTGATCAAGTAGAGTAGCAATATTTATTTAAGTGATACGAGTCAATTAAGAAACCCGCAAACCAGATTCTTGTCATATTTCTTTAAGTTTTGCCCAATATTTGTTTGAGCTCCCTGTTTACAGATTCTAGCTTTATGTATCTTGACTGACTGGACTTTACTGCTCCTCTTGAGACATTTTCTCAGACATAGATCTTTTCAGTTGGAATTCTATTAGCAGGTTCAGTTTTCCATTTCCTAACTGCATCTCTTTGCTTCTTTTCCTTACATAAATATAATGGTATTAAAGCTACATCTTTCTTTACTTTCCTTGACTGATGGAAATTTTCCACATTTTTGGAAAAATAAAAGTAAATTAGTCTTTTATATCAGAAATATAATTAGGCTTAGTTAAATGAGTTAAAATCCCAGGATTAATTGGTCATTTTTAATTTTCCAATGTTCTTTGCTATTTTATTAGCACATAGTTTTAGCCATTCAGTGACATAGGTAAAAAACTTCCTTAACTTTAGGATTTCATAGTTATATGTGGATATAAATAACAAAAAACTCACACTGTTAGAGGGAAAAATCAGGAATGGAGGTTTGCTGATGCTAAAGGAACTGTGGTAAGAAAACAGTTATTTGCGCTCAAAATATCACAGAGAAAATGTAGTTCTGTTGCTGGAAACTCATAGGTGTGAACTTGCATCCTTTATGCACCAGAAAAAGAGAGGAAAGTACCACTGAAAGAGGTCTTTTCTTGTCTTTTGAAAGAATCTAGTGATGATCATTTTAGAATAGGACATATGAAAAGAGGTTTTATGTGTGGTCTATAACAGATGACTACAATATCAACAGCTTCAAACTTAAAAGACTGGTTGAAGGGTTTTATCAGCTTCTACTATGACAGTATTAAAATAGTGAAATCTGAATGACTATATGTTCCTCATTATTGGCATACACATGACGATTTCAGTCTTTGTTGTGCAGTTGTGTTGTGCTTTTCATTACTTCCTCGGTCTTTTACTGTGTTCTTTTAAATTAACAAAAGGATTCCTGTGTAAATTAAAATGGAAAATAAAGTCCTAGCAGTAATAACCACAGGAGGACTCTACCCCTGAGGAAAATTAAAGGAGTGCAAAATATTTGAAGTATTTATACAATCATGAACTTGTGATAATGTGAAGTGCAGTTCTTTTTGTGTGTGTTTGGTTGTGTTTTTCTTTTAATATGTGTAGATTGCTGTATAGTAGATTATTATAAAGTTGTTTGGTTTGTGGGTTTTTTATTAGCAGTTCTAAAATAGGTGTAATAAGTTAGCTAGAAAAAGTGTATTTTGAGACATGATCAGAAATACATGAGGATGGACATGACATATCTGTTTCTTCATGTGATCAGTTTCTCAAGCAAGTGTGGGCTGGTGGTTTTGGGTTGGTTTTCTTGTTTTGTTTTGGTTGTTTTTTGATTGTTTCCTTGTTGTTTTGGGTTGGGGGTTTTGTTTCTTTGATTGATTTGTTATTTTGGGTTTTTGGTTGTTTGGGTTTTTCTGCTTTGAGGTGGGGTTTGTTAGTTTGTTTGTTGGTTTTTGTTTTTGTTTTTGTATGTAGGCATCTAGGGCTGGATTCCTGTCTAGGGGAAAATGAATAATGCATTACTTCATTAGCTGCCTACACAACTGGGCAAAAGAGACATCTTCTACTCAGCATGATTTTCTACACTATTTTCATGAAATCTCTTGATTGTAGCATGACTTTCAGTTGTTTTTTCAAACAATTTTATTTTGTTCTGTTTGGAGGTTTTAGTTGAATTAAATTAATTGCTTAATTGGTTGAAAGAAAAGAGCCATTCTGACACTAAGTATGCTAAAACTTGTCCCAGTTGCATGTATCTTTTGAAAAAGAGGCCAGATATGATTTATTCTTACAACACAAAAGCTAAATCACATAAAAATAAATTGCTTTAAAGGATTTAATGCAAATAAATGTTTAGGGTTATGACAATTTGAATCAAACTGACTGACAACTAGCTTAAAAGCCACCATAGCAACAATCCACAACTGGAGACATCTCCCTTAGTATGCTGAACTCTCACATCTTTGGTCGAGTGTTATTGTTGCTTTATTTAGTATACTGTAGTAACAGCTACATGGCTTGAAGTCATAAATCAAGGATCCTTCCTGTTATGTGTAGTGCAAACTGCTAAAAAGAATAAAGACTTCTGTGCAAAGAGAAAGGAGTCAGAGAAAATCCAGTATTAATGCAACCAGGAAAACATCCACACCACTGAGACTAACATTTCTCCTCTGAAAACTTAAAAGATTGTTTAGTAAGGTAAACAATTATGGGCAGAGGAAAAGGACTTCACATGACAAGCCATTGTGGTTTATGGTGAAAGACCCCTTATTACACACTGTACACGGTTTATATAGGGTTAAGGTTACGTTCTATTGGGTAAACTGAATCTCACACCATCAAACTACAAATTCTAATTGGTTATAACCCATATCTCACAAGTCCAATGTTTCGATAAACTCATCCTAAGTGTTTTCAAGTACATCTCGAGAGTCCAGTGGGAAACTGGGAGAGTTCTCATGAGAAACTTCTGGGAAATTGCTGAGGACTCCCAGGGAGTGATTTCTCGTTTACCAGTCAACAACAGCTGTGGCCTTGTTTATTCTTAGCTAGTGGCTGCTTCAGTCTTACAGGGTCTATATAGACCTGAATTGATCACCTTTCATTTTTCTGTACCAAAAGTTTAGTTTTTCTAAACTCAAGACATTCAACTTTGTAGGTTATCTTTCATATTCTGTGTGGAACATACATTGACTTATCATTGCAAAACCTGAGTAGTACTGCTGCTATAAAATTTAATTAACAATTCAGAATGTTTAAAAAAGAAGTGTAATCTAAGCCTATGAAACTGCAGGTTCAAAACAGCAATAAATGTCATCATACATTTACTTTGAACATAAAAAATTCATAGTAAATCTCATGTTGCCTCTACGTCTTCTTGAAGAATATACCATTGTACAAGTTGTACAAATAAATATATTGGAATATTAAGATATAGCAGTGCTTTATGAGAGACTACTACCTCAAATATAATGTTGTAAACATAAAAAAAAATACAACACTTTGATATCACACAATATCTTACCTATGTTTGCTGAAAAAATCTGGGAAATAAAGGAAGTCATACAGTGACATAAAGGTGCAAATATAATATGTGTTGCATGGTTAACAGCTCTTACTAGAATCAGGGAGAAAAAACATCTGATTAACTTCCTTACTTATAGACAAAAGATAGTGTCGAAGGCTTTTGAAACTTGCAACTTTTCCAAGCCACAATATCATATTTTCTGGTAATGATACTACTGAATTTCTATGTCTCAAATTGATATCCTATTTAGTAATCGTTGTGCTTCACCTGTTACAAAAGCCTGTACACCACTTTCAGCTTGCTCCATTTCTTTCTTTCTTTCCTTGTTATTCCTTCTCGTGTCTTCCTGATTTTGCTATCTTCTACTCTTTCTTTTTTTTTAGCTTCCTTTGATGCCATTTAAGTTTGTCAGAGTTCAAGTTCTGGTTTTCCTGTTCAGGCAAACTTTGAAAATTTGCAAGTAGACTCATACTAGCAACTCTCTAAACTGCAAAAGATTTTGTTTTGCTTTCTTGTCCAGAAACTCTTTGTTGGTATTTTACAGTTTATATGTTTGGGGGTTTTTTTCAGTGTAAAGTTCCTTTTTACTAGACATCACCAAGCTCCTGGAGAGTTTTACTATTTTCTAAACATAGGGTAGCTTCAATCAGTGTTACATCTCATAAAACCCTAGAGTATAGTTCTCAGTTGATGTGTCTCTCTCATGTCTATTCATTGGTATTTGTCACTTTACAGTGGATGATAAACCACCAAATATTTGTGAATGATGTAGCTCTGAGGGGCTCAGTTCTGCAATGAATGATATTCAGCTCTTAGCGCATCAGCCTTAGCCCCTCAAAGCCCAGGAAGGCTCCCTCCGCACTGATCCCTCGCCGCACCCTGAAGAGAGGTCCAGACACCAGGCTTCATGGCAACAGAAGAAGCAAACTTTATTGGAGAGGCCCGGTTTTATGGGCTCAGGCAGGGAAGGTTCTGGAACAATGGGCGGAGTCAATCTTCCCATTGGTCAAGGGAACAATTGAGAAACAGACCAATGGGGAGTAGGGGTGGAACTTCACAACAAGCAATAATAGAATGGGGATAACAACCAATCAGAGAACAGGGATAAAGACCAATGGGTATACAGAACTTCAACCAATCAGGAAAAGTGGTGGGAAAGGAGCCCTATGGGATCATGGGAAGAAGAAACCTGGACAGGGATGACTAAGGGAAAATGCAATAGGGAAGACATATTTGTGACACATTTTATTATACAGTTGAGGTGTCAATGTAAGGAGCATTTGAGTCCAGGTCCCTATAAATCTTGTGAAAAACATCAGTATTATGAATATTTGGGCTTGTAACATCCATGTCCTTGTTGACCCAGAGTTTGTAGTACCTTTGCCATTTAATAAAGTCTGGGTCTTCTCCCACAGTCACTTCTGAGGATTCTTCAATTATGGGAGTTATTTTGTGCTTAATGAATCACAAAGTTGCTGTAATTTATCTGACTGTGCATAATAACTGACCAGCTTAAAATAGTAAAGGTAAATGACCAAGAGTCCAGTTTACGGGACCAGAAGAAGAGGGAGGGAACTCAAATCTCAGAAAGGAAATCATTTTAAAACAAGTAATGATTCCTGCGTGAAATTCTGTCCCTGTTAACGTTCTAAACAAAAACCTTGCAGATTGACTTGAAAAATTTTACTTATGACTGTGTATAGGAAATTCAAGAAGATGGGCATCAATACATAGAGTAGTTTTTCATGAATAAGAAAACATTAGATTGTCTAAATGCCTTCTAATATTTTGCCAAAACAAGAATTTAAAATTTCAGTTGTTGGTACATTGAAGAAAGCAAAACTGCTTTTCCATTTTTGCAGGAATACTTCAGAAAGCTAATATAAAAATTTCCCTTAGGTGTAAGCATGTGCTGCAGCAGAAGATACACAAGTATTTACAGATTTTTGAAGCTAGTTAGCATGTCCTTTTGTTAGACTAAAACAGATGTTTCTCTTGTTCAGTGAATTCAAAGTCTCTTTCTGGGAAAAAATGAGACCAAATACTGAATAGAATATTAGCCTAAAAGATTTTTTTTATATAATCTTCAATTTGTACAGTCCTTTCTCTCTTGTACAATAACCAACAAGGACAAGATGTCCAAAACTTGGTGCTCAGGCTGATATTTTAATTATTTTGTAATCGGATCTCTAGCATTCAGCTGCTCTTTTCTCAAAGGATTTAGTTTTGTAATCCAAGTCACAACTTAAGCCAGTTGTCACAGATACAGAAAATTATTCTATCTCCTCTAGTTGCCATTTGAATTCCAAGTTTCAGTTTCCACCTTTTTTTTCAGTAGACAAAAACATGTCACTGCATTCTGAGTGTCTCACATAGCACTGCTTTCTAAAATCATACTGAAACTTATTTGACTATGATGAACACTTTAAATCTTAAATAAATTAAAAGCCCTGATATACAAACCAAAAAGAGAAGTGGATTTCTAAGAAAATAACAAACTCAGAGCTCTCAAGTCACTAACAGTTGGGACTTTAAAGAAATAATACAGCACAGACTTGAAGATGTTCAACCATCTCAGATTTGTGCATGTGTATGTGTTTGTATAGGAGAATGGGTTTGTGTGTGGAATTCACCATTTTTTGTCAAGCTGAACTGGTTAGCAAGTTAGAGGTGAACAGACTGTGGAAAAATCCAGAGTCAAGATTGAAGACTGGACAAACAGGGCCCGAGACAGGGGCCAGGACTCTGGGCAAATACAATTAGTACAGGCTTGTCAGGGTCTGAGACCTGCAGGGCCTGTATTGGTACATTAAGGGAATGTTAAGGGTGGGAGAAGTGATAAAACTACAGAACTCCTGACCTGGTAAAATAGAGAAAAGGAAGAAAATTTGGCTGAGATTTTCATGGCTGTGAGTGTCAGTGGGGTTTATGTGAATGCCAGACAGGTCATTGCCCTCTGTCTGTGTCAATCTGTATAGCTGTACCTCTGCATTCTGTGCATGTGTATTTATATTTTCGGAGTACCTGCTCGTGCTTGCTGCCATGGGACATTCAAGGAGGAACAGCAGCAAACAGACTGGAGATGAGAGCTCCCCTAAGTCCCCTAATATTTGGCCTGACATTAACAACCTTAGTAAATACTGATATATTACTCATTTTTTAAAAAACATCATTTAATTAAAATAAAATTTTAATATAAAAATTGGCAAGAAAATAGGTTAAAATGTTGTGAAATAAGACATTCCATTCTTGAATACGTAAACAAACTTAATCACGGTTTTGGGACTTAGCAAATATTTTAAGTCAGTGCTATACTACTAATTAAACAGTAATGTCAAGTGAAAAAATTACTCATAACAACTGAATGCCCTTGATTTGAATCATGATATTCCCAACTCTGCCTCCCATTAGAAAAGTATTAATCTAATGTTTCATCCCATGTCTTTAAATTAAAGGACAAAGAAGTACTAAAGCTTGAAAAAAAGCTTGTACCTGAATAACTAGTTCTGGTGTGTTGAAGCAGATAGAGGAAATGTAAAGCTTTTAATGGAGTTAAGTTTTGTTTCTCATAATAGTGGTCTTTGACCTTCAGTTACAGCAAAATATAGATAATACGCTCAGGATTTTTACCTTTTGCCTTATTTTCTAAACAGGATTGTAAAGACAGCTTAGGAGACAGAGATAATATCTAGATACACTAGATTTTAGCAACATTTTTACCATATATGACATTTTAACCACATATGTGGAATAAAAAAAAAACAACTAAGGTACTATCACAGGCAGATGTTTGAAATAGAGAATTTTATAAAGTCATTCCCTAATGTTTCTAATACATTTTTGAAATCATAAGATTTGTTACCACCCTACTAAGGTAGTGACTAATTATATATAGTATATAATCTGTGCCTCCTTCGACTTCTCTGGTTTTTGCTAGTGTCATCTTTAAAACAGATGTTTCATTTTCTTAGTCATCCTGCCTGTCTTTCCACTTGTTCCAATTCAGTTCATCTTCATGACAACAGAGAACCAGAGCTGTGTACAGAATTTCAAATGAGTTCTCAGTGATCTCATTTATTAAAAACTAGTACTTCTCAATTCCTGGTAGTTTTATGTCTTGGAGTATTCTGGCTATATGACCTACTTTGATCAAAAACCATTCACTCTAATAAAGTATTTCCAACTAATGAGCACAAAAGCTTACACCATTTTTAATACAACCTAAGACTGTAATTTTGCATTTCTTATGCATTTTTTTCTAATTTTTATCCTCTCTTTCTGCAGTTGTTCCTCTTCTGTGATATCCTCTTTTTCTGTATCTCAACTTAGTGCCTTCAGCAGATTTCATTAGTATACTACCAACCATGCCATGCTAACTAACTGAATTATTGATAAAAAAGTAGGTGAGAAAGCAAATTTTGGTCTGAAGGAGCAGAAATGAAAGAGTAGGCATGTTAACCTTATGGTACTTTTCAGAAATATTGTCAGTGTCCCTGACTGTCAGTTCTCTTATATTCTAAGCAATAAATGTACATAGACTGTCCATGTCACTTTTAAAAGAATAGGGTAATAATTCAGTGACAGAGAAAATTATCGCTTGATGAATTTGCACAGAAAAAAAGACTTTTGTGGGCAAGATCATTGTGCATCTGTTTGCCTTTGTTATCTAAATTCTTGAATCCCTTATTCTTTTCCTTAGAAGAATCATAACACCCTCATCTAAAACCACAAGTGGCTGTTGCATTTCTAAATGTTATTTATATTACAGTATTAAAATTCTGAATTAAACAACACGTGGAATGGCATTATATGTCATTTGTTCCTATAGGACTCATAGTTACTAAATATCAGATGGTTTTCTCGAATTAATATTTTAATTAAACAAGTACCAATATCAAGTAAATACATTTTAACTTTAATAAAATTATTTAAAATTAAAACTCAAAAATGAGAGTGACCTATTTTCTTGACTTCATGCTTAAAGAAGCCTACAATGAACCTTACAGTTAATAAATCTTCAGGATATTTCCATGGGAATCTGAGACTACAAATATCTCCTCCAGTCTTTATGTACAAAGACAGCAGGGGAAGCTAACCAGCTACCAGCTGATGACTTTTTCACAGAAGTACAACTGTTTTATTTGTTAGGGAAGATAATTGCACTAAAGATTATTCTAAAAGCATAAAATCCTGAAAACATATTACAATTTTCTAAATAAAGCTGCTTAAAATTAAGTCAAGCAAGCTAAAATTATGTAAAAATACAACAGAATCTCAAAAACATATTCAACAGAACATATAAAACCTGCTAACAGAGGTGAGAATAAAACTTTGAATTTAGCAACACTGTAATTTTTGTATTGTCCACCCAGTTGTATGGCCGATTAGAATTCAATGCTTGTTTCTTTTTCAAAATCTGCATTGTTGCTGCAAAAATAATGTACCCAGACATTTTATAACTGATTACATTGCATACACAACTCTTAGGAGGAATGCATATTAGGAAGCAAACAGTAATAAGAATAAGCTACATCAATAGTTCTAATTCTAAACTACATTATTGATGAAGTCATATTTTGCCAGTGTTCAGACTATCAATGCTTGTAAATTGTCTTAATATCCAGTGCTGAAAGCCAGTGTGCTGAAAACCAAAGTTCTTGTATAGATATTTTACAAAATTATTTATTTGGCTTTACCTTCTCCTCCCTTGATGTGGCCTGATGCCATAGGCATCTTCCATCTACACACAGGTTTGAGGTTCTTATAAGCAAATGGAGAAAAATCTAGAAATACAGCTTTTGATTTCCGTACTCACATACTTGTTTTTACTTCCTCACAGCTACACCAAGGAAAAGCAGAGCAAAGTGGCTCTGCAAAACAGAGACTGGGGAGTGGGACTCTCAGCAGGATAGACAGGGGTGAGTCAGTGATTAGGGTAGCAACAAGATAAATAGGAAAACTTGGTTTCTGTCTTTCCTCTGATGCAGAGGGAATGGACTTTTTGTTCCCCAACATTCAATATCAAGGATGGTACGCTTCTGTAAAATGATCAGCAATGATATGCAAATCTCCAGAGTGAAACAGGCAAAACAGAACTTTTTTTTATGACACTATCCCCATAAACTTCTATATCACTTATATGTCATACTCAATTGATTTATGGACTATTTCGTATTCTCTTTCTTACTTATCTGGATGCAGAATAATAAGTCTAGAAAAAGTTAAAGAAGATGGAAAAAAGTCTGTCTCAACTCCCTTTGGTAGTAATGAAAATGAAAGCTTATCACAAGGTTTCAAAATAGGCATAAAAAAGATGTGATGAAAATGAACAAGAACCTACAGTATAATCTGAACTAGAAAAACATTGCAGGTTACAAAGCATGTACAGTACTCACAAAGGCAGGAACAGGAGGAAAAAACCCTTTAGATTTCAGTTTATGTTATTAAATTTGCCTTATGCCGCAGGCAGAGTGGGAGCTTCCAACAAATTTAGAGAAGCCCTCCCATTGTCATGAGGTGCAGAAAGAACTCTCTTGCTTTCTAAGTGCCTTCTCAGAGAGGAGCCTGGGTGCAGCCGAATTTAATCTTAACTCCAAACTTTATAAATTGTTTATGTGTAAAGGATTATAGGTGTAATGGAACCTTTATACAACTTTGTCCAGCAGGATTAAGGATGGCAAACCAAGTACATTTATATAAATATATATGGTTTATTATGGTAACATTTATATAGAAAAATATCTTAGTCAAAATTATTTGCTACACAGTATAGGAGCCATAAAAACTATTATAGTGCAACATGAAGAAATATTGAAGCAATTATATTAAAGCAATTTTATTAAAGATAACAAAACCAATTATGAAGTAGAAATTGATGTTGCTCACCACTACCGACTACCGTGGACAAATCTTTCTCGCTCATCCTCAAGGAGTAAGTTCGAGAAGTGGTCCCACTCAAGGGAGGAATCTCCACACACACACTCCAAGAAGGAGTCTGCTAGAAGATCCAGCCATTAAAATTTGGACTGGGTTTTTTGCAAGATAAAGTGGTGGATTGTTAGTCAAGTGTCTCCAGGCCAGCTGCGCCATCTATGCAGCTTTGAAAAAGTTATTACTTAAATCACTTTTTGGTTCCATTATCCTGGTATTTTGCGCTCATCTCACTTGCAGGATGTTTAACTCTGGGATTGATGAGACAGACTGGTTTCAGCATTATTTAACACCAAAAGCATCATGATACCCCCTTCCTCATTTACCACTGATATCTTTGCAAATAGTTTCCAACTTTTCAAGTTGTTTTACCCCATTCCAGGAAGGGAATCCTGCCACACCATGTCAGTCTAGTGTTCTTTGAGAAGCCAATTCAGCTTCATTGAAACTTCAAAATTAAAGGCAATGAAGCATTTTAAATGAGTGCTATCATGCTGGATATACTGAATTTTGGAAAATAATTATTTGTCTTGCTGAGAAGGCAGCTGCAGGCAATGCAACACTTCTCTGCTAGAAGATACTGTCTATATAAAAATGTAAATGCCAGTTTTTTGCTCTGTAGTAGATAAAATCTAGCTTCACATCACAACTTCCAGCTTCAAATTATAAGCTAATATCAATGGGAATAACATAGACAACATCATCATACTGTCTGAAGACTATTCATTGTCCCACTCAGTGGTATTGGGAAAGTGATATAATCATATAATTTGCATGCAAACACATAGTTAGATTCCTATCTAACCATATTACAAAGCATGTATTATGTTTGTATGAATGTAAATGTCATTGAGTGTTTTAATAAAATAATATTACATCTGACCTTTTAGCAATAGATTTTTAATCAATTACTATTAAGAGGGTAGCCTATGATTGCAGTTTCTAGATATACTAGCAAAACTTATTCTTCAATTTGTTAAACCACCTAAATCCAAAGTTATTTGAGTACATACTTAAACCCACTAAAATATTGTATTAGTTAAAAGATTGCAGGAAAAAAATATGTAATAATCCTCATCAGTTTTTGAGTTAAGCATTTATTGATAATAAGAATTGATAAAGAATAAATAACAACTTATTAGTTTTTACAACTATTACAACAGTCACTAATTCCAGAGAATTATTTCAAATGTACAAATTCAAAAACTGTATCACACTCAATATAGAGAGCAAAATAGGGAATACTCCATATATAATACTTGCTCATAAAATAGTTTCCATTTTTCTTTTACAGTTATTCTTTTGATATTCTGTGTAGAATTTTTATATACAATTGCTATCAGTTTTGGTAACTTAATTATGACATCACACTGACTTTCCAAATGAAAGTCATAATTCTTTTAGCAAGATTTTTGTAACTATATGATAATCTGTTATCATAAGGGGGCAAATTTGCAAGCAGAATTGCAGGATAGGGACTAATTTACTAGGGAGTAAATTGCTGCGTGTGCTGATTTTGACTGGGTCGGAGTTAATTCTTTTCATACTAGCTAGTATGGGACTATGTGTTGGACTTGTGCTGAAAACTGATAACGTAGGGATGCTCTTGTTATTGCTGAGCAGAGCTTTCACAGTGCCAAGGCCTTTTCTACTTCCACGCCACTCCATCAACACGGAAGCAGGAGGATACACAGGAAGTTGAGAAGAGACACAGCCAGAACAGCTGACCCCAACTGAGCAAGGGAATAATGTATACCATATGGTGTCATGCTTAGCATATAGAGCTGGAGGAAGAAGTAGGAAGGGAGGAATGTTCAGAGTGATGGCCTTTGTCTACCCAAGTCACTTTATGTGTGATGGAGCCCTGCTTTTTTTGGTGATTGCCTTCAGTCTTCAGAGTATGGCTCTTAGCCAATAGGCGTCCCTATGGGGGAGAAGACAGGTGTTTAGGTGGAGCTTGAATGACTTTAGTCATACAATTTTTGTTACTGATTGGTGTAAAATTCTCTTGCCAATCATTTTTAAAGATACAGTCAAAAAAATCTCGTGTGCATGCCCCGTGAGGGGTGGTAGTGCTTTGGAGGTGGGTAACTTTGGGATGGAGGTGTGTGTTAATATTACAATTAGGCTTTAACAAACCAAGTTCATCTGATTAGAGAGGTTTTGCCACAATTGTTGACTCAGCAAGAGGGCATCTCCTATCTCCCTTGGCTGATAGGTGCTATGCAGTTTTATCACCTGCAAAGTACCACTGAGTTCACCTCCCTACAAGGATTTCTACAGAGCCTGATCATGGTGTCTCCATTCGGTCCCACCCTCCATTCCATCCCTCTTAGCAGGTTTTTACTGTTGTATGGGGAATCATCCTGGAGCTGCCAACAACATTTCATCCGGGAAGTAACAGTAACATTTTTCTGTACTGTTATAACTTCTGTTAAGATGTGAATATAACTTCTCAGTTTCCTCTAATTTTTACCCCTAGCCATCTTCCCACAAGCAGCTACTAGGAAAAATACTATCACAGACAAAACCAGGACATCAGTCTACAAGTTTTTCTCACTTTTACTCTTCCAATTGTCTCTCCCATCCTACCCTGGGGAAGTGAATGAATGTTTTGTGCTTAGGTGCTGACTGGAGTTAAACACCATCACTGTCCTCCCCTCCAACAGTAGTGTCTATTTAAAGTTATTAGACTAAAATTTCATCTGTTATAAACTTCTAATTAACTTTATTTAGAAACTTTGTGAAGCATTATTTTAGAATTATTATTAGGAAAAAATACATTTCTTTTTCAAAATATTTTTCACTGCAGTCTGGTTTAAAATGTTACTTACAACTAGGAAAAGACAAGGACATTAAAACTTTCCAAATATTATGTTGTCATGTAAACAATTGAGTTAACATTGAGAAAGAAAACAGAGGACGATTGTGGGTCACAGGAAAGATATTAACATCTTGGACAATAAGATAATTTATTAAAATACAATCAGGGAAGTGAAATTGGTAGAGATCTTAATGTTCTGAACTATAGCCTCCTAAGTAGAATGCCAGTAAACAATCAAGCTTTATATTGTCGCTATACTTAAAATATGAAATCAGTTTAAGATTTTTCAGACATTTGCTCATTGAATGAAGACTGTGGGTACAGTATAACCCTCTGAACACTTTTTAACAAATCTCTTCTCAGAATGACAATTTCACATTTCATTACACTTAAAATGTATAATTTAAGGAGGTTTTTTTGGTCTGAATTCCTTCATATTCAGCAAAGTCTTGCTTGCTTTGGAAGAGTTGAAATTGTGTTAAAACTAATATGTATTTTTCCAGCAATTAATTTTAGGATCATAATTTATTCTAGCTCCTAACTCCGTGCAGCCAGAAATTAAAGTGTATAGTGTGATAGTGATAATAAGATAAGGGTTTATTCAGATCCTTGAACATACAGCAATACTATAAAATACTAAAGTCCTATTAATTATTGAAATAGTAGAAAAAAAAATGAGAAGTTCTTAGGTGTCATGGATTAGGCATTTTATATAGCTGCATTCCTACACTAGATTTGATAATAGAGAAAAGCACTTGTTCGGTTTTGTGTTTGAGGGGAATGAAGGAATGTAGACAAAATCAGTAATCGAATATATTGCTGAGTCACACTTATCCTTCAAAATCCATGACCATAGTTTTCCTGTTTCGTCAACCACTGTGAAATATACGTTATGCAAGGTTCTTGTGACACCTTTTAAAGTTACATGTTCCCATCTTCACCTCAGGAAATTGCCTGTAAAATTTCAATTTTCCTAGTGAAGTTGTCTGTGAATACTATTCTTATATGGTCAGTCACTTCTGCAGCCTTTTTTATCCTTAAAATAAGGCATTCAGCATCATTTTCCTGAAACTATGATTTGAATGCATCTCGGATAATCTGCAAAAGGACACTGAAGTTGCACAACTTAGACTGCTAAGGATTATAAAGGACCTTTTGAATGCAGAAGAGAGCAAGACAAAGGTGGAAAAGTTCATTCAAATATGTTTAGTAGGCTCCAAAGAGTTATAAGTTACCTCTCCTGAGTCATGGAGAAGGTGAATTAGATTTATCTAAAGGAGACATTGATGTTTCTGCTCAGTTCCCAGGTAGGTGGATACTGCTGCATAAAAAATTGTGTAAGAGCTGGAAACATGCTTGCATCTCAGAAAGCAAACTCTATCCCAGGCTGCATCAAAAGCAACATGGCCAGCAGGTCAGGGGAGGTGATTCTCCCCCTCTACTCCTCTGTAATTAAAGCCCATCAGAAGTACTGAGTCCTGAAAAGAAGCTTATAAGAAAGGTCCCTTCCAATCCAAACTGCTCATGATGCTACGATTCTCTGATTCTGTGTTGATGAGTGGACTTACCAGTGCATGTATTTAAATGATGTGATCATTAATAATGAGAAGGGAAACTTTGGCGATATAATAGATACCTATTATTACATTATTGTGTTGAGCTGGCAAAATGCCAGCTGCCCAACACAGAGAGAAAAGGTTCTTATCCCAACCAAAGGAAAAGGAGGGAGGGAAAAAAACCCCAGAACTCGAAGTAGCAAGCTTCTTATATTATACAAAAGAAAGATAATTAAAACAGAATATGAAATAATACATATATAGGCAAATGTGGGAAAAGACCAAAGTAACAACCATAGCTACTGACTCACCCAAGCAAATAATACAGATTCCAACTACCCAAACTCCATAGAACTTCTCAAAAACTCTTCCAGAGAAAACCCTCAGCAAGAGAGGAGAAAACAAGAAAATGTTCACCTTTTTAGATAACAGTGGGGATGGCAGCAAGGCCTAATCTCAGTAGAGGCAGGGCAGTGCATCCTCATGGGTCTAAGGCAAAGAAGCTCTGCTTCTCTCTCTTTTCATACTTCTTGATACTTCTTGATGATGTCAGATGATATGAAATACCTCTTTGGTTGCTTAAGTCAGGTGATGCTTGTCCCTTTTGATCTATGTCACATCCTTTGGGCCTGCTGAATTGAGGTCTACCTAAGGCCTAGCTGAAACCAAAGCCAAAACTACCACAATTATATAGACATTAGTTTTCAGTGACAGTTATTAAAGAAAATAGTAAGTTATTTGAAAAGAACAGGGTATATAATTATTATAAACTCACAATTTTCCTCCCAATGAATACATTCTACAGCACTGTTGAAAGTAAGGGGAAGGCTAACAGCCATGATTGAAAGTATGGGATCAGATTTTCTGTTTGTTCTAATTTAACTATCCTATTATCCTATGAGCTGTTAGAGTTCTTTAGAAATTATCTGTAGGATAGCTGACAGTGTCTACCAGATGCACAAAAATATAGCACAAGCATGTGACTCTATTACCTATTAACTGTTCAACTTCCTTTTGCTGAGGAAAGCATTGCTGAAGTCTTCAATTCAGCCTAATAACACACAATTTCCAATAATAGAGTTACCTACAGAAAAATAAGACAGGAGAAAATGTAGGCAAAGAAATCAGGACACCAAAATCCTGTTAAGTAACAGTACAAAAATACGGGTAAATAGCTTACTTCAAATCTGCAAGGAAGGGAGATATTACAAATTAACTAGACACACACTGAGGCAAAAGTTAGAATAAAGCTATGTCATTTGGGGAACCCTGAATGAATCATCATTAACTGGAAACTGATAAGGCCACTCTGAATAGGGCCTTTAGGCAAATGCTTTATCTATCAAGATATTTATGACCAGCTCTACAGACTAGATTTCAGAGTCTGATGGCAGGGCACAGAGGCTGTGTAATTTAACAGATACAAATGTTCCATGCTAGATGATGACCGGGAAATGTGTTATGTGTTTATACTTTCCATTTTGTGCAATAAAGTGAAGAGAGGAACAGCAACTGAAGGGAATAATAGGAACACAAAAATTATTGTCAGGGAAAAGAACAAAGAAATAATGACTTTTCCATGAGCTTGGTCTTTGAGTTATAATATGGCTACAGAATAAAAGAGCAACATAGAACTCCAGAGACCCACTGGCATCCATGTATTCATCTTGTAAAAGGGCACTGGGGTTAAACCATCTAGAAACTGTCTCTTCAATTACTTTAAAAGGCTAAAATAATGGTGATCTTTTTCTAAGGCCTTGTTACACTGGATAGTCCCTGCAGGTGAAAAAAGATAATCAGACTGACAAAATTCAGTGAATGGACAGTTAGTGCTTTGTACTGCACAAGCCAACAGCCTGGAGACAAGGGAGGAATGTCAAGTCCCCGTTTATTATTGCTTCACTGGGCTTTCTAACTGTTGCTTTTTCCAGTTCCATAACATTGATGATATTTTGGATGTCACTTGAATCTATTCCTGTATGTTTAGCTCCTTTTAAATGTTTGCTTTAAGCACTGGAGCAAACTGTAATCTCAGCTACCACAGTGTAAATAAAGAGTAACTCCAGTTCACACACTGGAGTGACATAGTATACAGCTACACTCAGTTCAGAAAGAAACTCACTGAAAATATGTAGTCAAGTTGTTAAAAAATATTTTTCTGGCACAGAGGTACATGTTAAATTATCCCTGAAAAATCTTTATATAGCTATCCAATATCTCTACAGAATGTGTGGTGGTTCTTCCTCCTGAAAACAAGTGATTCTTCCCTGCATTCGTGACTCATCCAGCCACTCTCTCACTCCCAGACTTTCTACTATGATTATGCACCTTGTAAGGAACAGACATGCTGAAAAAATTCTCTAAAAACATCCCCAAGAATTTCAGTGTCAGAATGAGAAATTCATAGGTTGCTACCCTCAAAATCTTATTTATGGGCAAAGATCACTTTATGGCAAATACCTTACTGTTGCTGTATTTGGTATATATATATATGGCAGATACCTTACTGTTGCTGTATTTGGTATCTAATAATTGTTATCTAAATAATTATTACAATAAAATAAAAAAATTCTAATACACTTAAAATTGTTAAATAATTTCTCATCTTTTACTTCTTGTCTTGTTATACTTACCCTTCCCCTGCTCCTGTACCCTAAGTTTTTTCTGTTGTTGGCTGGTGGGATGGAGTGTTAGAGGGAATTGTTAGCTTCTAAGGTATTTTGCCAAGACTGAAAGATATGATGTTCATGTTGACAGTTTCTTTATCCTCTGTCTTCAGTCCCCTAGGAGTCATTTTCACGTTTGTTATGATCTTTCCTCAGTGGCCTGCTGCTCCAACTTACTTTCAAATCAGCCATATATGCTGCTTTTCATACATGTTAGTATATGTTGTCTGTTCTCTTTGTTACCCTCAGAAGTAGTTTTGTCCAACTCTAGGCCTGCATTTCTTTACCTGCTCATGGATAAGTTTTTTTAAAGCCAAGGGGTGTCTAGTGAAAAGCCTATGTCCCATGCCTATGGTCTATGCTGAATCCTGTTCCCACATTTTTCAAGGACTGTGCTTTCATATCAAGCCTGTATTTCTCCACCATACATCATTTCTACAATGGAGTGAACAGCGCCAGCAGAAAAGGAAAGAGCAACTGATGTCATCTGGAATGATAATGGCTGTCCATGACATTCTTACCTCTATAATGGAGAGATACAGGTTTGAAGAATGAAGTATTTGATGGAAAAGGAATTGGCTGGATGGACGCATCCCAGTTACAGTTAATGGTGCAAATGGAATGTCCAAATGGAAATGCCCAAAATGAAAAATACTATTGTTCCTCAAGGGTCCATATCAAGACCAATACTATTTAATATCTTAATTCATTACATAGGTGGTGGGATCAAGCACACTTTCAGCAAGTTTCCTTGAGCTGAGTAGTGCAGTGAATGTGCTTAAAGAAAGTGATACTATCCAGCTGGAACTGGACAAACCTGGGAAATGGGCAAATGTGAACCTCATGAAGTTCAAAAAGGCCAAGTGCAAGATCCCACACCTGGGTCAGAACAATCAATCCCAAGTATCAATACAGACTGGGCAATGAATGTGTTGAGGGCAGCACTCTGAAGAAGGCCTTAGAGAATACTGGTGGATTTGCATGGAGAAAACCTGACCAACCATAGTCCTGAGCCTTGTTATCTTGGTAGGTAGTTCAAAGACCAGCAATGACCATACTGTAAGATTAGGCTATAGACTAACAGATACAGCTTGAAGTTCCTGCTGTGGCTTGTACTTTGTGGGCTTTTAGAAGGACATCAGCAGCTGATATGTGTAATTGGATGTGTCTGTCTCACCTAACAAAACAAGCTACTCTTTATACATATATATATATTTCCATTATTTACTTTTGATTAATGATTTTTGGGTTTGTGGGGTTTGGGTTAGGGTTAGGGTTTTTTGGTTGGTAGGTTTGGTTTGGTTTGGTTTGTGTTGTTTTGTTGTTTGCTTTTTTTTTTTTAACTGGGAAGGGAAAATGTAGTCTCACTGCTTCTCAAGTAGACAGAGAAATATAGAACTCATGTGTCATTGTCTACATGTATGTATATGTATGTGTATGTGTATGTGTATATGTATATGTATATGTATATGTATGGCTAGGCTTCGGGAATGAAGATTTGGGAAGGGCTCTACCCACGTGGGTGTATCTTTTGAGCCTGCGCAGTGGATTTTTTAGGTAAGGCACAGCATGCGCAAAACTGGCCCCACCCTTTAACTCCTAAGGTTCATCTGCCATGGCCGAGCAAGCTTGGACAGTGACAGTGAAGTCCTCAGGACTAGAACCTACAGCCCCTGGTATTCCCAGGAAGTCTTCCATCCAAGTCCAGGCCTGACCCTGCTTAGCTTCCGAGATCTGACACGATCGGGCATCAGGGAGGTATTTAACTGCCCTAATTGTCTAACTGTGTTCTCATGTAAAGACCACAAAAAAAAAAGAAAATGGATATTGGCCTCAGTTCAAAACATATAAGGAGATCTATAACGTATTAAAAGGCTTGCAAAATGTCAGCTTCTAAAATATCCATAGGCAGTGAAAATTCTTTATATAGGGCTAAGTCATGACGTGTTTTTCTGCTGTACTCTTTTCTTGTAATTGATGCCATTGCTCTTACTGTGCTCTTTGCTGTCTGCCTACTGCATCATGAGGAAATATTAGCTGGGACAAGGTACGGTTAAAACCACTGTGGAAATCATCTAACTGGTTTTTGGCTTCCTAAATTGGTCATGGTATAAACTGCAGCAATACTAATGAAGTTTCACTCTTTTTAGTCCTGAAAGAAAGCTGTACAAAACCATGCTATGAAATGTGAGTATCCACAAAAATTATCAATCAGCATTACTAACACTCTTGATCATATCATTACATATTTGTGCTGCTTAATTAAACAACTTTGCAAGTATGATAGTGAGTAATTTTAACTGAAACCTTCTGCTTCATGGAGAAAGAAATTAATTATTGACCTGATATTTTCAATAGTTTGCTAGTGGCTAAGTTTCTGTGGATCTTTTAGATGTGCTACAGAAACACATCAATACATTCATAATGATTTTTATTTTTTTCCAATAACTTCTATAAAAATGCCTAAGGAAGGTCATTATAAAAATTAAAAAAAATGAAGATGAAATTCTAAAATTTTTTCTAGAACCCAATGTCTTTAGTTGACTATAAAAGCATGAGTTAGCTACCTGAACAATGTGAAAAAGAGAGTTAAACACATCAGCAGCCATCCTAGCCATATACCTTCATATTTATATTTCAGTCCTTTTCCTAATTACATAC
>JAOXXN010000395.1:136942963-136955585 GCA_026770055.1 Myrmophylax atrothorax
ATGCGAGTGTTAGTTTGAGCACACCTTTGCAGGCAGGTGTATGCCTTTGAAATCTCTTTGTTTTTGTTTGACCGCATCGGAAGATGCCGGTTGGCTGCGGTTATCCAACCGGGTGTGGAGATGGGCTTTGTTTAGGCCACCTTTTCCAGACCCCTTTCCATGTGGAGCAAGCAGTGCTGTCCTTAGAAAAGGCTGCTTGGTCGTTCAGGATGCTACCCCACAAGACTGTCATCTCCGGGTTCAGACCCGAATGACCAATATCCTGAACTGCCTGCATGCAGGGTTGGTTCTGCGGCTTCCAGCTGCTTCCTATTACCTGCTGTTTTCGACCCTCACCTGTCGCTATAGGGCTTTGCAATGTGGGTGAACCCTTCAAGCCTGCGCAACGGATTTTTTAGATGAGGCACAGCGTGTGCAGAACTGGTCCCACCCTTTACTCCTAAGGTTCATCTGCCACGGCTGAGTGAGCTTGGGCGGTGAGAGCGAACACCTCAGGACATAGGTTTAGTTAGAGTATCCTTCTCTTAGATGGATGGCCTTACAGGGCTAAGTGAGCTCCCAGGTTTGGAGTTATAGTGGTCCTTCTAGGATGGTTGCCAGAGGACTAGCGAGCCCATCCTGCCCATGGACACACTTTGTCTGACCCTTCAGCTGTCTGGCATGGGAGACCCTACCGGAGGCACATACTACCGCCAGCATAGCTCTCAACCTCATGATGGCACACAAGCTTCTCCCCCACAACAAGGGGGTGTCCCCAGAGAAGAGATTCTGTAAAACATCCAAAGAAATAGGTCAGAAAAATTACAATGAGAAAGATAAAAACTTGGTCAGGAATAAGCAAGCAATAACTTTTAAAATAGTCACATAATTAACATATTTTCATTTTATAGGCTAATTTCATCAAAAAGAAAAAAAATACTGACCTTGGCTAATAAGGTAAAGTCCTTCATCAGAGACAAAGTCTTTTATCTCTTCAGATCTCAGGGAAGCTTGGTGACTTTTTGAAAGACTGGAGAAAAGCTCTATGGTCACTATTTTTATAAAATTAGAAAGAAGGAATCAGTAAATAGATATACCTGATTAATATTAGTTCCTTGAAAAAATATTGGAACAAGTAATAAAACCAACTATGTTTTCCAGTTTCACCATTTTCTGTGTATTCATGTGTAGCATCAATTGTAATTGTAACCAAGATATTAAAGAGATGAGACATCTGGTGGTAAGGATAGAACGAACACTACTTCACTAGATTGGCAAGGCTGTGGAGTCTCTGTGAAAAATAGAGTGGGAGGAACATCTGCTAAAAATGACCCAAAGCTCTTTAAATAGAAAGTGAGTTAGATACATTCATGAGCTCCCTTCCAACCCAGCAATTCTATGAACTGATTTAAAAAAATAGACAAAGAAATGCTTTGGCAGCATTGAAGAACCATTCAGAATCAAGTTTCTATATAATCACAGAAGAAGTGTTCATTTATAAAATGAATTCAATTTATCTAATTTATGCAAATTTTAAACTGAGTATCAGATGAGAAAAGTATTAATAGATAATTATAACAATATAAATAACAAAATAATTATTCTCTGGATTCAAATATTATTAAATTTAAAGAACAAAGAACATTAAATAACTTGATAAAAATAAATTTAAATTAAATTTAGATTTAAACTTAATACAAAAGTCTTCATTGAATTGTTTATATTATTTTATACTGCTCATGTTGCTCCAACACTTAAATCTACACGACTTTCTATAAATTATCACAATCCACTGCATTTTTTCATTTCAATATGCTTGAAATTCTCTTTATCTTGATTCCTTGGCTTCAGAATCCATAACCTCTCTTAAAGAATCTAGAATATAAAATATCATTTTACCAAAAGTTTCATATAATGGATAAAAAACTTTTATTATTTGGTACAAGCTCAGAAAACAACCTTGTGGGAATTGTACTAAAAGTGTCTTACTAACCACTTGTTTTTAACATAAACTTTCACTTCCTTTGTGACTTTTCAATTGTTCACTAATATATATTCATATTGCTAAAGCAGAAAGGAGAAATAGTGAAAGAACAAGTTGCAAATAAGCTTAATTTAATACTAAAAGGAATTTTTGGGTTGTGTGGCCTGAACTACTTATTTCTCCCCTAAATAGTCTGCATGGTTTTAAAGTCTTGGAGGTTTTTTTCTCTTTTGTTTTTTTCATGTAAGGAAACTACAAAGACGTTAGCTTTATCTGATGAAGGTCAGTCTCCCAGTCTCCTTGCATGACAGGAAGCCATACTCTCAAAAGATGCTCTGAAGGAGTACAGAGACATTAGATTTCCTGCATCAATGACATTTGCCAATGCAATGAACCATTCTCGTTGAAGAAGGGAGGGAAAGAAAGAGGACAATGAGACCTTGCTTGTTTCTTTCCTCAATGACAACCATACGTGTAGAAAACCCACATGTGTGATCATGGGTGTGAACTATCTGAATGCTGCAAAATGTTGGGCCTTAGAATTATAATGCAGTGGTGCATGTATATTCTTGGCCTCACAGATAAGTCATAGAAATTGGAAACTATCCAGAAATTACTGGAAGAGACTGTAAAACTGTCACCGATGTACAGAACAAGGTAGGAATAGTTCAAGGAGACCATGCTTTAAAAAAAAATAATGAAACTGGGAAAGAGTTTAGAAAAAAGATCTCCTTGATGGCAGAGAAATAAGCTGAGGAATTTCCCACTTTTCTTGCAAAGGAACAATTCAAGGGGGAGGCTATTGATGTAGAATAAACCAAGCACTCGAGCTACATAAAGGTTATAGGCCTCTTTTGAAGAAAATTATTTTAAATTATCTTAGGTTTGAAATTTCTTAAGAAGGTGATGATATTGCCTATCTGTACGTTTGTCTCCTAGTGACTGCTTCCTGTCTCTTCCTCTGTTAATGCCTGATCTTTTTATTATTTTTTTTTTTAATTCTTCTAAGCTTTTGTAGTATTTCTTATATTTTAATTTCTTCATTCTGCGTCACACTGCATCAGAGATTAAAAGATATATTCTACTTCATGCCACTTTTACTTTGGGATCTTTCAATTTCCATATGATTAGGATCTTTCAAATTTATTTGATGTGATTTTACTTGATTATATGATCTGCAGTTGATTTATTTATTTGTTCCTATTGCTATGTATTTCTTAAATTACTGTATTGTATAGATTTCTTACACACTTCTTACATTAATCCATGGGTTTTTTCTCCTATTTTAGCATAGTACCTATCACAATGACTGATTACTGAGTCATGGAATAACATAATATGTAAATATGAATATTAATACCATATTATTACTAAATAATATATTTATATTCTAGAGACCACCTACTTAACAATAGATTTTTAATAAAATAGCTATATATACCTGAATATATAGAAAGCAACAGAGATTTATAGTAGTATCTTCATTTTTCAGCTAATAAAAAGAGATGATTAGGAAGGGCCTTCGAAAATGCCTTTTTCCTTCAACTACAAGAAACACACAAGAAACAAATTGTAAAATCTATTATTCACACCTGTGCACAAAAAATGAGCAGGTCTAACTAATACAATTATATTGCACCATTTATATTTAGCATTTTACACAAAAAATGAGAGTGAAATTAGTTCCAGTTCCACCAATCTATTTCATATCTCTGAAAACATATGAACAGAAAATTACTGACATAGATCAGATATAATTTGTGGAATTCCTTCTACATTACATTGACAAGGATCCCCTTTCCTAAAATCTACTTATTTTCACAGGTTTTTAAGTAGCTTTATGCTGCATCCCCAAACTAATATTTCTTAGTAAATCTTTACTTCACAACAGCCTTATATTCTGTGACATGAGTGTGAAAGTTGGGTTTATCTGACTAATGCTTAATGATATGTACAGACCCACAGAGTCCATGCTGAAGATCAGTTAATTCCCTAGAAAATACATTAAGAAGTGGAGAGCCTTCTCTCCACTCATAATATTTCAAACATTTGTGTTTTTCAGATGCATTGGAAAAGACAACTACCCTCAATGAGGGACAAAATACTTTCTGAAACAGATCTGTGTGGAATCAAGTCCATAGGAGGAAATTAGAACATAAACCACTTTTGCCTTGGGACTTTCAACAAATTCACTAGTCTCTGGAAAAAAAAAAAAACAAAAAAAAACAAAAACAAAAACAAAACAAAAACAAAAAAAAACCCAACCAAACAAAAAACCCCAAAAGAGACAATTATTTGTAATCACACATCTATTATGTGTGCAAGCACATATGGATATATGTAAAATATATCTAGTTCATATTAAGTGAGTGTATGATCATACATATGTAATTTACAATATATCAGTCTTAAAACTCATAAATCATGTGCTTACTGTGACTTTCTTTATAGTCTATTTCAAGTGCTGCCATACTGAAGCCTAAGGAGAAGGTTCATCTATACTTTTCCTTTTGTCAGCTTTTAATAGTTCTAATTGCCTAATTATCTGCTTCAGTGCAGTGGTGGAATACTGTAACATTTCTCCTCTCCCCCGGGGAATGTGCACAGTCTCTGGGAAGTTGCCATCTGCTTCCATTTAGAATACTGGTGAAACACTCATTTAAGCACTGAAGGTTGCCAACTTCCTCTGTCACTAAGTGTCGTTCAGAAAGGATTGACCATTTTATTATTCTGATTCCCGTTAAAGCTGTAAGGAACATCCTGGTAGGAAGAATGGTTTATCATCAGAAATGAAAAGATGCATTTGTTACTGAAAATGATCACAATATCAACAACTTTACTGCACGTATATAGCAGCTGAAGTCAGACATTTCAAAAGCGTTATTTTCACTTTGCTGGACCTGATTTGATCAGTTTATGAGACACATGTTCTGAAATATTTATGTGACCACATACAGCAGATGTTAAAACCAAAGTAAAACATCACCACCTGGAAAGTAAGCATTTCTGGTTTACTTAGAGTGCATTTCGACTCCCTTCAGTAATTCACGTCAATTACTGCCTGTAAAAAGTAGAGGAAGTCGAGTGCTCTAACAAACCTTATGGTTGTTACATGGTGAAACTGAAACCAGTGCTAGTGTAACATGCTTGTGCTTCTTTCAAGAGATTTCTCCATCATCTTGGTGTGGGTAACCTGCAGACATGGATCATATATTTTCTAAAAGGTTGACAGTAGAAATAATGAGAAATATTTTCTCTGAAAATCTGCCCATGCAGTCAATCAGAGTAAGTGCAGGTAGTGGTTGAATTTTTCCAGTATTCTGCACAGTAGGATTGGAAACAAGTCAAATACCAGGTTCTACACCATCCAGCATTTTTGTAACAAAGAGAAAACAGCTGGTAATATTTAGAGAAAAAATCAATTCCAATCTTTGACTGTGTAGGTAGTTCTAATAAACAAAACTTTGCCAGACTTGAGATCATATTTATAAGCTAAAAATCTGTAAAGTGAGTCTCTGACTTCATAGTCAAGATTTTGGATTGTATAAGCAGCTTTTCCAAAATAATTTTTTTCTGACAGTTTCCCCTTTCATTTTTAATGTGCTGAAGCAGTTCTAATCCTGAACTTTGCATATCACTGTAACACTTCTCCATCCAATGCAGAGTGAGAAACCCAAATCTTTGGTTTTTTTAAGACATTCCTTCTCTGGTACACATTCTGCATGGCAAAATCATCTACCCATGGCCTCTAGGGAACAACTGGAGTAAATTTGAGAAGTGCTGTACTACTTTGAGTTAAGAATGTGTTTATAAAGTAAGCTGTAAAATGTTGAGGAATATATTTTCTTAGTTTTATAGATAGCAAGATAATGGTTATAATAGACCTTACATTTATGAAAATTGACCATCCTGCTATATCATATGTTCTTTCACACAGCTTTGCTGAAGGTGAAATCAAAAACCGCTACAAGGAAACAAATTCAACAGCTAGAGGACATTGTTTTTATACTAGATTACCATATGAATTCCATTCCAGCAGATTATTTTTTCCCCATAACTTACATGGAAGTGATTAATTGTGTAATCATGTTACTGTAGCACCAAAATCATGTAATATGAAATAATTTTAGGTTGATAATTTTTCACCAGTAGACATGCTAATATTGTTGTTGAAACCATGCAGTCTCTGTCACACCACAGTGTGTCTCTCTTTGCTAAGACTAAAAGTGTAAAATAATGGTTAATTTTAATCACTTTGAAATTGGTGTCCTGCTGCTATTATGCAGTGTTCACATAATGGAAGTCAAAAAATGAGTTAAGAAATCTGTTTTTAAACTTATATACAAAGCAGTAAGAATCCTCACCAAAGGTAGAGGAGCTTCCATAATGAAGCAGTTGTTGTTGTTGTGATTGCGTTGTTATTGTCATGTTATTTTTCTGCAAATCCTGATCATGACTTTTTGCATAACTAAAGACCATTGGGATAGAAAGATGACTAGGGAATTGAAACAAACCAAACCAAATGAATTAATTAAAGTTAGTCACAAATTAAAATAAACAAGTCTCCCCTAAATGCTCTGAAACCAAACTGCATTGTAAACTACTACATTCTCTTCTCATCTTCCATTTCCAAAACAGGTGAACCAAAAGTATCAACATATAAAGCAAGTTTAATTTAATTTTTCCTTTAAAACCAATATTTATACATTTTTATAGAATCTTTTTTTAGATGCTTGTCTTCCATCATTACAAATGAACACCTTCAAAGAAAGAAAAGTATAGTAAGTCTTTGTCTTACCCTGAAAAGAAACTGTGATTATACCCATGTAGACATCCCCATCCATGTCTTCTTTTCGACATCTTGATTTCTTATTAGAACAATAAGTTATACTCTTAATTTTCTGGCTCAGTTCTGTCTTAGAGTTTACACAACTGTTTACCACAGGAACAACTGGGCTGTGTGGCCCCATTCATCACAGTTGCATCTACCTCAGCTCTATATGTATCATTACTTATCATTAAAGTATTGATCAGTTGCCATTGTTTCCTTGTAGCAGATTACTTTTAAAAACACAGTTAAAATTCAGAACCTGCCTATTTGATTTTATTCTCAGAGTGTTTTGATGGCGAATATTTCTACTTTATGTTGCATATTACCCCTTCTCTCTACATTGTGCACTTTTCATGGTTTCAAAAGCTATATCACTACCTTAACAAAGCATAAACAAAAGACTGGTGACACCTACTCATAATACTCCAAAGCCTCAAAGACATCTTCCAGTTTGACTTAGAAATCCTCAATGGTTGGACCTCTACATTGTCAATTACTTCCACAGTCTCAGGAGCTTGATATTTAACTTCAAACTAATTTACTTAGGCTACAGAATATTGGTGCAGTGGCACTTAAGAACCCTCAGAACTCAAATTCAATAGTGTATCACTAAATTATCTACCATATCCAGACAGGATCAGCTCTTTCCACAGTGAATCTTGACATCTTCATTTTGAATTTTTGACCTTTACCAGTAAGAGAGAATGGATAAAATTCAGAAATAGCTTTCAGGTCAGGGTCAAGCCACTCATCTTCCCAAACAAGATTTTTACTGAGAGTCAATAAAACCATTCTCTATCACTTCCTGAATTCATGAATAACTATTTCTTCTGAAACAGATCTACTTCTTTTTCATGTAAGAACTTAAACAAGAGGAGTCTAGAGTTTCTTCTTTCCTCCTTTACTGTTTGCAGTACAGTCTCTGCTATGACCTGATATCTAAAGTAGCTCTTCTGGGAGAGAGAAAACATGGTTTGTATCCAAGTGTTCTATTTTCAGGGTAAGCGTGCTATCTGCTGAGAGTTCAGAGTTCCTCAAAGGGATTAGTGTCATCTTATGGTAGTATGGCTAAGGTGATAAGTGCTGCAGCAACATGGGAATCAAGTCAATTTTAATGACTTCATAGCTGAGTGTACAAGTCTATGTATAATTATCTTAATTGCAAACTTGGCACCATCACTCATTTAATGAAATACTCTGATGTCGCTATTTTTTTTTGGCTCATCCTCCACTGTTTGTCTTTCTTTTGCAAAAAAAATGTCATGTTTTTCACTTGGTTAGAAATTCTGTTACCATCAATTTGTTTTTAAGAGCTTAAAAAAAAGTCAGTTACTTGAAATTAAATAATTATTCTTGAAGTGCTTTTATTAGTAACAACACTTTTCTGTATTTATCTTCCTGACATGTTTTTCAGAGTTGCTATATTCTCAATACTTGTGAAGAATATTTGCTGGTCATTGTTTCATACCATCATATTTTTTGGCAAAGCACACACATCTGAGTGTTTACATTTCTTTAAATACTGAATGTCCAAGATATATTTATTTAGCATCAAGCTTTTTGTGACAAATTTGCCTGTTTTTCATTTTAAGGTGAGATTTTATTCCATGCAAGGTCTGCATTACATCAGGATAAGAGTTGCTGTTCAGCCCACTCTCTAAGTTCAAGCAAGATAAGTAGCAACAGAGTCACATAAATCATTAAATAGTTCATCTCTTCCATGAGAGTGTTGTAGTTGTTGGGTAACAGCAGTTCAGAGACATGACATGCAAAATCGTCATGGAGTTTAATGAATCTCCTAGTATGTGCATTTGGAGAGAATAGCATTCCAGATAAGATTTATTTCACTCATTAGATTAGATTTTCTATAAGGTTTCAGTAATTTTAAAAAAAGCACCCAATATTGAAAAAAAACCCCAGTATTAAGCAGTAAGCATGTGTATTTTAGTTCAGATATCTATTGAAATTTGTTTCAAATTTTTGCCTAATAACTTGTGCTGTCCTACAGCATGCCTTTCAGAAAAGACTCTATTTTTTCACCACTTCTTTTCAGGTTTTATTATGAAGGCAATTACTTATTCTGTAGAAAACATGATTCTTTATTTGATTTTCTCTAGAATTCCAAAGCTTGTTTATCAATATGCCTTACTCTTGTAGCAACCTGGTTTTATTATTTCCACCCTGTAAAAGCAGTTACCTGCTTAGAGTGTAGAAAGGGATTTCAGTTATTCTCTTATGCTTCTATTTTACTGTACTTTTTTTCCTCTTTAAATCAACTAAATCACCTTTTCATGCTTTTGGGTACTCCTGTAAACATCCAGTAAGTCCTGTAAGATTTCAAAATGTTCTTCCTCTCTGTTCCACTGATAGACTGCAACCCCATCCTTAGACTGAAGTAGAGTCCAAATCCTAAGCCCCAGAAAGTCAAACTTTTGACTATTTAGGGGGCTAGGGTGTGGGACTCCTTGGGAACCTGCCCTCAGAGGCAAAAGGACAAACCAGATATTTGAAGACTTTTCTCATTGCACAAGAACTCTCAGTTCTGATGGGGGGGTTGCAGGAGGTAGTATGACCCAACTATGATGCAGGGTAAATCAGGATCTTATTAATACAGCCCTTGGGGTGAATCAGTGAAATGACACTGAATAACTGGTGCATATATGAGGCAGGTTTATTTTAAAGTGATTTGGTTGCAGCAGAAAGGAATTATGTAGCCATTTATGTTCTTTTCTATAAAAATATAAAAATATCATGAAGAAAATATATAAACAAAAGAAATAAAGAGAATGGAAGTACAAGAGAAGATAGTTGAAAGATTACCACCTGTGGAGCAAGCAATAAGACTTGATCGTTGCAATTTTGACATCCGTGGTTAGAAGACGGTCACAGCCTTGATCCGTTGGTGGTGGGGGCGGAGTCCCAAGCAACAAAGAGTTAAACAGGCTGTGCACCTTCAGACCTGTGTGGGAGTGCCCTGATACCTCCCTTTGGGAGGGGTTTTACATTGTCCGATGCAACACTGTAAAGATTTAGGGGTATATGGCTCTAGAGTGCAAGGAGGGGGATCAGGAAAGAAAAGGCACAGCAGGAGCTCAACTTGCCTAGGGATGTGAAAAATAACAAGGATTTCTTTAGATACATAGGAGAACAAAGAAAAATGACAGAAAATGTACCCTACCTGATTAGGAAAACACAAGACCTGGCTACAACCAACATGGAGAAGGCTGAGGTACTCAGTGACTTTTTGCTTCAGTCTTCAGTGGCAAGTGCTCCAATCATGCTGCCCAATTCACAGAATTAAAAGACAGGGACTGGAAGAATAAAGTATTGCCTACTGCAGAAGACCAGATTGGAGAACATCTAAGGAACCAGAAAGTTCACAAGTCCATGGGATCTGGTAAGATGAATTCAAGGTTTCTAAGGGAACAGGCGGATGAAGTTGCTAGGCCACTGTCCTTCATGCTTGAAAAGTTATGAAAGACTGGTGAAGTTTCCACTTCCCCACACAAGAAAAGGGGATGACACCAAGTTCTGTACTGTGGTTAATACTCTAGAGGGAAGGGATACCATCCAGAAGGACCTTGACATGCTTGAGAAGTGGGCCTGTGTCAATCTTAGGAAGTTCCAGAAGGCTAAGTCCTGTATCTGTCTCAGGGCAGTCCCAAACATGGATACAGGCTGGGTAGAGTGGATTGAGAGCAGCCTTGACCAGAACGACTTGGGGATATTGGTGAACATGAGCCTGCAATATATGCTTGCAGTGCTGAATGCCAGCTGCACCCTGGTCTGTATCAAAAGAAGCCTGGCCTAGGTTAGGGGATGTGATTTTCCTCCTCTACTCCTCTCTTGAGACCCCACATAAGTTCTGCATCCAGCTCTGGAGCCACCCCCAACATAAGAAACATGTGGACTTGTAGGAGTATGTCCAGAGGAGGGCTGTGAGGATGATCTAAGGGCTGAAGAACCTCTCCTATGAATGAAAACAATCTGAGAGTTGGGGCTGTTCAGCCTGGAGAAGAAAAGGCTCCAAGGAGGCTTTAGAATAGTCTTCCAGGACCTAAAAGGGACTTGGAGTAAAGATGGCAAGGGATCCTTTATCATGGACTATTGTGATAGGAAAAGAGAAGGTGCCTTTAAACTGAGAGTAGATTTAGATTAAATATTAGGAAGAAATTCTTTACTGAGAGGTGTCAGACTCAGCCCCCTGGGCTCACACCCCACCACGTTCCTTCCCCCTCTCTGTATGTTTTCTCCCTGAGGTTTTCCATGCCGTGAAGGTACGTTGACAGTTTTCCTGCATAGTTCTACATGCCTTCCCTGCCCTGCTGAAGCTCTGCCTTCCTAACTCTGCCCCCAGATGTTCTGTCCAATCCCCTCCAAACCCCGCCCCTATCACCCCATCTTGATCCCAAGGGAGAGGATAGTGAGATACCAGACAGGTTACCCAGAAAAGTTGTGGATGCTCCATTCCTGATAGTGGTCAAGGCCAAGTTGGATGGGTCTTGTAGAAGATGTCACTTCCAAACACTGTATAATTCTATGACGATGCTTTCTCTGGGAATTGACCTTATATGGCCATTGCTGGAAACAAGATGTGAGGTTAGGCATAAAATTTAGATCAAAAGCTCAACACATTTTTATATGTTATACTTTTTATCATTCCCTAAATATGAATCAGTCTTACCAATGTACTGTTCATAAATTCTATATTTGGAGACTATTGCAGAATGGGACCCTCTGTAATCAAGAAATCTCTTCACAACATGTAAAAGAATATGAATTTCTCCTTTTATTTTTCAATTTTATATTGTTTTTCTTCAATTCCCTTTAGTTCATTTTTTTCTAACGTTTTATTTCATGCTGTTTTAGTTTAGGGGATAGCACATAGAGAAGCGTCACATGAATTCCCCAAAATGTGTCTCTGTCATTCACTAAAATGTTACTATGACTAATAAGAATGGCTTTATCAGAGCTATTGCAAGAGAAAGTATTTTGAAACTGATTATAAACTTGGAATACTCAAGTCATTACCCATGCTACAGGATTTTCAATTCTCTTTAAGGAAAAAAATTAAAATCACACAGACTTTATCAAGTTCAATGAATTGAGTTCGAAACATGCAAATTATCTAGTCCTTCCCACATCCTCTTAGTCACAGCACACAATTCCCTCTTATTTGAACAAACTCTTTGTTTTGTTGATCAATACACGGTGCTGGTAAGATGGTATCACACAGACCGCAGAGAGGTCTGATTGTTTCACACCTCTGATAGACCTACAGAGTCACCAATCTGTTCACTCTCCATGGGGTCCACAAACAGATCCACAGAAGACTCTCAGTCCTCTCATTTCAGAATGTAACCCAGTATTACTTCATGTCTAGAAATAGGCAATACTGAAGACACTAGTCAAACCTGAATACTACAAATATCTAGTATGATCTAAGGGAAAATTTTAGTTGATTCACATCTTGTAATTAGAAGCCATAACACCCTTCAGTGCTTTTGGACTCTGATCTGCCTTAAAGGAAGCCAAGCAGCATCCTTTTGACGTTTAGAGGTTTAAAACAAAGATTTGCTGACAGCAGACACACCCATGTAAAGTTATAATTCCAATGAAAGCATGAAGGAGCTTAAAAACACATAATTAAAAAGAAGTGACTTAATTATGATTTGACTGAGAAGTCAAGTCAGATTTCTGCATTTCAGGAAATGCTATTTTCTGTCTTTCTTATTAAAACATCATCATCACCATGGCTAGGCTTCGTGAACAAAGATTTGGGAAGGGCACTACCCACGCTTGCTGCAAGCGTGCTGGTGGCTAAAAAG
>JAOXXN010000395.1:136965389-136978654 GCA_026770055.1 Myrmophylax atrothorax
ATAAAGTTCAAAGCAATACCATATGTGGGGTGATGAGCTGATAAGGCCTGATGGGTTGAGGGAGATGCCTCAGGCCCCTCTGGGGGGTGCTCCCTGCAGAAGCAAACTGATAAGATTAACAAAGGATAGAGTGTTAAGACATAGCACGGCCTTCTTTTGCGATATCTTCAAAGCCCACCTCACCTCAGGGCATCTGCCTCACCCCCCACAATAGATTGATGATCAGTCACACAAACACCTGGAGAAGAAAAAAAGATATAAAAGAAGTGCAGTTTAACTGCAAACTTTGGGAGGAAAACGTTCCACCTCTGGGAGGGCAACCTGAGAACTACCCTGTCTCCCCCATTCCATCAACATTGCAGGGGTAAGCAATGGAATTCTTACTTTATTTTTCTTATACCTTATTAATTATAATTTGCTATAGCTCACTGGGTGTATGCATGTTAATGGAAAGGGGATATATTTTTCCTGTTGCTTTTCTTTTGGATTATTGAGTGTGTCTACGAGTGGTGTTGAACTGTTGTGTATCTGTTTAGTAATCTTCTGTTAGCTAAGTTTGCTATGGGAGTAGTATACTGCTGGGGTGGTCCTTGAAATGTGTGTTGTGCCGATGTCTTTGGGGGGTATTTTGTACAATCCTGCAGCTAAATGTTACCACCGGCTAAGTAACCCATATTAGTTATTGTCATATATTTGTATTAATAAATGTTATTTCAGGAGTTACCGTGAGAAAGGTTCTTTTCTCTAGTTGCTATCAAGTGTGGTTCTCATAGGGGAGTCAAAAATCTTTCCAGCCTGTGTTCTGTCCAGAGTCCGGCCGGGCAGTGCTGGGTTCATAAAGTTTTGATTACTCCAAGGACGCTTATAGTTATTTCTCCCTGGCTTAAGTGTTAGCTTCATATCAGGGGTCAGAAACCTTCCCAACCTGTGTGCTGTCAGTTAAGAGACAGACGGTGTTGGGGACATAAGGCTCTGATTGTCTGGAAGCGCTTACAGCTAATAACTTTAAATTAATACAGTTAAGAATAGAAATCTTTGTATTTCTGTCTCACTCCTCCCTTTCATGTGACACCACACAACCCCACAACACAATACCTTACAACTCCTGAGCAAAACTAGCCTGATAAAGAATGCAATATTTTTCTTCTCAATCTATCCCAAACACATAGTATGAATGTGTTGTGCATGACTTTTTTCACCAAGCATAGTCTTCTACAATGGCCTGAATGGGACTTGCACCTTCCAGTAAGTCAACATGCCCTCACACTGTGCCCTGAGGCAACACAGGGTGCCAGTGCCCTCTGAGCAAAGTCATCACTCTTTCATTATGTTAAGTGCTTTGAACTGTGAAAACCAAATAAAAAGCATTTCTCAGGAAAACTCAATTCAAATGCCACTGACTCTTTATTAGCCATCAGTACAGCTCTGACAGGGCTGGAAGAGTAATGCATCTGCAACTGGATGCTCCTTCACCCAGAGTGCTTTCCCTGTGCTGGAAAATAGCCATAGGCATCCAATCATATGCTTAGGCTCCTCCTAAGACAAACTTTGGAACTGTTCCTTCCTACAAAAGAAGACTTGTAACTTTATTATTCCTAAACATTTCTGAAGAGAGAAAGGGGTCTTATCAACCTAGTTATGAAGGGCTTTGTTTTGTATTAAATTCTCTCTTCTGTATGACTTGCTGCTAATGAATCTCTTTTAGCTTCCAGGAGAGGATCCTATCAGTCAAGATATATATATATGTATAAGTTAATCTAGGTGATGTTATATTTTACTGCCCATGTTGACTCTAGATTGCAGCCCAGACAAAAGTACCTGTTCTGAAAATACTCACTGTATGTAATATCATGTTATACTGACTGTATGTAATATCTCATAGATGACGTCATTATGACATACATTTTAAAAGGTAAGATAGAATGTTTACTTCAGATTTGCATTCAGATCAAAATCATTGTCATGCATATAAAATTAAAACTAAAATTAAAAAAATATTTTGTCTACTCACTTTAAAATTATTCTATCTGCTCATTTTTTCTTGTAAAAGATTTCGAAGCAAATTATATGGAGGATTATAGTAGTAAGTAGAACAATCACTCAAAAAACCCACCAAAAAACAAACTACTTTTAATATTTTAACATTTCTTTTCTTTATAGAAGAGATGTAAGAACAATGTGGATACGAGAGAGGAAGACAAAGAAAAATGTCTGCTGAATTGTGACAGTTTTTTTTCCCCAAGTCTTACTAGTACATGAGGTAGAAAAGGGGGGACTGTTTCTTTCAACCCTTCTAGCAACTCTATGCCTTAAAAGGATAGATGTCAAAAGTTCTGAAAGCTTCTGTTGCGGCAAGCTGTTCTGTATCACTTCTACAGTATGACTGCTCTTTGTACATAGCAGCAGGCTATTAAGATACCTGATATACAGCAAGTTGTTGTGAGTAGTGGGTGTAAGAGGACATTCATATACAAGAGTTAAACTACTCATTCTGTCATTTATGCTGCTGTGGTTACATATTTTCATGACCTGAGTGAAGATGAACATTACAGAAAGGTTATAATTGAATATAGTCTATTTTTTTCCAGAAGACACAAGTATACAAGCAACACTGTAACCACTGAATTTTATATAATTTTTTCCATGCTGAAAAAACAATGTTTAAAAGCACCTGAAGGCTCATTGCTGCTTTTCCTCTGTGACAGCACACAGCACTATCGACTCTAATTTATGCAGGATTCTGAGTCATTGCACACCTAGCACAAACTGTATTTAATTCTGTATTACCTCATAATAAAACAGATGAACCATGTACAAAAACTTCCTCAACTGCATTATGTCATTTGATGAATTCTTTGAAAATACTGCTAGGTATCTCGACAGTTTATTAACCTAATACAAAGGATCTACCTCTACAAGTTCTAGTTCTGTAAAGATACTTATTTTATCCACCTGAAGAAAGTATGAATAAACTGCTGAGCGCAGCCTTCTCCTAATGCCAGAAAAATCTTATTAAAAAAATGGTGCCACACCTCTTCAAAAATATGAACTTTTTGAAAAGTGATGTCCAGAAGGAACAAAAGAAAAAATGTACTGATAGCTTGTTAAGATCCAGTTATTAAAAGTGTTAGAGAGATGCCTCTGCCCGAATCAAGGTGAAAATGATACCATAAACCCATATACCACAGTCAATAACATGGACTTTATTTAAAAGTAAATGTGAGGCAGAGAGAGAGATAGAAAGAAATAGGCAAAAGTTGGAGGCAGGGAGGAAAGAGAGAACCATGGAACCTGATGGCACCCATGGATTGTCTTCTTCTGGTCTTCTTGGTGGTGATGGTCCCACAAAACGGAGTCCAATTATATTAATATACATTCAGGAGATTGCCAGGCACCACCCCTTGGGGTGGACGTGTTGCAGTTTCTTGTGACAGACTCTGGATTTGTTGCATCACTCGGGTCATGTGCAATCCTCTGATGGTGGTGATGCCTACACTCCTGCAAAAGACTTTCAAAACAACATTAGTGGAGATAGATAGATAAAGTAGCCCCTTTATTGGGAACTTTCAAGGTGCAGAACAAATTATGGACACACACATCAGCCAGATGTTACAGTTTTTATCACTTCCAGTAATTAAAATATTTGATAATGACATCCAACCCGTAATATCATTTTCCCTGGTTCCCATCCTCAGAACTCCTCAGAACTGCCCCTTGGAGCCCCTCCAAGGGCTCTGAGCTGACTCTCCTGTTTTGACTGCAAGATATGTTATTGTTTCATTTGGAGTCCTTGCAGGTGTTCTTCAAAACAGTGTGTCCTTGGTAATTTGTGTCTAATAGAATTTCAGGAAGTGTTCAGTAATTTCTAAATACCACCTAAAATGTGCGAAACTTAGGAACTTATATAACTCTATGAAAACCTACAAAATACACATTAAAATCTTTAGGCATCAGTGGAAGGTCTCAGGAATGAGTCTGGGGGACGCTTTTAGGGGTCTTTGAACTTCTTCTCATCTGCCTCTCACATGAATGTCCTGTATGTATGGGGTCTTCCCAGAGCAGGGGGAAGTTACTCCATTTTGTGTGGAGAGATTTTGCCATCATGCACCCAAAACCCTTCTCCTCCTTCTCCATATGCCGAGTCCAGCTAGGGCTGATTCTTTGCACAGCTACTGAGTTTGGTTTTCTTTGTGGATACATACTTCTCCCTTGAGCCTTGTTTACTAGATCTGAGCTAAGTGAACAAGTTTTATCTCAAGTTCCTGTCACAGTCCAGATTCCAGTCAGGAGGCATACTGGGGGGCTGGAAGGGAAGGAGTGTGCACACTTTGGTGGTCACAGGTGGGTGGTTGCTCTTCTGAAGTTTGACAAAAAGTCTTTCTATGATTTTGATGATGTTTAAGACATTAGCAACATTTCAGGTTCTCACACAGCTTTCATGCTTATAGCAACTGATGCCTCATGGTTTCTAACAATTTTGACAAATATGAGGTTAGGAAAGAATAGTAGGTGGCCTCTGTGGATGAACAAGTCGCTCCTTACCAAAATCAAAGAGAAAGAGGGAATTCTACAGGGCTCGGAAGAAACCAGGGAATGATAACCTGGGAATAATGCAGAAACATTGTCTGAGGATGAAGTTAGGAAATCTAAATCCCAAATGGAACTGAACCTGGACATGGATGACAAAGAAAACAAGAAAGGCTTCTATAAGCACATAGGTAACTAAAGGAAAACTAGGGGAAACGTGAGCCCATTGGTCAACAAGACAGGGGACATGGAAAAGGCTCAGTTACTGAAGGTCTTCTTTGTCTCAGTCTTTACTAGCAAAACTGTCCTTCAGGAAACCAAGATCCCAGAGACCAAGAGAAAAGGCTGAAGCAAAAAAGTTATACACTGAGTGTAAGAGCATCAGGTCAGGCAATACTTGTGCAAACTGGATATACACTAAGTTCATGGGCCCTGATGGGCTGCACCCATGAGTGTTGAGGGAGCTGCCCTTTTACTGATCACGGTGACTAGGAGAAGTGAGAGAGAACCGCAGGAAGGTAAGGTTGAGGAGGACTCAGGGAACTAAAGACCAGTCAGTCTTACCTCATTCCCAGGGAAGGTGATGGAGCAGCAAATCCTGAAAAGCATTTCCAGGCCCATTAAGAATGAGAAAATACTCAGGATAGGTAAGCGTGACTTCAGCGAGGAGAAATCCTTTTGATGATCTTGATAAACTTCTATGATGAAGTGACAGCCCTGGTAGATGCGGGAAGAGCCATACATGTTTAACACCTGGACTTCAGCAAGCCTTTTGATGCTGTCTCCCATAACACAGCCATAGAGAAGTTGTTAATGTATCAAGTGGATGAGCAGACATTAAAAAGTGAACTGAAAACTGACAGAATTGTCAAGGCCAGAGTGATGCAAAGTCTAATTGCAGGCTTCTAGCTAGTGATGAACACTGGATGCAGATCTGTCTTATCCACATTATAAATGATCTTGGTGATAGCCCAGAGCATACCCTCAGCAATCTGACAGACAGCACCAAACTGGGAAGTGTGATTCCTGCACCAGAGGGTCTGCTTCCATGATGAAGGACCTTGATAGGCTGGAGAAGTGTGCTGAATGGAACCTCAGGAGGTTCCACAAGGGAAGTGCATAGTGCTGCACCTGGGGAGGAAAAACCCCAGGTACCAAGTTATGCTGCAGGTCACTCAACTGTAAAACAGCTTGGCAAAAACAGTGCCTGGAGATCCTGATGGACACTAGGTGGAACATAAACCAGCAAAATGCACCCTTACTGCAACAAAGACTAATGCTGGGTGTGGGGAACAAACTGACTATAAAATATGGAAAGAACAAGTTGTGATGAAGACCCACATGGACAACATCGCCGATGAAGCAGCCCAGATTGTACTAACTGCATACGTGAGAGACTTGTGGGAGGTTAAAAGTTATGCATTTTACTTGTACAGGTTTTATTTCAAAAGGTTTTATTGTCACCCACCCTCCCGTGTGTTCCCCCTGAGGCTTTGTCCTCCCCTTTGCCCACACTGCCAAAGCATCTGCCACAGCAGAGGCAGCTGCTAGCATGTAGCAGCAGCTGGGACCTGCTGGGACTATCCCTGCTGGTCCAGGCCGGGACAGCCCCATCTTCAGGATCGCTGTGCCTCATGGTGCCGATGCGGCTGCCGGCAGCATGCCTGCCCCTCCTATCAGTTTCTGCCTGTATCCTAAACCCATTGGTTATATCACCCATCTATCCCCAATCCTTTGGTTCCTATTGGGTTTGATCCTTCCATTTCCCCTATTGGCTAGCCGAGTGCCCAAATCACTTCCCCTTCCAGAGCCCTTACCCAGTCCTGTCCAAGTTCCAGCACCTTCCCCTCAGAAGCCCATAAAAGCCGCGTGATTGTGCAATAAATGGGTTTTCGCCTCCAGTATCTCTGAGTGAACACATCTCTATCTTGAGCTCCCCAGCTCAGAGGGACCTGCGGGGACTGTTGAGCCTCAAGAAGAGAAGTCGTGGGGGGGGGATCTTATTACAGTGTACAAATATCTGAAGGGAGGCTGTAAAGGAAACAGATTGACTCCTTTCTGTGGTGCCAAGTGATGGACAAAATGGAACATGGGAGGTTCTGTCTGAACATCAGGAAACTCTTTCTTGCTGCAGGGGTGTCTGAACACAGGAGAAAGTTGCCTAGGGAAGTTGTGGAGTCTCCTCCTTGGAGATATAAAGAAGTCCTCTGAACATGGTCCTTGGCAACTTGCTATAGGTGGACCTGCTTGAGCAAGGAGATTGGATAAGATAACATGCAAAGGTCCCTTCCAGCCTCAATAATCCTGTGATTCCATAATGCTTTACTATATCTAACAATTCCAACCTGTGGATCATCACATCTATAACACAATTTTTCATAAAGAACTCAAATACATAAATTAACAGGCCCCACCCTCAAATTTACTTTTGAAATGAAAGCAAACTGAATATAAATCTTTACCGATAATTTTATTTAGAAACTGTGATGCTGATTACCATGTAATGGGTAAAAGTGTTAAGGGAAGATCTTCCTACTTACATAATATGAAGCTGAGCAGATCTAACCAGATCTTTGCAATAGTCTTTTCTTTTTAATAAGGATAATATAGAATATAAGAATGGAACTTGCACTCAGAGAAAATTTTACATTAGCAACCTCTATTGATCCCTTAGACTTCACTAACAGTATAGCTGCAGGAAATATCATGCTGTGAAAAAGGTTATTGACATTTTAAATGCTGAGTTATATTTTTATTAGTATCAATCATATAAATTAAAAACATGACTATTTCTAGGTGCTTATGGAAGATAAATGTTCCAATACAAATTACTTACCAACTAAGGGCTAAATATTACATACAACTGCTTCATGTTCTATATTTATTAGATGTAAAGTGTAAAATGTCATCCTACATGTAAGAGGTAGAATCTTATGTAATTATGACTTATTGTAAGATTGTAAGTAGATGAATCAAAGTAACAGCAATTCCAATCAGGACACCAGTGTTAATTAGGACTATGGAATTAACTTTACCAAACGCACAAGATAGGGCCAAAGACACTAAGATTGATTCTAAACTGCTTTTCTCTTTTTTCTATTGTGCACAAAAGGTTTTTATCAGTTGTGAGGGAGGAGGTAAAAGAAAGCATTAATTCTTACATTTCTTTGGGTTTCCCAGAAACTCTTTTTTTTTGGTTTGTTTTTTTTTTTTCTGGTGTAATTAATATTTAGTCTTTGAAGAAACAATATTGTCTTTTTCCTTTATGCAGATGTTCTAAACACTTGAAAGTAATTTTGCCTAGCTCCACAAAGAAAATTTAATAGCTTCTGTCAGGATTTTCACTTATTTATTTAGTAGCTACTTAAATTTTGAAGTTAAAATATAGTCTTCTGAACATTTACAATATCTAATTAGACATTAAAATCATTGTTTAATAATAATATGTTTTGAATAGTAAAGTCAATTTTGGGGAATTATTTTTATGTTAAATGCATCCATGTACTAAGGCTGAAATGACCAGCCATGCTCTATATGTCAGGTATTGAAAAGAAGAAGATCTGTAGTTTTCACTAAAAAAATTCACTGTATACATTTCTTTACATAAGAATTTTTTTTTTTATGCTTATCTTATTCAGTGACCTCTTAAAACCTAAAATTTTCTTTTTCAACTACCACTTAACCTGGAGGTGTCTAAACCAACCAGAAAGCTTTTATGTTCCTAAGTCCTGCACGGGTCTGGTTTCATTTACATATAGTTGGAATTTTCCCAAATTATCAAAAAGGAGAGAATTTTATTTTTTAATCTCATGAAATATGTGTCGACTTTAAACTTCAGCATGTTATACGTTCCCTTTCTTAAAATGTCAGTGATTGAAAATCTCCACAAACCTGAAATTGCAGTTAAGGCCTAAACTTTTTTCACTCTTCCAAAGCCAATTCAACTCAAATAGTTTATAGCACATCTCAGTAGGTGTAGCTGAGCACTGCATCCACATTCAGGCCACACATCCTAGGGACAGGTTTTCAGGACATACTGTTAAACAACAAAATAAGGAGTTGAGTCCTTGGAAATAAAAAAGTATTCAGTAAGTGTCTTCTATTTCTTGAAAAAATACTCCTAGCCCTTAATTATCCTGAAAAACAAATTAACAAAACCCCAAAGATTGCTGTTATTTCTGTGAAAGGAAAACACCTCCTATATGCCATTGTTTAAAATAGAGTAAAAACTTTGAATGCCAGAATTGTTGTTTCTGACTGCAGATACCAGTCAGACCAGATAGTCTCTCTTTGTTTCTCATTCGCAGCAAAAAAGGCAATTTCAGTTAAATCTTTTTCATAATAATTTTATATTTGCTTGGTGTCAGCATCTGACTACTCAATATAATGTCTCTTTTGTGAGCTGTTCCAAGATTCTTATTTCTTGTCATATAACAGAAGTTAAAAGAGGACATCTTGTTTTAGAGTTTGAATGTCTGTCACCGAGGGTCAGTCACTGCAGCACCTGAATGAATAGTAAGCGAAAAGGGGATATACAGGACCTGTCTGGATAGGAAGCAATATCCAAAATATCTAAAATTCTAAGAACTTCCAAGATGAATTTGGGATTAAATCCCTTTCAATTTTGGACTTCCATGCAGATGTAAAATAGTATGCTTGTTTGGATCAGATATTTCAAAAGAACTGGGCCTCTGATGAGTGCTGTAGCTTTGAGATAAAGGGATAGAACTGGTAATATGGTACAATGACTAAACTGTAATTTTTAAGCATAGAAGAAGTGGAGAATATAGCACCGAAACAGCAGGTGAACGATTATTAAAAAAGAATGGGTCAAGTTTTGTGATCCATACATGGAAAGGAGAGGTTTATTTATGGGGGTTTTGGGGGGAGAAAGGGGTCCCTTTTTTTGTTTGTGGAAGGTTTGTTGTTTGTTTTTTGGGGTTTGGTTTTGTTTTGGTTTATAAGAGGTCTGATTTTAAAGACAGTAAATGCAAAGCACAGGTTATGTTATACCAATGACATTTTTTCAGACCTTTTGACAATTTAAACAGTCTTCTTGAAGCTATTTTATTAACAACAGCAGCTATCCTCTTGCAGTCAGTTGTAGTCTCATAGCTCTCAAGTGACATCACAGGTCTATTTACTATTCTTGTGAATTTTCCCTGCTGGCATGTCTTCTGCATTTCCCACTTCCTTCTTTTCTCTTTGTTTTGCTTTTCTCTGTTCAACTGTCAGGTCTTTCCTGGTGGATGATCTAGCATCCACTTTTTTAAAATTCTGAAATCAAGTTCGTTACTGGAATGTATTGTCCTGAGACATTTATTTATTTAAACAAATCCTTGTTTTTTACAAGGTTTCTAAAGAAAGGTAGCTTTCTTTGTCATAATTATTGTTCCTTCTTTTTTCCATACTACTTTTTCTTTATTTGATCTCACCTCAGCCTGGCGTTATCAATGTGGTACTGATTGCATGGCTACTGGTCTTCAAAATTTTTAATTGCCTCATCTATTCAGCATGTTACATTTGGGTTTTCTATTTTCCTTGCAGTGATCTATATCTTTACTAACAACCATTATATATATTTATAATTGAAAAATTATCACCTTTAAAAACTTTATAAGAAATTGAAATTTTCTAAAACTTATATTTCAAAACTTCCAAGAAAATGATATATTATTTTTGTCTTTAGAATTATTCTTTTTAAATCTTAGAAATACATTCAATGGAAACCCTCATTTTACAGAATCTGTTTTGGAGTTGATTAATCTGAGTGAAAGTGCCCTTATTTTCTGAATTGTCCAGCATCTTGGCATTGCCTTTGACTCTTCAAATTTTCTTTGCCTTAGTTTTGACTAGTTCCACTATTTTTATAGTTGGATGGATACTGAATATTTCTTGTCTACAAGGAAAACAAATACCTTACTTCAATTACATGTGACCAATCAAATATTCAGGAATCAAATTTCTCTCCACTTTCTCACATCCTTACAGTATTTCTTAAGATTTTCACTTTCCAAATATTTTTTGGGGGAAAAAACAAACATTCTCTTGCAATGAAAAATCAATGCATACTATAATGAAAATTAGTTTACTTTCACAAACACTTCTTTGCAAGTTTCATTACATAGCACCAGATATTTATATTACATGCATCACAATAAATATATTTACCTTCTGATTTCCTCCAGTCAGAATTTCTATGAGCACCACCAGATACAACATTATTTATCAATAGTAAGTAATGTATAACCTTTCATTACAGCTGAATCCAAATTATATGAGTGGATGATGCATATATGCAACTGTAGCCAGTGTAACTATAACCATAGCTGCACAAATAATACCTAAGGTGTTTCTGGCCCCTATTAAATTTATTGAAATTTTCTGCAAGACTTCCTAAAAGCTAGGACAAATGATTTAAAAATTATTTTGTCGTGGTATAATTTGTATATTTCTTATGCTTATTTGTACATGATTCCCTGGTATGAAGCTATAATACGTTCAAAATTAAGCAAATAAACTCAGGTCTATCACACTGACATATTAAAAAGGAATTTATTGAAGGAATAGGTTAATTTAAAACTTCTTCTGGGTGAAAGAGAAACATAAAAATGGTTAGCTTTGCTATTACTGCTAAAAATTCTGAAGCAGGCTATTTCTTTCTGCTGCTACAAAGAAGAATACTCAAGCCCACTAATCATTTCAACAAGAAAATATTTCATGTTTATTCTTACTAGTGGTTTAGTTAACAGTTCTAAGACATAAATTAAAATAAGGCTCTTTTCTTCAAGCACCAGGCAATATTACATTTGTTAAGTGTTTTTGGAAGTAACTTATTTTAACCAACTAAGTCATGAAAGTACCTGGAAGTACTCTAGCTGCATGCTGCTTCTGCCCACTTTGAAGTTTTCACTTTTCCTTTTGTCATAAATGAAAAAAGACAGCAGCCTTGTGGAAAATCTGATTTTGAGCTGGACTGGGGCTTTTGTTTCACATGGGACCTGCTAGAACCTTGGGAATTGAACTGCTAGTAGTATCTTGGGAGTTTCAATCAGAAAGAACCGAAAAGGAAAAAAAAAAATTCCCAAACCCATCTTCTAGGTGGCTCATAGTTTGAAATTATATTGATGCTGAAATATATTAAATTTTTATTTATCTACTTTAGGGAGTGAAATTCCACAGGGGTCTAAGATTTGTGCTGAATCACCTGACTTTTCCCCAGATCAGAGGTGTTTTGGAAGTCCTGTAATTCAGAAATGAAAGATTTTTTGGCTAGACTGACCCCCATGTGAGATACTGAAGTCAGAGAGAAAATGCTTACAGGATGATACCTCTAATGAAAAGCTGTAGGTCTTATATTGCTGTTTTAAACTTCCTTTGCAGTTCAAATATATGAAAACGAAAGGCTTCTTTTCTCCTTTTCTTGCAGTTATTTTATATATATATAAATGTGAGTATTTAAGTGATTAAATATAGAAAAATATGCATGCATCCTATCCGTTAATAGACAAAGAGGGAGAAAAGGTAATTTCATCTTCATGTTTACTCAGACTACTATGACTGCAGTTTCCCATTCAACATGAAGCAAAATTTCTATTAAAAAAGGTGAATATGAGAGTTCCCAACTGCTTAGGAAAAAAAAAAATCTTCATTTCTATTTTTGGACTATATGGAAAATAAAGTTCACATTGTGCCTCTTTTTCTTAATAAATACTTTCACACCTTTTTTAAAAGAAAACTATTATTTATTTGAATATGTTTAAGCCACATCAGACGTTTACATGGCTGCTTTAGAATAATATTCATGATTGTGATTATTGGTAGAGTACAAGCAATCAAGATTATTAACCTGCAAGACTGCAAAAGGTCAGGGAACTATCAAAAGCTATTTGACAGTAAGAGATTAGAGTGAGTCTCTGCACTTGCCGACCATGTGCTGATAATGACAGTGAGGCCCTGTCTATAAGACCAAATTTATATATAGTTTCCTTTCCTATGACACCTAAAACATGTCAGATAAGGGAAGAGTTGACCGCTAAAAAAAATCTTTTTTTTCTTTTTTTAATTTTAGCCAAGACATTTTGATCCCCTTTCATAAGGTGATACAAATGGCAGTTTAACTGAGGTTGGTTTCTAAAGAAAGGAAGTTTTCTTTGTCATAATTGTTGTTCCTTCTTGGGATGTCTGTTTCAAGTTTACTGATGAAGGTTTCATGTTATATTCTAGTTATTTATGATCAGACCCTGCCGAAAGCAATACCCCAATATACATATATTTAAACTTTATAGATGGCATTACATTATTTTTTTCTCTCTACTTACTTATAATAAAGTATCTTCATGTCCCTAAACTAATGTGCTTTCTTGACAGAGTGCTTATAATAGACAATTCCAAACCAATGTTGGTTATATCTCAGCAGGTGATACTCGCACATCTGTACATTATGATGCAAACAAGACATTACATAAACCATTGCAACATATTTAGCATAAAAGTGGTAAGCAGCTTAAACTGCAAACAAAGGCTGGATGTTAACATTATTTACAGGAAATAAACTTTTTTCAATAATTGAAATTATAGAAAGACAGAGACAGTAAAACATATTTCCATTGTGATGGAAATTTCTGGCATTTTCATTATTTGAAGTAGGATGGTGGAGCATATTTTGTGCTTCCAAATGCTGGAACACACTATCTATTTGAAGGGACAAAATATCCTGAAGGTGAGATACTTCATTT
>JAOXXN010000395.1:136979357-136993834 GCA_026770055.1 Myrmophylax atrothorax
GGTGAGATACTTCATTTTGTGATTTACTGTGAAACATCCTGTCTTTCATGGTAAGCAAAAATTTTCTTCTGACTTCAGTTGTGAAAAAAAAAAAACAACAAGCAAAAATACAAACAATTTTGCCTGCTTTTCCCTCTCAATTACTAGAAGTAAAAAAATATTTTTTTAAGGAACAAAATTAATGCATGTCATAATCAAATTCAACTTCTGCAAATGTAATCTTAAAGAAAAAAAGAGTAATCTTCTGAAAGTTTTGGGGTTTCTCTTTTTCTCAAGAAATGTCAGAATATATTTCAGCCATTAAATAGGATAGTAAATTACTTTAAAAGAAAATTACATTCATTTTGCTGAGAGCAGCATTCAGAAACTTAACAAGGATAAAATGGCAGACATTAGGAAGAGAAATATAAAACATTAGCACTTTTTTCTTGCATATGTAGGACAGAAAAATCTCTGCTTTTCTTCTTTTAAGTGTCTCAAGATGGCAATGTTTCAGAATATTCCATTTTCTCTGTTCTATATATTCCTGAAATATCTGATTAGTGCATTCATCTTAATGACGACTGTATTTCAATGTTTAAATTAGGCATGGGCAATATGTCATGTACTGGATAGGTTGATACCCTCTTATCAAAGTATAGAAAGTCTGTTATAGGAAAGTTATGTAAAATATGGAACTTGCTTTCAAAGTCCACTGGTATGTCGCTCGTACATTTCGGGGTTGTAACAATTTTTACTTCAAACAACTGAATCATGATTACATTTGTTAAGGAGAGCTTCCTGCTTGTGCACAGGCAATCCACTGACTCACAGAGACAGAGGCTGAAGAAGTACAGATCTGAAGCTGCACGTGTTGAACAATAACATATGTCCATCCATTCTTAAGGATCAGTTGGACAGGAGCTCTTAGTAATAAAGAAAAAATTAGTTTGCTCAGCAGTCAGTTTCAAAGGCTTCTGAATCAGCTGGACAATCTCCTTTTCTAGTTCAAGGTTCTCAATAGCTGTGATGGCCATAGCATGGGAATGCATGATCAAGCAGTTTTCTGTTCAGGCATGATAACAGAGTTTCCTTATGTGGACAGTTCCCAGTACCTAGACAGCTAGGAATAGCTGTTAGCTCCTAAACAGCTGCTAGCTTCTGGTGATCCTGATCTGGATGAGGTTTCCACAGAAGGGGTTCCCTGGAACCCCTTCTTTTTTCCTGGGAAAAGAAACCATCTGCTAATTCCTGGACTCTGCCCAGGATTAAAAGAAATTTTGATTCTCTCTTAATAGCACCCAAAATAGAGCTTCTAAATTAAGAGCACGTTTTGGTTAATTTGTGTTACTATAAAGTTTTCCATATGTAATGGTTTTAGCTAGGCCTCAAATTAGCAGGCTCAGAGAATCTACGTGGATTGGGAGACAGCAATCACCTGACTGGGTAACCAAGGAAATATTTCATACCAGATGACGCAAACCTAAGATATGTGTGCAGCAGTGGGAGGTGTCTTATTCAGTTCCATCATGGCGAAACTAGGAGGAGAAGGTCTTGCAGCTTTTCTACTGTGCTAGGCCCTGCTCCAGCTGCTGCTACTTGCATTTTTTTTGAGTTTCAGGGAAGTAGAAACATTTTGTTGTTACTCTTTCTCTTTCTTGCAGGGTGTCTTTTAGAGTGCTTATAGATCTAGAGTGATAGACTTTATATTAACTGGGGAGTGGGAAGTTATTTCTTATTATATATAACTTGTGTAAGTGTGTGTTATATTGCAGTTTTCTTTTAATTTTCTCTTTTCTGTATAAATACATATAGCTAGTTTAAGCATAAACCTAGTTTGGAGGGTTTTTTTCCTCTCTCTCCTTATTTTTCTCTTAGTTGGTTGGGGGTGGGGAGGGAACCTGTTCTCTTTGTCTTGGACAGTTGGCGTTTTGCCAGCTCAACCCAAGACACCATGTAAGCATGGCACTGGTATACAGAACAGTGAAGGAGGGAAGAAAGGGAAAGAGGGCCAGAGAGAGAAAGAAGGGAACTTTGCCTACTCTACAAAACAGTGAAGAATATATATAATTCTCCTCAATTTACCTGCATTAGAAAGCAAAATGCTCTTACCTTCTCTTTTCCAAATCCTTTGAGAATTTTAGTCAATCACCTTTGCTGCAAATTTCTTAAAATTGTAATTGTGTAATCTTTCAGACTCTAGTACGCCAATTTGTCAGTGAAATTTTGGCTTGATACCCTCTCTGATGAAATTAGGAGTTGATAAATTTACAAAGGACTAAAAAAATATTTTCTGTCAAACATGTCTCTGAGTTCTGAATATGTTTATCTGTGTATGTGTTTTACTGAGAACTTGGACCTTAACTTGCCTGTTTACAAACCTTGAACTTAGAGATCTTAAATGTTTCGGGACAATTTGAACTAATTTTCCTAAATCAGTTTTGTTTTTGCACTCTAAGTGTACTTTTAACTCTTAGCCTCATGCAAAACTCCTATACATATCAAACTTGCTTGCTTTGTTTGCCAAAGTTTTGAAAGAAGAAGCACTTATTACATCCAACCAAGCTGGTATATGGGAGGACTTTGAGAGAAAGTACAAGAGTGAAGACTCTTATCTTCCATACTAATTGAAAGTGATTTTCAAATTTGTATATTCATGTCACAAATGTTGCTCCACTCTAATTTTTCCTTTGTGATTCTTAGTCATACTCATCTCTTTGACTCTTCAACATTTTATCCTCTGATTTTCCTATTGCCCTGGTGATTTTTTTGACCAGCAGCTCATCCTATTCATACACTCCTGCTAGTCTTCTTCTTATTAATACTCTAACCATTAATTTTTAACTGTTCCATCCTTTATTTTATCCTATAATTATTGTCTGTCCATTATTTTATCAGTGTTTACTTTTTACTTTCCAGTTCTTCCTTTTTTTTTTTTCCAACATTTTCTGCTGTTAAACCTCCTGGAGGTCTGTCCTTTATTTTGCATTACTACATGGAATTTTTATACACTCAGTTTTATTAGTGACAAAAGCCTTTTAATTTATGTACTTGATCCTACTGTGAAGCATCTGTGATGTAATGCTTTGTTGACTTGTTTGGTTTTCCTTGTTAATCTGTTCTTCCCTTTGTTTCTTCTATACTCCATTATCTCTACATTCAGCATAACTCCAGCATCTGCCATCCTTGATGCCCATTCTCCAGTCACATGGCATTTGTTGACTTTTCCATGAACTTAAGTATCACCATCTAATATATCAGTTTCCTCAACTATTTTTCTTGTACTTTATCCACAGGAAGACTTCTCTTTCTTTTCCCTGTCATATCCATCTATATGCAAGATTAAGTCTTCTTTACCATTTCCCTTCCCCTTTGATATAATTCCATCACCTCAGATTTTTTTCTTAGCTCTTTTAACTTCCTCATTAGCTCTTATAATTTCCTTATTTTCTTCCTTAGAAAAGAAGAAAACAAACTTTATATGCTCTTTCCAAGGCTACTCCTGTCTCTGTGCATTCTTTCACTTCCAGTTTACTGAAATGCAGATGATTTAAATGCCATGGCATGTTTGTAGTGTGTCACTCTATTAAAACCTTGAAAATCTACCTTATCTCTTAGAGATAAACAAAACTATCTACCTATAAATAAATAAATTATATTTCTTAGAGAAAATCTACAACTGTGTAATTTTCAGGTGTAAATATGCACAAAAAGAAAGAGGAATTAAATAATAATCACAAATAACATCCTTCTAGATTGACCCTGGCCAAAATTCTGAACATACCTTGATATGCAAAGTTTTTCATTAGGAAAATACCTGAACCTTTGCCTAGTAATCATTGTTACACTTACAATCTTTTTAACATGATAAGGAAACAAGCCATATACACATGAAGGTAGGATTTTATTGTTTTACTTATTAAAATATTTACAGTTGAATTAAAACACAAGAAGCAGCTCCTCTTAGTCTAGTTACAGTAACTCCAACACTCAGACTCAAACTATTACAAAAACAACTCACTAGTAAGAGGAATAACCTCAAAACTGTTATAGAAAAAAACCCTGTGCCTAATAGCTACCCTTTTTCTCTAATATTTATTCTCATCCTTCCACTCTTTTTCTGGATTTCATGGTCAATGGAAACAGCCTTTCCCAAGCAGAGAGGTGATGGGGTGTCACAGGAAAATTTAGTGTGAAATCTTGCCTTGGTAGAAGTCATTCTCATGGTGGAGTCTCTTGTTCCTCTGTCTCAGAATCTCTGTGGAGCTCCTGTCATGGACATTTTTATTACAGACTACTTGCTTTTCATTCATCGCAAGCTAACGTTTGACTTTAGTATTTATTGTGCAAAAGCCTCCACGGACTCCAATTAACATGAAACCCTATTACTTGTTATGAAGTGACTACCTGGTTTTGTTTGAACTTTACCATATTTGATAATCAGAGAGAGAAACCTCAAACAAGCTAATCAAGAATCACTTAGCTGTTGTTAGAAATTTTTTTGAAGAAGTAAAAACCAGCTCTGATCAAGGTGAGCCCAGACAATTCCCAGTGCGCAATGAAATACTTGTGATATCCTACTAGTAATGACAAAATTAATTTAGCAAGATGCACCTATAAGTCTATTCTTAGATCATTTATAATGCTGATTTAGTCTGCATGCCACAAGGGCTGTCTTGAAAGTCCAGAGTCCATTGCTTGTCTCAGAAACACCACTCTATATGACATGTGCATTAAACAATCAGACCATATACTCTGCAACTATAGTGTAAACAGAAAAACATAGGATCCAATGAAACTATGGATGAACTTATGTGCTGATTTTGGCAGTCATTTTAGATTTGAGGTACAGATGGGATGAGTCAACAACCATATTATTTGCTTTACAGTGAGTCATCTTCTCTATATGGGGGCAGAATTTTAACATTGACTTTCACAGTTCTCAGAAAAACAGTGGCAGCCACTGACATATCTCCGTTTTTGAAAATCAGGTTCCAAACTTTTCACTTATGGACTTGATTTTACAACCCTTGGTTCAATGATTCAGAGAGCTTTTCCCTGATTAGAAAATGTCATTATCTTCTACCTTTGTTCTTGGTTCTGCATTGTAAAGGCAAGAATAGCATATCTTCTTTGACACTAGCAGATTTTGCAATAAATGTACTTACCACAAAATAGCTAAAAAAATTCAATATTGAAGAAAATTTATAGCTTAATTTCATAAAATGTTCCAGGGATGACCATTTATGTACTGGAATACTTTAAGAAGATATAGAAATAGAAGTTTCTCTGCAACTCAGCCTGGCACAAAGTTGATTATTAGTTTAAGGGTTTTTATTATGTCTACAGAAAAGAGTCAGGCATGCTTTGGTTTTGGGGGATTTTTTTGATTTTTTTGAGTATTGTCTATGCAGACAGGAAAGAAATAAACAGCAGAATTCAATAGAGGATTTGAAAAAACAACTGAAGCATTTATTTTTAGAGAAAAAATGGAAAAGATGAATGACATTGATCTCATTAGACATTGTAGGTGGAAGAAATAATAAATATTAGAAAATTCTTTCTTCATACAGGAAACTGGGAGAAAAAGTCAGTGATTTTGCGGTATGATGGACATGTTTGGTGCCAATGCAGAGAAAATAAAAGCACACAGAATAGAGAGAAACCAGGGAATGATGCCTGTAGGATTTTTATTCACAATACATCTTTCTTTCTGCAGACTTCCTATATGGTCTTTTTAAAGTTTCCTGTCCTGATATATATCTATCTTCTACTTTCCTATTTCTAGTTAAATAATATAATTTTTTCCCTTTGTATGTACACCATGTTCAGATATTTTTGAGTGCTACAGTCTCTGTAGGATACAAATGCCATATTAAAGTGTATTAGGTCAGTTTTAAAAAAAACCCTTGTTGTTAACTTGCATTACAGATGAAAATTTTTGACTTAACTGGACAGGGATGGCATGGAAAATAGTGAAACAACTACACTGTATGATGTTGGTTTTTTGCAGTTTTTTAATATTTAATTTCCTGTTGTTTAAACAAGATCAGACAAAACTGGTCAGAGAGTGTCAAATTGTCCTGTAATGTTTTCTGTTGCAAATCTTTGAGGTCAGAAAATCCTTCATTTCTTTCAAATGGCTGTGCTGAAAAGTTAAGTTTTGCAATGCTTTTGGTGAAAAAAGAATAGTATTGTAATTGATGGAAACAATGAAAAATAGAATATAATTATAAAAGGTCAAGAAATTCAACAGGGGCTCAAATCTGCATTTTCTTATGAATTCAAAGTTTTTTTAAACCTTTGTTGTGACTGTGTGTCCTATTTTTAACTGATATACATAGCAACTGGCTACATTAAGAAGGAACTGTCTATGGTTCTAGAATTACAGAATCATAGAGGCATAGAATCATTAAGTTTGGAAAAAAAGCTTAAAGTCATCAAGTCCAGCCATTAACCTAACACTTCCAAGTCCACCATTGAACAGTGTCTCATGTGCCAATGTCTGCATTTCCTTTTAATATGTCCAGGGATGGTGACTTCCCTGAGCAGCTCATTCTAATGCTTGATAACCCTTCCTGTGATTTTTTTCCTAATATCCAATCTAAACCTCCCCTAGTGAAACTTTAGGCTATTTCCTCTTGTCTTATAGCTTGTTGATTTGGAGGAGACACAAACACCCACTTCTCTACAACCTCCTTTCAGGTAGTTCTAGAGAGCAGGAAGGTCTCCCCTGAGCCTCCTTTTCTCCAGGTTAAACAACCCCAGCTCCCTCAGCCACTCATCTTAATACTTGAGTTCCAGACCGTTGAATCAGCTTCACTGCCATTCTCTGGATACATTCCAGCACCTCAATGTGTTTCTTGCAGTGAGGGACTCCAAAACCAAACACAGGATTTGAAGTGTGGCCTCGCCAGTGCCAAGTGCAAAGTGACAATCACTGACCTGGTCCTGCTGGCTACACTATTTCTGATAGAGGCTAGGATGGCATTAGCCTTCTTTGCCACCTGGGCACTCTGCTGGCTCATAATCAACCAGCTGTCAACCAACACCTCCAGGTCTTTTTCTACAGGGCTCCTTTCCAACCTCTATTCCCTCAGCCTGTATCACTGCATGGGGTTGTTGTGACCCAAGTGCAGGACCTGGCACTCAGTCTTGTTGAACATCTTACAATTGTCCTCAGCCCATCAATTCAGTCTGTCCATATTCCTCTGTAAAGCCTTTCTACCCTCCTGCACATCGACACTCACAGTCAACTTCCTGTGATCTGCAAACTTGCTGAGGGTGTACTCAATTCCCTCATCCAGATCATTGATAAAGATATTAAACAGGATGGGCCACAGTAAGGAGCCCTTGGTAACTCATCATTCATGATCAGTCATGAACTGGACTTCAGTCCATTCTCTGTTCTCTGGGCTCAACCATCCAGCCTGCTGTTTATCCAGCAAAGAATACCCTTGTGTAAACCAGGGGCAGCCAGTTTCTCCAGGAGAATATTGTGGGAAACAGTGTCAAAGGTTTTACTAAAGTCCATTGCCTTTCCCTTCTCCTTTGCACACGTCATGATATATGTGAAGAATTAAAAGACTGGGATGACAACAGTGATCTTAAAGCTACTGGCCAGATGATAATACTCATGAAAAGCTCCAGAATTATCAGGAGATCATGCACGGTAAGTTAGTGATAACAATGTCAAGTCAGGAGGTGGGAAAAACTGATCTTTAGGGCAATTAAAAAAAAATCTAAGATGTACTAAAAAGTCATACATATAATGAAGTTGAAAAATAACAGAGAGCTGCAGACTAATGGAGAAAGAACTATGTACATGAAGACTGGTTAACAATGGACTTCCATGAGCAAAGATGAAATAATCACCATTGACATCATGGTCACCTGACAAAGAGAAGGCACAAATTTTCACCATGACAATGACTGCCTTCCTGGAAAAGATATCAGGAGGTTCACAGCTTGTCATAGCCATGCTCTGCAATCTTTGGTTAGTACACAGGAACATGGAAGGGTGAATGCAAAAGAGAGAAAATGGAAGAGATACTGGGACAGAAAACTTTTCAGTGCAACAATGTCTGAGAGATCTATTTTGTATTAATATGTACTTTAGACTGTGAATGTTATCATCATAACTGGTAAAAGAGTTTTGATTAAACTTAATTAAGTTTTAAAATAAATTATAAAAATTTATTATGTAATAAGAGGTTGTGTTGTATTTTAAGCAAACAAAATTACATATTCAGTTTCTAATCTCAGAATTCGTTTTCTTGGTTTTCTGAAGCCTTTGTAGTTAGTACCAGTTAACACTTCAGAAATTACAGTAAAGACTGATGAATTGCAGCATACTTCAAATACAAGCAAAGTGATGGAACAGTAGTTTAATTTTTGAAAAAAAACGCTAAATTTTTAAATCAATTACTTTGGAACTTGATATTACAAATAATTATTGTTGGGATAAAATATAGGATTATTCAGAAGATGATCAGAATACAATTTTCATTAAAATGTCAAAAACAACCTGGTATTTGTTCTTGTGAATACAAAAGCACTTAACATGAATGATTGTTTTCAAATATCTCTGATGTCTAAGAGAAATTGCAGCTCCTACCTTAAATTTTTAACAGGTCAGATTATTTACATACATATTAGTGTAGTATCACTAGAAATAAGTACACACTACATATTCAAATTTTTATAGAAACCCTTTCTATTTACATGCAGTATGAACAATGGTAGAGACTGCTTTAAAAAGAACAAGAAGTTATTCACTGGAGGCAACATTACTCTATTTCTGAACCCCTGTATGACTACAGAAATCTTCTGGCTTTTTGGGAGCTATGGAAATTTCTGTGAAGTTTTTCATCACCCATGGCCCTGGCACTTATGTTAATCATCTAGTAACTGAAAGTAATTCAGGCAAGTATATATTGAACATTTCCTTCCCACATGTTTTTGTTGTTGTTTTTGGTTTTGTTTGTTTTTTGTTTGTTTCTAGGTTGGTTTGGTTTGGTTTGGGTTTTTTTGTTTGTTTGTTTGTTTTTTTTTAGGTTGAAGAATGTAAAATCTGTTAGCTCACATTAAGTGGTGTTGTGCCAGCCAGCAAGCAGGGGCCACACAGCCACTTGCTCACTCCTTCCCCAGTGGAATGGGGGAGAAAATCAGAAAGGTAAAACTGTGAAAACTCATGGACTGAGATAAACACAGTTTATTAAGTAATGTAAAACCTGTGCAAAACAAAGTAAGGAATTAATTCACTGTTTCCCATGGCAAGGCACGTGTTCAGCCATTTCCAGGAAAGCTCTGGAAAAGGGCTCTATCACACATCCTTGGGATGACAAAGGCCATCATTCCAAACACCCCTACTCTTCTGCCGCCTTCTCCCAGCTTTATATACTGAGCATGATGCCATATCTTATGGAATATCCCTTTGGTCAGTTGAGGTCAGGTATCTGGGCTGTGTCCCCTCATAACTTCTTGTGCGCCCCCTGACACCTCACTGGTGGGGTGAGATGAGAAACAGAAAAAGACCTTGATGCTATGTAAGCACCACTCCGTGATAATTAAAACATCCCTGTGTTATCAACACCATTTTTAGCCCAAATGTAAACCATAGCCCATACTAGATACTTTGAAGAACATGAGGCACCAACAGTTCTGTTTTTACTGTCTCAGATTAGTAGAAGGAATTTTTCTTTTGACACCTAAATTACAAACATACAGACATAAATCAACTGAACTGCTTCAACTGTTTATAACAAAATCAGAATTCAGTAACTTTAGGCAATATTTAATAATAATCTTAAAGAAGTATCTGATTTTAAAATAGTCGGCCTATTTACTGTTCAGTGTGTGGCCTGAATAAAGAGTTGTTTGCCCTTGTTGTTGATAGCTTTATTAAGCATAAAAATAGTATGCATCAAATATTTCCTCCTGTTAAATGTCTCAGAAAATACAGGGAAGAACAATATGCTTTGAGTAGATATTCAGTTTTAAATTATCATTTTACTTCTCTCTTTTATTTACAATAACTTTGTTATTAGTAGACCTAGTGTCATCTGCCTGTGCTTTAGAGACTGAATAGCTTTCCTACATTCAAAGGACAGGGGAAGGATCTTGCTCATATTTCACAGCACTTTTATTAGGAGCAGAAAAACAGCAATAAAAATAATGATGACAGTATCACAAAATGAAGGGAGTGCTTGTGGATCAATCTAGGCAATTACAGCATGGTGCTCAGCGCTGTGACTAGGATGCTTTTCAATATGTCCCAGGCTGAACACTCCACAGCCTCTATGGGCAACCTGTTCCAGGATTTGACCTCTCACCCACTAAAAATCAACCAATTTTTTTTTAAGTTTTAGTAGAATTCCTTGCATTTCCATTTGAACCTGATGCCTCTTGTCTTTGGAAATGGTGTCAATGAGGATTTTCTCCATTACCTTCTCAGTTTCTGGGGTAAAGTTTACTAGACTGTAGTTCCTTGGATATACCTCCTTGCTCTTTTTGTAGATGGGAGAGTTGTTTGTTTTCTTTTGATGTGAGTTCTAACCTCCATCCCACATAATTTCTAGTTTAAGGGTCTCCTTTCCAGATTGGACAGCCGAGTAGAAAAGATGGTTTTACCTAGGTTTATCAGGTGGATCCCATCTCTTTCTAGCAGCCCTCAGTGTACAAAGCCTGACCCACGGTTGTAAAAGCCAAATCCCCCTGTTAGAGACGGTATGGGATGCCATCTGGATTCCAAGGACATGTGGATGCTCCTTCCTGGCTACTGAAGGCCAGGCAAGTGCAGGCTGTGTCCCCAGTGTTCTTTCCATCTCATTCCCATAGATGTGTCTGAAACTGTTCCTTCTTGTACACATCCAGTCAGTGGCAAGGCTGCACTGGTATTCCAGAGAGGCACATGCACACACATAAATATGCACACGATTGTACAGATGGCGTTGACATAACTGGCCATGCAGACTCACAAAGGGCACTGCCTTTAGCAGCATCCACATACAATACCAGATATCATATAAAACTTAGGCACAGATAGCAAAGTTCTGTTCCTCTCATTGATTTGAATGAGGCTTGCAAGTAAAAAGTCACATGTCCTCTGTTTCTTTATCCACTATACACACACCTTCACAGGTCCCTCAGATATCATTACAGCCTCTAATTTCATCTAATACTCCTGCCCAGATGCTGGGTTTCCCTAACCACCATGCAGGTTCTCTACTTTCAGTCCAGCTTGATGCTACACACTCATCTCAGAAACACTTCTGTAGTCACATATTAATACAGACTCTCAATCTCCCCAATATCCATTCTGAGAGACTGAGCTTCTCACCCAGCCACTGACTCAGACATTGCATCTTTCCAGGTACAGGTATTATCCCACTCTTAGTCCATTTTAAAGTTTGGAAGTGAATTAAATACAGATGTGCACACGGGATCAAATCCACTGGGGAAATGTACATACTTCCAGGTAATCCGAGCTCTTGGCATTTAGATCTCTCATACATAAACACACACTCTGACCTCTCCAGTGCTGGGATACAAGCCTATGAGTTCTGTGGTTCATGGTGTCCCCACTTGCCTGCACTTGAAGCTTTCAGCATATCTATTGATACCGCAGTCCCTCCATTTGTTAACACCTAGGCTGTTTTGCACTGGGGAAGTGCTGGTTCTCTTTGCGTGTCAATAAAAAAGGAATAAAAACTTGCAAGGCAGATATTTATCAATAACCCAGAAAAGGTGATAGGTATCTGTAAAATCTTAAATCACTTCTGACCCTGGGAATGCCAGGATGATAAAGATTTAATTCCTGATGATGGGAGCCCCAAGATGATAAAACATTGAGTGTACCTCTGATCAGGGCATACTATGCTGCGAGTATTCCATGGTGTGGGTTGTTCATTAAATTCACTAGTATACTCTTGGGTCCTTGCTCACAATACAGATCCATCAATCATAAACATCAATCAAATCTGGAATGTGGGCACAATTTTGAAAAATCCCTTGGACAATGCACTCTAACATTGTCATAAAAATATTTGAGGTCATGAACAAGTTCTTACTTGTTCAAGTGGACAATACAATACACTATGCATACAGTTATGATTAAATGCACATTGACTGTATGTACATTGACTACTTATGCATTGAGTATGCATACAACAATTAATTATCCTATTGATTAAATATGCCTTGATTAAGTATGGTCAAATGCTATCACACAGAAATATAACCCTTTATTAGCGATTGTGTGGATCATTAATTGCTGTCTTCTGAGCTGAATACTAGACAGATTAACAAGCCATGTGATATGAGGCCTCTCTTCCAGTTCCTATCCCTCACACACTTTGTAGATCTCACATGTAGGGTAGAGTGAGACTACATAAAAAAAAAAATTAAGAAATAGTAATAGTTCATAAGATAGGACAGACTGCTCCCCTCAGGTGTAGGGCTCAGTAAGATAGGTTTATTGACTGACTGTAGGCTTACAAACCACTAACCCTTTTAGGCCCCTTGTCCCCCTTTTCCCATACCTGTTCTTCATCTGAATAGCCCACAAACCCCCTTGATTTGTTTTGAAACCTTGGCAAAATGCCAAGTGTTCAATGACACAAGGAAGCTCCCTCCTCCTGCAGAGTGAAGGGAGACAAACTCCTCTATCTCCCCACCCAACAGAAAACTGAACCACTCAAAACACAAATCTCACTATTCCAGCTACAAATCACCCAAGACAGCTCAACTCCCCGAGGGACAGACCCAAGCAGAGAGAAAACTAAGAATAAATATTTTACTTCCCTAAGATTACATAGTGGCAAGTGGCGGTGGGGCCTAGTTCAGCAGAACAGCAGCAGTATGTCCTGTCTCTACCCCAGCCATGAAGGAACTGAACTAGGCACCTCTTCACACCTTCTTTTATACTTGATGTGATGTCAGATGATATGAAATATCTCTTTAGTTGCTTAAGTCAGGTGACACTTGTCTCTCCTAATCTATGTAGCACTTACCAACGCCTACTAAACTGAGGCCTACTAAAACTAAGGCCTAACTAAAACTACCACATCCCTCAAATATCTAACAGTGAATTTTATACAGTTCCAGTAGTCACAGCAATTATCCCAAAATATTCATGTCATTCTTGTTTCCCACTTTGTATCAGTGACAAATTCAGGTCAACCCTCATCAAGTCAGTGCCTGAGCCTCTCCTCTAAGTGACTGATGGGTTCTGATCTGTCTCCATTGACACAATCCTGAATGTTTGTGGGTCTGTATGCATAATTAATGCATTTACTTCTTATTTGCTTTTGTTGTTCTTGTTGTACTGAATAGTACTTAAACAGGTAACTGAAAGAATCAGATGCTACGACATTTCTCATATCTTTACACTTTGGTCAGCACCAAGAGTGCAAACAGTTGACCTGCAGAACCCTGTCACATCTCAAGTCTTTTCCCTTTGTTGACAGAATTGAAGAGAAAAACACCCAATCCCTCTATGCCCTTTGTTCTCACCTCCAGAGACATGTAATTAGTCAAGCTTGATACTCTCCAGTTTTACCCATGGCAGTATCAGCACCTTCATGGAAGAGGAGCAGTGGGTAACAGCTGAAAACTGGACAAGAATCAGCAGGCTAGATTGTCCCTAGTTGGAGCCCTTGCAAGCAGGAAAACTTTTTATGTCAGTGGAGTCCTATGTCTGATATGGGGAGGGATCTCCCCTGGCTGTCATTCATGCAACACTCATTAAGTTTTATGTTAACGAAAGTCAGATTTAGTATGTTCAATGCGCTATGTTTCCTTACAACAGGTTCAAATTTGGTAGTTCCCTTCAGGCCATATGTTTTGCTATTTTCTAAATAAATTACATATTTTTTAATAAAACTATTTTCTGTCCTTGCAGTCAAAGTCCTTGCTTCTAAGGCCTAAGAGATCTTTATGGACAGATCTTCTTAATTGCAAGAATCTTAACAATGTTCTAAAACTCACAAATCAGACTGTAATCTTGATCCCACTGGTAGAAAAATGGAGTTGGTATAGATCTATTGCAATGTTGCTATCTCTGTAAGATTGAGCTTATACTTAACATTTTTATTGTCTCAACCACTTTTGTAGCAGATCTGAGGTTTTATTGAGGATACACAGCACCACATTTTAATACTTTAAATTTCTGTATTCGAAGTGTTATAAAATAGCAAACAATCAACTGCATAAAAAAGGGACTATGTTAATGAATGAAGCCAAAATACTGAAATGTTAGACAAGAAGGGTAAGCAAGAGAAATAACCTAAAGAATTTGTGATGAACAATCAAAAGAAGTAGATCCAATCCTCTTCTGATTTATAAGAATTAAATAATATCTTCTTAGGACTGGTTCATTGATTTTATATTTCACATATAATCAGTGAAAAATTATCCTTCCTGTACCACCACAATTAATTTTCTGCAGTAGTTGCATCTCAGTTGTGGGGGGTGACTGAGTGCATCCCTTAAGGAAA
>JAOXXN010000395.1:137008358-137022391 GCA_026770055.1 Myrmophylax atrothorax
GTATTCAGTCTTCTGTTCACCATGGAGTTTGCAAACTTTAGGTTTTGTCATTTATAAAGGCTGACTGAGCAGAACCCTTAAGCAGACTAATACCTATCTGAAAAGTTCCATAAATAATATTGCAACGAATGGCTAAAATCATAAATGTAAAAAATGATGAATGTAATTTCTCTTATCAGCTCAAATGTACAAGCAACCCTTGTTCACAACGAAACACCAGCGATTTCTGTACACTGGAACACTAGATTCAAAATAGACCTTTTTTTACCACCAATGTTAACATTAACTGCCCATTACCATCACATGCTGATGCCGTATTACCGAACAGAGTTGCTCTTACAGAGGAATGGCTCACACCATTCCTGTTTATGATTGAAGGTAGCTGCTTGTGAGCATTGAGGAGTGCTGAGCAGAAACACAATGTTTTGCAAGTGAATAGCAGATGGCAAATGCAATCATTCAAAGGGTTCATACAGAATCACCCCATGCTGCTATAGCTAACTTGGTAAGGAGATAATTATGTGTCTTGATTTTGGTATCTGTGTTCCTCAGCTTTATCTCTGTTAGTTCACTGTAATCCAGGTCACAGCCTGGATTGGGTCCACGCCTCAGGCATTAAAAGAAACATTTAGCACTTGTTTAGTAAAGCCTTCAAAAATGGAAGACACTTGTCACTAGCCTGGTTGCAGCAAGTGGAGGGCTTTGCCTTCCCCAGTAGATATCCTAGCGGGGTCCTGGGCATGGCTCCCCTGAGACACAACTCCTGCCACATGGCAGCCTGACCCTGCCCAGCCTTGGCACTGTCTGATCCTGGCCCTCACATGCTAACACCCTGGCTGGGTTCAGCCCATCCCCAGCTCTGCCCAGTGGTCCCAGGGCTCTGTTTGACCTCCATTCCTCTGTCACTGGGCCTGATGAGGACTCCAGGAGGATGATGTCCTGCACTGGCCTCAGCCTGCCCTGTCCCCAAGGAGGTGTTGGATGCTGGGGCTGTGGATGCCTCAGACTGCCCTCACAGCCTGCCCTGTTCCCTGGCTGGGCTGCTGGGACTGACTCTGATGCTCTGTTGTGCTGGTATCCATAGAGGGTCCTGAGCAGTCATACTACTCAGTGAACCTTTTGTTTTTTTCATTCCATGGTTCTACCTCTCTACTGGCTGACCAAGAATCTTTGAAATGTACAAACTCTTTATCCAAACCCCTCTGTTGGTAACACAGATTAATGACTGTAGTTTTGCTTTTTTGTCTTGATCAAGCGATAAAATATAATCCTGGTACCTCTACACTGGATCCCACAATAAAACTAATGAAAATGCTCTCCTGATGAAAGAATGTTTAAGAATCTGTTTATCTGTTAATTTGTTCTAATGACTAATACCCTCTTCCATGGAAAATGTATTCTTTATTTCTCACTTAAATTTGACTGGTTTAGTTCAGTTCTCCAGTCTATTTCAGATGCTTTTCTGATGTACTTCACTGCATTTGGCACCTGTTTGTTCTCTCTCGTGGCCAGTGACTGGATACCATTTAATAAAAGCAAAATTGCATGTAACAAGTATGTTTCTCAAATGAAATGGTTCGAAACCATTTTGCTACTTCACACTAACAAAGAACAAATATTTTTGTCACAAGTCGTTTAGGGATTGGAGAACCAAGAAGAATAAGACAACCATTTCAGAACAAGGAAGCAAATAAAAGAGGAAGACACAGCCAAGCTGACTCCAGGTCTGATGCAAAGCATCACTTATCCAAAGGTGCCACAGACTCTCATGATGACTAGTGAGATTATGCTCCACCACACAGCTTGGCAAAATCCACAGGTACTTGCTTCTGACCAAAACAAAATTTGATAAACGAATAGCAAGAGCTGTGAAGCTTATTCTTGGTTCTCTTAAAAAAGTGAACCTCTCTCATGTTGGGAACTGTTCTGTCCCCATTAGTCCTGCTTCCAAGATATAAATTTATATCTGTTGTGTCATAAATTAAGAACATGTTTCTCAAATGAAGGACATAAAAATTCCCCTGATGTACTTTTGAAAATCTAATTTATTATAATATGCTGGTTGTGGAAATAAATATAAAGTGAAGGGTTATGTGGAATTACAGAAATATAAAGTACCAGAAAAGTCCAGACACAACTTTCTGAATATTCTGATTATATTATTTATGCCTTAGAAAATCTAAAAATAGAATTAAAAATTTAGTCTTTAATATTTTCCTTTATTTTTCAGGAGAGGAAAGAGACAAAATACAGCACAGTTTTAAAACAGATATTTAGAATTAAACACAATGATAGAAATAGAAAGACATGTATAAATGAACAACAAGACTGTGAGTACGAGGCTAATGAGTGCTGGGTTACAGCCATATAAGAAGTCAGTTTTCAGAAAACAGTAATTCTACACCCCTTTCCTTTCAGTCAATTTTTTTTCAGCATTCTATAAGCTTCCAAAAAACAACAGCCTGGAGGAATATGTTTTACATTTTGCTGATCTCCTAGTAAAAGTTTGTTTTATTTTGCTGGGTTTTTTTCACTGTTGTGTAGGCCATCCTGACATGTAGGTAAATTTAAATTTGAAAAATAAGAATAGCACTTTTCAAGAGGCAGTGAGAAACATGGAAAATAAACTCAGATCCAACTGTTTATTTCTTGTGCCCAGAGACAACATTTTGTTGCAGTTGTGTTTATATCTGGATTTTATAAGGAGTATGAGATAACAAACAAAGCACCATGTCATACAATTCTGAGACACAGGATGTACATTAATGCATGGAAATACAGAAGTATCATATGCATGAAGTACTTTTATAAAATTCTTTTTTTCATAGAAATGGCTTTTTTAGGGTTTTGTGGTGGCTTCAGTCTCCTCAGACATAATTACAGTTTATTTTTTGACTCTTCAACATAAAAGAAGCACCAACACCACAAAGAAAAACCCCAACCCAAACCAGAATATGTAATTCTAAATGATGCAATGTGACAAGGAAATTACATGGCTAATGGCCGTGAATCCTATGGTTACATCTGAGCACCTCTTGAGTGATAATGTGCCTTTGCTCATCATATAATTTAAATAGCAGCTGACGTCTTCACACTTTGCCAAAGATGCCCATCCTCTCATTTCTCATTGAAGCACATACAGAAGCCTGGTTATTTCCTGTGCAGAAAGAAATCAAGAGCTCTTTTGGATATATATTTTATGCCTAATTTAATTTTGTGCTAAATAACTGTAGATTCTAAGTCATAGTGAAAATCCTGCAGCAGATGCTGACAAAGAAAAGGATTCTACCTTGTACTTTACAGAGCAGAGAAGCATGAACTGAAATTTTCAGGGTGCATGACTAAGCCTTTTGCTCTGGTGGCTGAAGACAGAAGACATTCTACTGAATTCTTTGACTCCTTTTGAAAACAACAAATGAAAATAGTTTTCCATAAATCTGGCAAACCAACGCTTGAGAAAATAATTTCAATTACTATTATTTAAATAAGAATATTAAGAAAATTAATGAGTCTTGGGTTAAATATACTATACACAAAAGTGTCATCAGGTGAAAGGTTGCTTACACATTTGGAGAAAGGCATCTCAAGATCCAAGAATCAGTCTGTGCTCAACTCTCCTTACATTTTAATTGTGCCAGCTGTTATGGTTAAATATCCTGATGCTGATTATTGATTATGACATAAAGGACATTCCAAATTTGGGAATGAATTTATGAAGTAGTGCCGCAGAAAGGGACCTGGAGATGCTGGTTGATGGCAACTTAACTTTGAGTCAGCAGTGTCCTGGCAGCCAGGAAGGTCAACTGTGTTCTGGGCAATGCATCACCAGCTGGTCAGGGGAGGAGACTGTCCTGCTCTGCTCTGCTCTGCAGTGGTTCAGCCTTACCTTGAATGTTGTGTGCAGTTTTGGTCACTGCAATATAAGAACAATATTAAGCTATCAGAGAGTGTCCAAAGGAGGGCAACGAAGATTGTGAAGGGCTTTGAGCAGAAGATGTATGAAGAGAGACTGAGATCACTTGGTCTGCTGAGCCTGGAGAAGAGGAGACTGAGGGGACACCTCATTACAGTTGCAATTTCCTCACAAGTGGAAGAGGAGGGGCAGACACTGATCTCTTTTCTGACCAGTGACAGGTCCTGAGGGAATGGCCTGAAGTTGTGTCACAAGAGGTTTAGGTTAGATACTAGAAAAAGGCTCTTCACCCAGTGGGTGGTTGGGCACTGGAACAAGCTCCCCAGGGAACTGGTCACAGCATCAAGCCTGACAGAGTTCAAAAAGCATGTGGATGATACTCTCAGGCACATGGTGTCACTTTGGGGGATGGTCCTGTGTAGGGCTGAGTTAGACTTTAAAATCCTTGTGGATTCCTTCCAACTCAGTATGTTCTGTAATTCTGTGAAACTAGCTACAAGATGTAATTCATTACCTGGGTGAAACTTTTCATTGAAAATGTATATATGAGACTTCTTTCATAGCTTTTAAAAGTTATGGGTTTTTTTTTTAAAAAATAAGTACAAATTTAATCCAGAAGCAAAAATCCTTCAGGCTAAGCAAAGGAGCTATGTCACAATTACCTTTTGTTTCTGTGCTGCTGCTCTACTCTCTGAGTCACACTGGCGTAACTGGATGTTGAGCTTTACTCTTTCAAAATTTTCTCAGTTTTATCAATTGTCTTTGTTTCTGTGTCTCAGTTTGAGACAATTTGGTGGGGTAGAGACCCTGGACAGGAGTCTCCTGCCTCTTATTCAATACTTTTCATTTCTCCAATACAGAGAGAGACCAAATATTCCCAGATGTAAGTGAAAAAATGGTTCTTTACCAAGAAGAATATTAGTAACCATACTGATAAAACTGATGAGGAGAAACTTACCAAGCCTCAGCCACTGGACCAAATCGGGATGGCAGCTGGCCTTTCCCACCTGGAAAAACCACATGTGGCCACAGGACAGAGTCAAGATGGCCACCCTTCCATGTGTTTCACTTCCCCAATGCTCAGAAAACCTGGCAGGAACAGTTGGAGAGTCAGTGTTGGCAGGAAATGGCAGATAGGTAGGATTCAATACTGGCAGATGCCTACATGGTGCTGGTGTGAGGCTGCAGTGCTTGTATGGGCAATCAGAGCAGGGCTGCGGACCCCCCCAGGGAACTGGAAGGATCCATGAGACACCCACTGGATCCAGCAACAAGGCTTGGTGGTTGCAATTTCGGTGTTCCTTGGTCCAAGCTGTGGATGTAGTCCTGTTGATGTGATCGTCACAGTCTGCATCAGTTGAGCGTTTTCTCTTGCTGCAATACTACTGCTGGAGAAAGTGGCTTCTACCAATATAGGTTTCTCCCGTCATCTGTGGCAAGCAGCTATCCCCAAACTAAAGAAATTCTCTCATGTCGCAAAGGTATCCTGCTACAACTATGCCAGAAAACGTGAGACATCAGGTTCAAGCCATGAGTTCACCAAAGGGGTTTTACTTTAAAAATATACAGATCTCCAAAAGTCCGCTCACCAGATCTATTGAAAGGGCTTTCAGTTCTTTTATTCCTTGGGAGACCTCATGGGAGAAGACAGTGCACACTTTTCTCAGGAGGTCAAATAACATTCTTCTACTGGCAAACTTTGGAAAATAAGGCAACTTGGCAAAAGTTTAAAGGGCAGCATTCAACCAAAATAAAGCATTTCACAAAGCAATGACTTAGCTTATGCTAACCCACACACCTTAGCAAAATCCAACCTATTCAGATTATGTTACCCATATCAGGAAAAGAGATGAGGACAAGAAGAAAGAGAGAAAAAAAAGAGAGACTTATAGCTACCATCCTAGGTCCAGCATAGATCCAGCTGCCAGGAGTCCAGGAAAAGGCAGGGCTGTGGTCACACACTGACCACATGATGCTGGTTTTCTCTGCTCTGGCCCCCTATGGCCACACCCCACAAGGTGGAGCTTCCAGTGTGCCAGCCATTCTGGGGCTGGCTTAGGGGCACCTGCGTGTGGTATGGGAGTGCTCCTGGTGTGCCAGTGACTGACAGCTGCTCCAGGAGCAAGGAGACCAAGAAGCAAGAGAGCTGGGATATGAAACAGGGCACTACTCCATCTTTGTGAATTTCAACCTGTCCCTCCCCCACCATGCACACACTTGAGTTGGTCTGAGCCAATAATTAATATAATAATCCAGTCTCACATTTTTATTGAGTAGCTTTGACTGTCTTCCAGAGGCTGCAGCAAGAACCAAAGGATACTCATTGGAAATGTAGAAAAATTCTCAAATAAATGAGTGGAAAATGAATTTTAAAATTGAATTATTCAGGAATATAAACTCAGAAGTACTTTCTAGATTAGTCTGTAGTTAGTCTGTAGTTAATCTGTAGTCCATAAAACATGGTCAAGACCAAAATGTTATATATTTTATGATAATCAAACTTCATCCAGTGATAAACTTTCAGAAAAGATTAGCCTCCATATTTTTCTTTAAAGTTTCAGTTTTAAGTACCTTGGAAAAAACTTTTACTTGAACTTCAAGACCTTGTCTTCATTTTATGCTTATTGAAGGTATGACATTAGTAAGACTAATGTGCTGACTCCTGAGATCTCACATCATAAGATTTTAATGGCAGCTTGGCGTATAAATCCTACTGCCAAACATAGTAAATCATAGTTATATCCTAATCAGCCATGGTGAAGGGCAGTTCTTGCCCATGGTTAATTCAGATTTCTTCTTCCAATATTTTCAAACTGAGACTCATTATGCTGTAAATGAGTGTTATGCTTATACTGTTTCAGGGAAAACACCAGCAAAGTATCTCAATTAACCAATGAATTCTGTCAGTAAAAATAAAACAAATGGAAAGGAAGGCAAACAGAATCTACCATGGAATATGCAGTATGTCACCTTTCCAATATGTCAGAGGAAGGAAAGTGCACAGGGAACAGCCTTTCCTTTACTATGATAAGAAAGTTCTGTTCCTGATGATATGGAGTATTTGTCGTATCATTTTTACACAGAGTGAAAACACATGGCACTGAGAAAAAGAAAACTGCTGTCAGTCATCTAGTGTTTTCAGTCTTATCTCATTGTTCAGCACATTACTGTTAAAGGTGCTCCAGACTAGTATCTGTGCTACTGCTCCAAAATCTCTTAGACCTGCTTTAGCCAAACACTGTTTAGCAGAATTTGGTTTAATTTGGTATTGTCAGATCCCTAAGTGATGCTCAGTTCCATTACTTTGACCTCTTGGTATTGTATCTTCCCAAATCCAAGAGCCAAAGCAAACCTTGTGATATGGTTTCAAAAGAATTTGCCAGGCATGAAACAGCCTCATTATGTGTACACATTTCGGATCCCTCAATTGTCCTCTCTCCAGTATTCTATTTTCTACTTTCCTTGAGTCTTAAAGTTCTGGCAAAACTTCCTGTTCTGAAGAGACTGGACTGCATTAGAGAAGTTATTGATGAATTGGAAAACAGAGTTGGTGAGAGCAAGTGGACGTATCAGCAAGTTCAAGATCAGGAGAATATCTATTTTCCAGCATAATTTGTTTCATGTCTCTATTCCAAGTGGAGACTGGAATTTCAATATTCAATTTTATACAATGGAAAACTAAAGTCAGTGAAATTACATCAGAAACTTTAAATTTCATTTTCTTCATTTTTACCACCATTGTAGGAATCCAGTTTCTGACTCCTTGGTGTCACTGGAAATCTTATCTTACAAGGTGAAAGAGCTTTTTGGGGGGCTTTTGTGGGATTTGGGAACGTTGTTCATTTTTCTCATACTTGGTAGTTTTGGTTTTAGGTTTTGGGATTTTGTGGTTTTGGTTTTTTGTGGGTTTTTTGGTTTTTTTTTTTGTTTTATTGTTTTGTTTTGGTTTGGTTTGGGTTTTTTTGTCCTTGTACACCCCTATAAACACACAAAAGGACATATTACTTTTTTCCTAGCCAATTTTTCAATCTTCTTGATGATGTTTCTGTTGGACTTTTCTTTTTTGACTCTAAGATAATCAGTGATTTTCAATTACAGGCTGTTTACTCCCTCTCTCCAGATGATTATTCTGTGAAGCACGATGGTAGCGATTATTGATCAAAACATTCTTGATTGTTATTTCCTTTCCCTTCCTTAGTGTCTGATTCTCCACCAGATCAAATAAACAATTGTTTGCAGTACTCAGAACATTTTTTTCTCACATATCTTCCAGTGTTATCATAAATATTATTAAAATTTGAACATATAACCATATAAGTTACCTCTTGTACAACTTCTTCTAAAAGCTGGGGGCATATTCCTGCTGTTTAAAACGTTCAAGCATTCTTTCCCTTCTCAAAACTTTGTTTTACTAGCATCAGAATGTACATGATAATGTGCAGGCCACTGAACTCTTCATGAGTTTCTGACACCTCAGGTTCAGTTTTTCTATTGCAATGAAAGTTAAGTACCATTTAAGTACCAGTTAAGTAAGTAAATTTGCTTATTTCATGCCAAGAGTTTTCTTAAGAGTTTCAATGCTTTCTTATGAACATGGTTTATTGCTTAATTTGTATTTGTAGCTAGGTGTGTTATTTGTGTAAACTACTTATGAACTCTCTTTTGCAACTTTTATTCTAGTTCTTTATAGCACTTACAGATAATTTATCATTTATGTTTATTTTTAATTTCCAATATTATTAAGAAATATTAAAAATAGGTTTTTTTTCAGAAAAACTCTGAGTATACATATAATAGTATATAAAAGTATCATGGGAACAGAAGGCATCCTAAGTTGGAAGGGACCCTTAAGGGTCATTAGTCCAAGTCCCTGCTCCTGGCAGGATAATAATATTTTTCAGAGTAAATTGTTATATTTATTTTCTCACACCGTTGATATTAAATGTTTCCAGCATATTCCCCCTGAACTATTTTCAGTAGTACTATTTGATATTTTCTTTTTGTCTTTTCCTTGCTATTTGTTTGACTTTAACAAAAAATGTGTAGCAAATGTGATCTTTTGCATAATGATATTTATTAATTGTTTGTGTCTCTTGTAAACTCATACTAATTTCTTCTTTTCCTTTGTATTTTCTTTTTTTATGCTTCCTTTGTAATGTCAGTCTTGTTCTACCACATCTTTTGTGCCTCTGGCACCCTAATTTAATTTTTCTTATGACCTGTAACCTTCCACTGATGAATGTTAACACTTTCTGTTATCATACATTCTTTAGTAGATGCCTGTGGTTCTGGCAGAATTCCCAGTGCAAGCTAGTGTCCTGATTTTCAACTTGGATTTAAATATTCCTGAGATTGTTTTTTTGCTTCCAGAATTATGACATGAACTGAATCCTTTTGTTAATGAGTCATAAAATAAGGCTGAGGCATGACCTCATCATGGTCTACAACTTCCTCAAGGAGAACAGTAAGGTGGATGCTGCTGAGCTCCTCTCTCTGTTGACCAGCAATGGGACATGAGGAGGAAATGAGATGAAGCTGCATCAGGGCAAGTTCAGACTGGACATTAGGAAAAAGTTCTTCCTCAAGAGGGTAGTTAGTTACTGGAACAGGGTCCCCAGTGAAGTGGTCATAGTGCCGCACCTGAAAGAGTTCAAGAAACATCTTGATGCTCTTAGTCATATGGTTTCAATTTAGGCAGTCCTGCAAGGAGCAGGGGGTTGAACTCAATAGTCCTTATGAGTCCCTTCCAACTTGAGATATTCTATAGTTCTATGATAACTGTCTCACATCCTTCTTAGACTAGACAGAGGACTAAAGAAGATGAGCATACACACAGCTGTGAGCTGCATTTGTTAAGTAATGACTTAAAAAATTCAAATCTTGGGTATGTTAATGTCTCGGTTTGAGGGGAAAAACCAGAATATTTACCAAAAAGCAGAGGAGGGGATTCCTCCACAATAATCACATCACTCTATCAAATTTAAGAAAAGGAACTTTAATCAGAAAATGGATATAAGAAGGATAACTGTTCTTAACTGATATATATATATATATATATGTAGGTATAGATATAACAGTAAACAGAACAGAGCAAACTGCTTCCCCAACACCACAAGAAAAAAACAAAAGAGAACAACCCTCACACTGTCAGGTTTCCTCCTGGAGAAAAGTTATACTTATGGATAATGTCTGTGTCACACCCCGACTAGCTGCAGGTTGAGCTCCCAGTCCCTCTCCAGCGAGACAGACGAGCAGTGAGCACTCAGATGAACTCTGTCTCTCCCTCTGTGTCACTTGTCCCAAACAAAGAAGGAAAGCTGGAAGTGGAGAACCACAGCATGTCCCAGAAAGCAGCTGTGCCTTCTCTCTCCCAGGTCGTCTCCACGGCGGGGCCGGGCATGCCACGACACTGCAAGTGACGGTGAGGCCAGAGCAGCGAACAGAGCCCCAAACGCCAAACCAGGAGAACAGTCATGGCAAGGAAAAAGGAACCAGCTCACCAAAAAGCAGCAGCAGCAGCAGTGAGGAGCAGGAGAAAAACGGCTTCTCTTCCACAGCAGCACACACACACCGCTCCTGTGTTCAGCCGAGCTAAAAATGGAATGTCCCCAAAACCAAAAGAGACAGTCTGCCCCCCACCCAAACGATCAAGAAGAAGCCGGTAGCAGTTAACTGGTTTTTGTTAACTAATGCCATGGGCAGTAGTGGCAGGGAGAGAATTTACATTATAATTCCAAACTGCCACACTCCTGCAGTTTCCGTGCTGGGCATGATGTTCTGTGCTAAAAAATATCCCTTTGGTCAGTTTGGGTCAACTGCCCCGTCCATGCTCCCTCCCAGCTTTGGAGGGACAGAGACAGAGACAATGAAAAATCCTTGACTGACGGTAAACACTACTTAGCAAAAAGTTGTGTTATCAACATTTTTCTCATAATAAAGTCAACAGACAGCACTATACTAAGATACTAAGAAGAAAAGAAACTCTGTCCAGATGAAACCAGGACATTAATAGTGAATTTCTCCCTCCTTGTGTGAACTACTACATAAAACATAATAATCAGTATATGACTACATAAATATTTATAGAAATAGGGATACGTAAAAGTAAGATTTTTGCCTTGGGTGGTCCCTGCGGCAGACAGCACAAGTATCCAATTTCAGTGAACATGATAATAATATACACTATCTGTGGTGGCTCCAGGCATTCACAATAATGCTCATCAAGATTTAGTAGCATCTGTTTCCTGTTATTAGGATATGAATTACAAGACACTAATTTGGTTAGTCAGTTATTAATTAGAACTACTTGAATTTCTGAGACTTACAGAACTAGAACATGATTGTTGAAGGGAAGTTTTATTGTTTCTTTTACCCAATGAAACCTGAAAATTGTATAAATATTTTTTTTAATTTTATATCCTACCTAGTGCAAATAATTGATTCATATTATCAATGTAAAAGCTGAGAGAGTCCTGTCCATCTATAGATGGAATACCATAAACCAAGAGAATAAGTCACATCTTGATGTTCACATACCTTTTGGCAACTCTGCATATGTGATACTTGAAAAGATGTGAAACCCATGCTTTTCTCCTTTGATAATGATTTAGCCTCCCTTTTAAGCTTATCCTTGTGTCTTATTGTTCATTTCCACAGGTTTCTTGAAAATTTAAACAGAAATTTGAGATATAGACCTGTAAACTGAGATTCCTCTCTTGCAAAAATAAATAAATAACACAAACAAATAAATAAAAAGAATGCCTGCCTTCCCTAAAATTATTGCAAGGCTATTGGTGAATTTCACTTTCTTGAGGATTATAAGTCCCGAATGTGATTTGACTTCATGACCAGTTTCAATAGTGCTTTAGATACAATTAGTTTTGTTTGCTTGTTTACTTAAGAATTTCTTTTCCCCCTAAGTTTTACTCCCTGGTTTGTTTATAGATATAGGTCATATTCCTCCCTTAGGCTAAGCTTAACATTTACTGAAAGATAGACATATGAGCCCCCAAAACACAGACCCACTCCAGTACAGACCTTCACACACCCACATACATGTAGAGCTGGCCAGGACTCCACTGGCCCCTCTAGTAGGCAGCTCCACCCCTATGGTCTTGCACTTCACAACTTTACTGTTTGAGGACAGGCTTGGCCTATTTTCTTAAAATCTGATTTTGGTTGCATTTGAGAAATTATAGGACATCAATCACTCACAAAAGACTGGCGGAAGTGACATGGGACTTCGGGGACACCTGTGCTCTTCAAAAGTAGTAGGTGGCAGGCAGGCAGGATACCATTTAGATTTTCAGGTTAAGTTTTAACTGGTTGACATATTGAAAGTGGTGCTATTATTTTCATTTCTGTTACATGAAGAACACATTTAATAGACAGCAAAAAAAAAAAATCATGATTTTTTTAATATATTTTTGTTGGTGGCTGCTAAAAATAGGTTTCCCCAAAGAATTACACATGTGGACAAGTGTAGTGAATCAGCAGTGCATTAAACTAGGGCAATGAAGCATAAGGATTGCTTTCCTCAAATAAGCTTCCAAATGCAATTTAGGTTTTGTTAGCTAGTAAATAGGTTCCAGCAGAACTGATACAGCTGAACCAATATCTAACATCAGTTCACTGAAGTGTGGCTGTCCTCCAGGGTTCCAAATGTCAACATTGCAAAGCATTTTATGAGCAGAATGAGATGAACAGAATTCATCTGTATTCTGAACAGTTATATCAGGCACCACAATTTTGCCTACCTGAATCCTTAATAAATGTGTTCCCTTCACATCTGCACATCATCGTACTTTTCCAAGGTAAGAAGCCTGGAACCTATTTCAATTTGCACACACTGATCTTGTAATTTTTAATTAACAGCACAGTTTCTGAGTAATTTGAAGACTCTTTTTCTTAACTTACTTTCTGTTTCCTAATGGTTGTACTGCTACATAGTTGGAAGAACATAAGAATTTAAAATGATGTTGAACAAAAAATATAAAAGTTAAAGAAATTCCTTTAATACATATAATAGCAAAATTATCTAATTTTTTTCAAACATTTTGGGTTTTTTGATCAACAGAAGTTTATTATTTCACTTTCTGAAAAGGACAGAGTCCATCAGTCTTTTCTAAAGACAAGACATGAAACCATTGAATTACAATTACAAAAAAAATTAATTTTAAAATTCTAAAAACAAACATGTTGCTAGTAAAAAGGAATCCTGTTTAAAATAGGGACAGATTAAGTTAAACGGCTCATGTTAGATCTTATTTAAATGATAAATGATAAGTAAAACAGAAAAATCAAGTACTTGATCCTGGTCATAATAAAGCTAGTGTTCAATTTCTAGCATAGTGAAACACAAGACTTCTCATGGGATAAAAGAAAAAGGAACCAAAAAGAAAATATTTAATCAAAAATATGTTGAACTGTGAGTAAAAGGAGCATTTGCAAAGAGTAGGTTTTTGGTATTTTTCGCTGTAGAACAGTAACTAAGTAAAGCAGTACAGGCACTTTAATTTCTATTTTAGGCATTTATTTATAAAGAAAAGGGTCAAAGAACTTAATATGCTTTATTTAAAGCAATTAAAAGATTACAAGTCATTTTGGGAAAAAAAAACCAAAACAAAACAACAAAATAAACACACACACACACACCCCCCCACACACACCCCAAAAACCAAAACAACCACAGGGAAACTGACCAAACACCCAAATAGTCTGCTTCTGCAATTCTTGTACAAGGAATCTAATTCCACTTCTTTTCCCACTTATTACAAGGACACACATATCTGTTCAAACCCTTAATGCCTATTTTCACTCTTTAACTGTCATATCACATCTCAACATTATTATCTTTTCTTTGTTCTTCATCAATTAGCAGAATTTCAGCTCCTGAACTTCAAATTCACCAGAATGCTGTCTTGGGTTACATATTATGCAGGTCATAGATAAAATATTTGTTTTGTTTTTAAAGAAAAAAATTATGTCAATTTTAACTTTTGTAGCATGAAGATTGGATTTCATTTGTAACTCATTTCACAGAAGTCTTATAGACTCTTACTGCTGTAAGTCTTTGTCTGTTACTCTTTTCAAACAATGAAATAAAACTTTTTATTATATA
>JAOXXN010000395.1:137065171-137079287 GCA_026770055.1 Myrmophylax atrothorax
GTGTGCCCTTCCAGCCTGCACAGTGGATTTTTTAGGTGAGGCACAGCGTGTGCAGAACTGGCCCCACCGTTTAAGTCCTAAGGTCCATCTGCCATGGCCAAATGATCTGGGACAGTGTACAGTGAAGTGAAGTCCTCAGGACTGTCTACAGCACCCGGTACTAACCAGGGCTGACCCTGCTTAGCATCCAAGATCTGACGGGATTGGATGTCAGGGAGGCATTTAACTGCCATGGGATGGTCCCCACTGAGACTCGAACTCAGAACCTTGGGATTCGGAGTCCGGAGTGCTCTCCATTACACCATGGGACCTTGGACTTTATACAGCTATTTTATCTACGTTTTCTTCTGACTCTCAGGAGTGTCTACTGAAACCCTTACATGTTACATTGCATACAGCTTAAATTTCTCTAGGGCAATTGATAGTGTTGAAAAAGCTTTGACTGTTAAATCAAGGAAAATACATATGATTATGATAAGTATGTACAAGTGAGGCAGCAGACTGCAATTTTACAGTGTTTCTAGGCTCTTTTATCTCTGTGTTGGTAACATACAGTACTTAGATGATAAAAATTGTGTAGGCTATAATTTCGTTCACTAGAAAATGGTCCACAAATATGAAGTTTTATTTATGAGCTTCTAGAGAATATGAAATCTTATTGAAATTCACATCAATAATGTAAACAAACAAGCTCCAAAATAATGCTCAAAATTGATTTAACTTAGTTTAAAATAATTAAATCAATATATCTTTTTCCTGTACATGTAATTTTCTTCTACGGTCTTCTCAAAGCCATGTTTCATTGAATCAAAAAGAAAACAATGCTATCAGGCTATTCTTTAATTACTTAACATCTGGTATACTTTCATTCCAGGTCAGCTAGCACTTTCTTAAATTCCAGGATTTGTTTAAGGGATAAACTGGTCAGGAATTCCGAAATATATTCTGGAAAAGATTATCTTCATTTGTGTGGGAAGAGTTTATTTCAAGAATAGCTCACAGTACCTTTTACTTTTTCATTATTTGACTTTACACTTTAAATTGTTTGATCATGAACTTTAGAAACTATGTTTTAATAGGAAATGGAAGATTAAGTTTTTGCTTAATGATATTCTTTGCTTAATCAGTGCTTAGAATGGTGTTTATCAAACTCACCAACTGTTCTCAGACTGATGAAAAAAGGGAGTTAGAAACAATGAAATAATCTTATCTCTAGTAATTAGTACATAAACTAATAAATTTTTTAACTACCACAGAAACTTAAGAAATCTACAGTGTAAATATCTACACTGATTTTTTGTCTTTCAGATTCCATTCATAATTACGGTAAAGAAATAATTCTGAGGAGAAATGAATCTGACCTTTTACAAACTTTTCATAATAAGATGAATCACTCTGCAAAGGTGACACTTTTGCTCCTGTGCATGAAGGAACTCAAAGTGCCCAGCTGTAGCACAAAGATGACCAAAGGGCTGGAATACCTCTCCTATGAAAATACACTGAAAGAGTTGGCATTGTTCAGTCTGAAGAAGGGAAGGCTCCAGGAAGACCTTATAACAGCTTTCCAGTACCAAAAAGGGGCCTTTGAGAGAGCTGGAGAGGGACTTTTGCAAGGACAAATAGAGATAGGGCAGGAGGGAATGGCTATATATTGACGGTGAGTTTAGATTAGCTATTAAGAAAAAATTCTTTACTGTGATGGTGATGAGGCAGTAAAGCAAGCTGCACAGAGATTTTGTGGCTTCCCCATCACTGGAAGTGTCAAGGCCAGGTTGGATGTGAACAACCTAGTCTGGTGAAAGTTGTCCCTGCCCATGGGAGGCAGGTTGGAACTAGACGAACTTGAAGGTCATTTGCAATCCAAAAAATCAATGATTTTATAAAACTATGAGTATCTATCCCCTTTTTCTCTCTAGAGTTTGCTTCACTAAATGGTACATAAATGAATATGGAGTCTAAATGCCTTTCTTACGGAGGTCATAATGAACGCTAACAGTGGTGCATTGTAATGGTTTTAAGCCTCACCTCTGAATTTGGCCAGCTGCATTCTTGATTGGTCTACAATAATGTATATCTGTTGCAATATGCTAGTCAGATGCAAGTTTATGAATAAAAAAGTTAATGCATAAAATATTGCTGATGTCTCCACATCAAATATGAATTTTTGGCTGTTATATTTTTCCAATTACATGTTAAAAGAAAGCACACTTCATATTAATTTGTTCATATTCTTTAGTTATTTTATTGCAGTTAAATAACTTAATTTGACCAACTATATGATGGTTATTTATAGATTTGAGTGGCTATTAAGGATTCATTTATAAGTGTTGAATAATAACAGCCTTGTGAGAATTAGCCTACAATATTGCTCTATGAATATGTATGCATTATTGTAATGTTCACCCTTCACAAGGCTTGAGAGGGGGAATGGTACAAATAAGGCACACAGTAAGTGCTAAATTCATAAGAGGTTATTTTTGCAATTTCTATGTAAATAGACTGCTCTCTGTGGAGAAAATGTGTGGAATAAGGATGGAAGAGGGAATGGAAACTATCTCTTCATGACTAGAGTCCTGGTGTTAAGGCTTTTTAAAGTAATTACCTTCACAGTTTCAGGTCAGCAGTCAGCGCCTGGAGATGTTAATGAAAATATTCCCACAGACTGGGAATCTGGGAGGTGGGATTTTCTCAAAATTGAGATGGATTTTAGATTAATAAATCTGTATTTCAATAAATTTCACAGATCCAATTTGGATTTTTATTTCTTGGGACTTTTTTTAAGAATAAGATGGATGGTGCATAACCACATTTAAATTTATGTTTGATTAAGAGGGCCTGAATTTACTTGCATGTGTGTGAATAAGGAAAATATAACTCTACAAGTAAAAAGTTGTCCCCGGAAGGACAGTTAATTCTTTTTGGATTAGCTCTCACTAGATGATGTGATCACGAGAAATGCTTGTCCCAAATAACTGATTAACTGATTAATATAAATTATACTTTTGCATTTTGGAGATGCACACTTCATTTTTTTCCCTGTCCCATGTCCCTTCAATGTCATTCAACACTAAGGCTTTAAGGATCCTGATATTTATCAGAAATATAATCACTTTCACTCACTATGTGCTGAATCTCCTGGAATAACAGCTTCTCGGGTTTTGACTCTGACATGTTAGATGGAATTAGCTGTCCTCATTTTCCAAAGTAAAATTGCAATTCTGTTATTTGTGTTAAAATAATCAGTTGGTCATTTCTTTAAAGTCCAGTTGTCATTGGAAGTCTCAGTTCTTCCATAGGGCAGTCTATCTAACTTTTGTCTTCACAAAAAATATTTTCTGGTTTACACTACCTCAGTCAGTCCTTCCTGGATTTCCTCCACATAGCAGCCTTTTAAAAATATCCATCTTTAAAGGGATGTATTAAGCTGTATCAATTCTGTGGGATAATCTATTTAAGCGTATTTTATAATTGTGGCCATATCACAGTACTAGATAAGACTATTATGATGGATAAAGATGAGGTTATGAATAAGCTTCCAAATTCCAGTATATCTAATTCTAGCCAAGTGTGATAGAGTTGCTCTGACGTTTTGCTGAAAGACAGAAATATCCCTTAACTATTTCTATTCTGTACACAGAGTGCAGAAGGACTATGTTTGTGTGGCTTTAAGAGACTTTTCTAGTTTCAGTGAGCAAAGAAATTGTTTCAAGAATACAGGAGGTTTAAAATCTAAAGGGCTGTAAGAGCTGTACTCAGTATAATAAGAACTTTCTGGCAATATCTTTTAATCACTAAAAGTGATTTTTAAGAAAGCATGAAAGTACTAGGACACTGAAAAATGAAGATGGCATTCAAAAGCAGATGAGGGAATGAACTTGTTAACTACATGGTGAGTAGGTCACCACTGACCGTAGTTAGCAAATGAGAAAGCTATAAATTTGTTGAAAGAAGTCCCATAAACATGTAAGAGCCCAACATATACGATACCTAAAACATTACTCATAAACTCTCATTGCCATTTTTTTAATTGTAAAGGACATGAGAGTTACACTACTTGATTGGAAGTAGAAAACAGGAGGAAGAAGGCTGATCAAAGTCATTGCTTTAACTGCACCATTGTGATATGTTTATAATGGTGAGTCCTGAATAGAATTGATGTTAGAAATATTTGTTTCTAAAATGTTGGGAAGATCATCAACAGTTTTGCAGAATTTGGTAAAATTTCTGATATGGACAGTACAATAGAAAATAAAATACCCTGTTGAAAATGGCAAGGCCACTCATAAACTGTGCTAGAACAAAACCTGGCAAAAAACAAAGCAGTTTCTGGACAAAATCTGCGTTTTTTTATGTTAATAATTGTTCTGTTTTATTTTGTTTTGTTTTTTTAAGGTAGAGATTATTGAGAAATTATTCCGGGAAAAAATCCATTGTCCCAAAACGTAATGGAAATTAAATTAAGACCACATTGAATTAGTGGGAAGGTCAATGGTTTTCTTCTACCTTATTCTGAAAACAAACTCTGCTGGATACTTTCATGTAAAAGAGGCCTAACCACACAAACTACTGGTTTGAATCACAGTGAACATCCATTTTCATATTCTTAGAGTAATCTTTTCCCTATCTTGGACCAATGTTCTTACTCCCTAGTTATTCTTTATTATCTTGTGCTACTTTCTTCATCGTCAGTCTGGGAAAGGAAAGGGAAAGGAAAAAAACCAATAAATACAGTTAAAAATAAGATTACCTAACACATTTTTTACTAGTGCTTTTGCTGTCCCAAAATATTGCAGCTGACATGTTAATTTAAGGGAATAAAGCCAATCCAAATACAGGCACTTCCCTCTACCAGTTTTACAGGATAGTTACAGTATGTATCTGTGAGGCCATAAGGATTTTCTTTTCTCATTAGTTACATGCCATGAACTCAAAAACCTGTAAATATGTTGGACAAAGAAGTTTATATAATATACACAGATAAAATGGCAGGTGTCACCCAAGACATAGCTAATAGCTGCAAAACTACACAGTATATCAAAGTGGCATTCAGTACAGGTAAACATGAATTACACTGAAACCAAAACCATGAAATATCATAGCAAAAAGCAGAGGAAAATATTTTGTTAATTTAACTCCACTTAATAGTTTAGGTTACTTCCTAGGCAGAAATAGATTGCACTAATACAGTGAACTAAATTACTATTACTAACCTTGTCATAGCCATTTATCATTTTCAACCATCTGCAAACCATTTAGCCATCTGCATCTCCAGGTCCATGGATTTAAAAAATGGAAACACAGTAAAATAAACATTTAAGGAAGTTAAATATCTGGAGGAAAAAATATGCATTAGATGTATAGTGCCTGTTGGTTTTAGTTTGGAGGTTTTTTTTATTTTTAAAGAGAATTTCTGGACTACATAGAGTATAACTCCTGGATAAAATTCTATTAGACCTAACCCTGTGACAGCAGAAGTAGTGCCTCAGGCACAGCCTTAACTTAGGGTTAGTGTTTGGGTTTAGAGAAAAACAGAGCTACACATGCTGTAGAGCTGAAAAAGCACTCTTAAAGGAAACAGCAGGCTTTAAAAGAGCCCTGACCATGAGAGATTCTTCCCTGGGACCATGGCTGGGAGCCTTGGCTAAAGCACAAGGGACATACTCAAGGCTTGAGTTAGGGTTGAGAGAAAAATAAAGCCTCTCTTTCTCTTCTTGTGAGTTCTCTTGGGTAACTTTCTGTTATCCTCATTAATGCTAGTGATCTACTATCTGCAGTTCTGTGACCATTCTTTTTATTTATTTAGGTAGTATTTTCCATCATGGCAACACTTTTGCTATTGAATGCCTATGTTGTTAGTCTCGTATGGTTTTTCCTCATTGTCAAGCACTCACACACTTAGATTTTGTTGTTTAATGTGATGCATGGGAAGTACAGAATCACAGAGCAACACAGAATCACAGAATATGCTGAGTAGAAAGGGGCCCACAAAGATCATTGAGTCCAATCCTTAGGCCTGCATAGGACTGTCATCAAGACACCTCAAACTCTGTCAGGCTTGGTGTTGCAATCACTTCCCCATGGAGCCTGATCCAGTTCCCAATCACCCTCTGAGTGACAAACCTTTTTCTAATATCCAACCTAAACCTCCCCTGACACAACTTCAGGCCATTCCCTTGTATTCTGTCACTGGTCACTCCAGAGAAGAGATCAGTCCATGCCCCTCCACTTCCCCTCACAAGGAAGTTGTAACTGCAATGAGGTCTCCCCTCAGACTTCTTTTCTCCAGGCTGAACAGATGAAGTGCCCTCAGCTGCTCCTCATACGGCTTCCCCTCAAGGCCTTTCATTGCCCTCCTGTGGACACTGTGTAATAGTTTAATATCTTTCTTATATTGCAGTGCCCAAAACTGCATGCAATATTAAAGGTGAGGCTGCCCCAGAGCAGAGCAGAGCGGGACAATCCCCTCCCTCGACCCTCTGGCAATGTTTTGTTTGATGCCCTCCAGGACACAGTGGCTCTCTTGGCTGCCAGGGCACTGCTGACTCATAGTCAACTTGCCACCAACCAAGACTCCCAGATCCCTTTCCTGGCACTGCTTTCAGCATCTCTGGTGGGATCTCCCATTGGTGAATACTCATCTAGGACCATGCTTCACCTCTTCCAAGCATTCCACCTGGGAAAAGTTTTCAGTTTTCCATTTCCTCTGTGTCCCTGTCTCTCTCTCTCTCCCATTCCCTCTCTTAATTTTATGGAGAGTGTTTGGTTTGGTTTGGTTTGGTTTGGTTTAGTTTGGTTTGGTTTGGTTTTGGAGTACATTTCATCATCCATTTGATGTATGCTGTTGCCTAGTCTCCACTAATAGAATTCTGCATGCATGTCTATTTCAGTCTCTTTGTGTAGTAGACGAGAAACAGTCTTCAATATTTTTCTCTGGGCAATAATTAGGTGTTTCCTAAAGGTCATCAAAAAAGTTAGAGTTAGTGTTGGCTGAAAGAAAAAGACTAGAGTGAGTGAGAGTGGGGGTAAAAGTGTGTTTTCAAAGGAAACATTTCCTGAAGTTTTAAATATTACTTCCCATGTATATAAAATTTTTGCACTTATTTTTCCCCTACTTTGAGCCAGCTCAAGGACTTTTTTTCCTAAGTTATGTATCAAATTTTATTCTCTTTAGATAGCTCTTTTATAAACTCGGTGTCTGCTGTCTGGGAGAGAAACAGTATTACAGTCACTACAGTGTCTCCTAAAACCTTTCTCTTTGTGATTTACAATGGCCTAATCAAATATCTCTTTAAAAACATTGGAAATACAGTATTGATTTATGAGTGCATGTATAATTTGCAATGCAAACTATTAATGCAGAGTCCTAGAACTACAGAATCATAGAATGGCCTAGGTTGGAAGGGACTTTAAAGATCAGCTAAGTTCAACCTCCCTACTGTGGACAGGGACATCTCTCACTAGACCACATTGCTCAGGGCCTTGTCCAGCCTCACCTTTGACACTTCCAGGGACTGGACACCCATAGCTTCTCTGGGAAACCTGTTTCAGTGCCTCACCACCCACACAATAAATATTTTTTTTCCTTATAGCTAATCTAAATCTGCTCTCTTTCAGTTTGATGCAAATTTCCCTCGTCCTGTAACTGAATGCTCTTTTAAAGTTCCTCGCCAGCCTTCTTATAGGCTCCACTCAGGTACTAGAAGGCTGCAATTAGGTCATGATTAAGCCTTTTCTTTTCCAGGCTCAATAGACCAAATTCTCTCAGCCTTTTCCTGAATGAGAGGTGCTCCATCCCTCTAATCATCTTGGTGGCCCTCCTCTGCACTTGGTCAAATAGGCCCATAACCCTCCTGTGCTGAGGACCCCAGAGCTGCAGGTGGGGTTTCACCACAGTGGAATAGAGGGGCATAATCCCTCACCCTTCTGGTCAGTTTTGATGCAGCCCAGGATACGGTTGCCTTTCTAGGAGATAAGTGCTCATTGCCAGCTCATATCCAGCCTTGTATCCCTCAGCACTGCCAAGTTCTTCTCAGCAGTGCTGCTCTTGATCTGTTCAACCCTAGCCTGTACTGATACAGGGGACTGCCCCAGCCCAGGTGCAGCACCTTGCACTTGGTCTTATTTAACCTCATGGAATTCCTGTGGGCCCACTGGTCAAGCTTGTCTAGATCCCTGTGGATGGCATCCCGTCATTCAGGAATGTCAACTGCACCACTCTGCTTTGTGCTATCTACAAATTTGCTGAGAGTGCACTTAATCCCTGTGTATATTGCATTATTGCAGATATTAATTTGCACTGGTATCAATATGGACCCCTGAGGTGCACCTCCTGTCACCAGTGTCCATTGGGACTCTGAGCCATTAACCACTACCCTCTGGATGTGACTGTCCAACCAATTTCTTATCCATCGAAAGGTCCACTCATCAAATCCATTGTCTCCAAATTAGAGAGAAGGATGTTGTTGGGGACTGTGTCAAAGACTTTACAGAAATCCAGATAAATTACATCTCTAGTCCATCCCTTGCCCACTGATTTAGTCAGTCCATCATAGATGGCACTAGGTTGATCAGGCAGGACTTGCCCTTGGTGGTTCTCTGCTGGCTGTCTCAGATCACCTCCCTGTCTATCATGTGTATAAAAATGCCACATCAAAGCCTTTTTTTTCATATTTAGAGAAATATCAATTTTCAGTAGTCATGACAAGTTCTATTTTCTCATTTCTTTTTCTCTTGTAAGGCTGAAATTATGGTGTACTTCCTTAAAGACCTTCATAAATACTAGCACGATGTATCTGTGGAATTTCCCAGTGATGTATTCTCGCAGCAAAAGTCTTATGGCATTTATATTCAGACCTTTGAAAAAAGTCCACTACTTGGGGAATATCAGCATAGTCTAAGGCTTTTGTTGCTTATCTTCATGGACAGCATGTTTTAGTTTTTCCTTCTGTAACTAGAATCTTACAGGAGTTATCTAAAATGAAACAAAGTAGTAAATCAAAGACCGTAATAATGTTCTTAATGGAAACTTATCCTGCTCTTTTCTGTCTATATCAACAATGACTCAAGTTTTTGGATTATTTTTAGGTACTAGGTCACCTCTTCCACGCAGCAATATAGAAACCCACTGAAATAACTTAACTGAAGTCAAGACAATTACATCTTTTTTAATCAAGAGGTATTTATAATCAGCATTAAGTTCTTCTGCATAGAAAATGAAGATTAACTAATGGAAAAACTGGTTTGTTAATGTGCAGAATAGTGACATCCTGAGAAATTTATCACATCCTTATCAGAAATTTTTCAGGACCATTTAAAACCTTGAATTACAAAACGTAGCAAAGGGTGAAGAATCTTGATTCTACAAATACTCTATAAAAGGTTTTGTCCAAAGGTAATTTGGTGATGCAAATGAATAAATGACACGTCTGGATAAAGAATTTTCAGGTTTTGAATGCAAATTTTCTATTCAGCTGCATTACAGGAGAATATACCACAGGTCTTTTGGTCTATCATAATCTATACAGCCTTTACATTAATTCCTCATTAACACTCTCCAAAATTTGGTGAAAATTTTGCTCTTCAAAAAGGCTTATGTCATTTTACCTATCTAACAGTATAAGTGCTTTCCAGAGTAACTGTGTTCTTATTTCTTAGAAAAAGAAATAGACATTTACTTTTAGTATAATAATTGTATACAATTTACCTAAATGTTTTTGAGATTGACTTCCATCTGAAATATTTTCATTTGTTTTCTGGATAAATGCTGTATTATCAAATTAATTATCTATTTTGCTATATGCTAAATTCTGTTTGAAGTAGTTTTGTTTATTTAGTTGCTAAAACATTGTTGGTCTTAAAAATGTGTGTTGTAAGTGAAGTATTTAGTAAGTAATAGAGCTATAATTAGTTGATTTATTCATTATGTGTGAGTAGAGTATAATAAGATTCCAAGACCATTGCACGCTGGTACACAATGCAAGATGAGGTTAATTACTGGTCATGTTGCTGCATGGTAAATTATTTTCCTTTTAATGTATTTATTAAAACACTCAAGGTATGTTTTCCATAAAACATGCACTAGACAATGTACTTAAAAGAAGCATATTAATCTGCTTTCAAAAAATGCAGAATCATTTTGTCATGGCTGAGAAATTTAGTTTGGTTAGTTTAGCAATGTGACAATTTGAAACACTTTTCTTGTTTGATACCCTTTATCATACAGATCCATTCATTCACTGAAGAGACTACACTGACATATTTATAAAGAACAATATTTAAAAGACTGTTATACCTTAATCATAGATGAAGGTTTTTTGAGCTTTGCAGATTTTGCACTCATGAAGTTCTTTATAAGATGGTAGTTTAAGCATATCACAAAATCACTCTTCTCTCTGTATTTTTCACAGAAAAGAATGTTTCATGTGCCACCATTAGCATTCTAATGCATGTGGAACAGAAAAAAATAAAAATTTCAAATTTTCCTGAAGAAAAAAGTATTTGGGTTCCTTTCTACAGATAGAATGATTAGGATCATGCTACTTTCTGACCAAAATAACTGATAAAGAATTCATCATCATCATCATCATCATCATGGCTAGGCTTCACGAATGAAGATTTGAGAAGGGCTCTACCCATGTGGGTGTGCCGTCCTTGATAAAGAATTAATGAAGAAATATTGCATAGGTATCCTAATGCAAATATTTAAGCTGTATTTCATGGCCTCCCATTTAAAATATTCCTGTTTTTTTACAAATACTCAAAAATTTTACAGTAAAAATTTGAGTTATTCTTTTTCAATATTTTCAGTCAAAAAGTTGCATTTCTTTTTCAGAGTCACAATAAGCAAAGATTTTCCTAATGTCTTAAATTCTGAAATTGCTTAGATCAGCAAAGACACTAGCTGCTTGTAGGTGATTCATTTTTCCCTGATGCATCTCCAGGTCAATGCAAAACTGTCTGATTTAAATGTACATACTTATTGAATTAAAATATATTTATTGATATATTGAATACAAATAAATGTTCTACATGTTATTTTATCCCCTATTTTATAATGCAACTGTTTTGCTATGAGGACATGAATTGAATTATGAAGTGTCATGTTTCAGAGATAGGAAGAATTTATATTGGTAACCTTGTCAACACAAATATTTTTCTTATGGAAATTTTTACTATAATAATTAAATTAATCTTGTTCTTGGACAGAATTTTGTGGATATACAATTTGTAGTAATTTGAACTTAGAGATATAACTCACTCATTATTCCTTTATTAAAAAAAAAAAAAAGAAACAGTTGCATCAGCTTTTAAGCCCTTAATTGTTTTGCTTAGGTACCTTCCCTGTCCAATAATCACTTTCTTTGCTTTTCCCTCTGTTGTCTCCGATTTGTTAGTTTTTCAGTTGTAATCCAGAAATGAATGCAGAATGTGCTGGATCAACATAAGGAATTACAGTTTTTTAACCAGGGTGGGACATTTGTTCATACAACTAGAATTTTTTTTCATGACTTTCTACAGCAGACATTTCGTTTGTTTGATTAATCTTTTTTCCTTGTACAGACAAAAAAGCATCTGTCTATGCTCTTTGAACTTTTTACTCTGATCTTAAAAAACACTGTGAGTGTTCTGCATCATTCTTCAGTTGTCACTAAGGAAGAAGTCAAAAGGAGCAGAGATGCTGCCATGAAAGTTCAGAACTTGCAAGATCACACCTACACAAAGCAAAAGAAAAGATCTGTCGTCTCAGAAAAGGTTACTCTTTGAAGGAAGATTAAAAAAAACACAGAACCCCCCAACCCTCCCAAAAAACCCTAAAACACCATAACAAAAAAACCTTACAAAAACTCCACAGCCTTCTGTCTCATAAGCTAAAGCTGTGGTAGTGGTTTACCATGAATGGTTTCATCTGTTCTATGCAAAAAAATTGTATTTCCATTTGTGGTTTTTGTTTTGTTTGTTGGTTGGTTGTTTGGGGTTTTTTTCCAAAATGTTGCAATTCATCCTGTGTTAAATAAAAAAATTAAGATAGAATACCGGACAAAAGACAATGTATTCTTTGACCGGTGTGTTCTCTGGTCATTTCTGTACTTAGAGATCACTAGCAAAGAGCAATGCAGAATGGACACTTCCAAAATTCTGTGTACCACATGAGCCTTTGCTGTTGTATGCATATGGAGTCTTTCCAGGAAAGCCTTTGTGACCATGCCATCTTCTCAGTGGGGCATGGGATTTAACTGCAAGAACTGATAGATGCATTCCATTCTCATTGTAAGTAAGGTATGTGTGGGCTTTCCCCACTGAGGGATATCAGGGATTCACGATTTCCACCTGATGACTCTTCAGCTGTTCTTCAGTGATGACATTTACCAGGAGGTGCATTTGGCTTAGAGGAGAATCGAACAATCAAACAGCTATTTAAGCTCAGCCTGTATGTTTCCTAAAGCAGTGTATAAGTAGGCTGCAAATTAAAGAGCAATTGGTGAAATATGAGCTTTTTTTTTGCAGGGACACAAGGAACTCAACTGCAAGATAATCTAAATAGAAAACAGGAAAAAACAACATCTTTAAGTCAATAGGATGTGTTCTTTGACTCTTTCAGACCTGTAAATAAGTCCTTTGGGAGATAGTCTAACTGTATCTATTTTGTTTTTAATTCAATTTAATGTAATTATTCCTCCTATTAAGTAAAAATCTTACAGTTTATTTCCTCAACTATCCTTTTCTAATTTATAGTTTTTAAAATGTGGCAAAGTGATTGTGGCTGACTTCCTAATGACAGGAGCAAGTAAATTTATGTTCCATCTGTGCTGATATCAAACATGTACAATGCTGTATTTCCCTACGTGTAATGAGTGCTAAAGTTAAATCAGACAAAAACATCTTCTTCAGACTGTTTGATTTTTCTGTGTGAGATGAGCCCTAACACTTCCTCTCTTAACAGAATTATAGAGTCAAAGATTCATAGAATGGTTTCTATTAGAAGGAACCTTAAAAATACTCTAGTTCCAACTACTCTGCCCCAAGCAGGGACACCTATAACTGGAACAGGTTGCTAAAAGTCCCATCCAGCCTGGCCTTGAACAATTCCAGGAATGGGGCATCCAACAACTTCTCTGGGCAACTTGTTCCAGTGAAGAACAGATACTTTGATTTTTTTTAATGATTATATGCACAATAACTCACATTCTTGAGATTGCAAACCTCCCTCACTTAGGCATTACACTGCGTACAGAATGAATAATTTTATGTAAAGAGAAAAATAATCAAATATCCATGTATTTGCTTTAGCTTCCATAAACATAAAGGCACTTACTAGTCATATTTCACTCACAATCTTTAAACACTAATTATAACACATTACCTCAGATATTGGATACTTTTATTGCTGTTATGGATCAATATATAGCAAATATGCTGTAATTTGAAGAAATAAATGAGGATCCACTACTTGCAAAATTGACTTAGCCACAAAAGTAAAAGAATATAACAGTACATGTGTAAATTTACATATTGCATAAATAAAAAAATTATTAGACTATATACAATAGACAGATAACCCACATATGCATTCCTACTTTATATAAAGTAGTATGGTAGCTATAAAAATATTTTTATAATGCATATATTCTGTATTGTATATCTTTTCTGTTTGCATTAAAACAAATAGGGAAAATCTCACCACCACTGGCTTGATTTTACATTATATGTGTGCATGGATATATGTGGTTTGTTATTTATCATATAGTATTTAAATACAGTGTGTATGCATACAGATACACAGCATACATATATATATACTTCTCAGTATTTTCTGGACATGCTTAGGAATGATATGAGACATCTGCCTTAACTGGTTCCTCAATATCAGCTCTTTATCTTCCTTAATTTCTTTTGTCACTTTACATTATTCTCTGAAGCCCATGGCTGTGGTGTTGCCTGTTCTCACGAATTTTTCTTGTGCTATTTAATCTCTTTCTCAGAGAGAAATAGACAGCTCATCTCTGCTCATTCACATGTGGTATCAATTTCTTTATTGACAGGAAAGCTCCACACACCATGCCAAATATATTAGTTTTGCTTTAAAGGAATGGCAAACTCCCCCATGGTCTTCTTTTAC
>JAOXXN010000395.1:137085708-137096144 GCA_026770055.1 Myrmophylax atrothorax
AGGAATAAACTGGTGTGATATGGCCTAGTTTTAATAATATGAATTTAAAAATGGTCTCTTAAATCTTTGATATATGGATTTCATTACTAATGTTACTGTAAACTGCACTTTTTAATAGGAAATATCATTAAATTATGTTTCCACTTTTGAAAAAATGTAAGATGGTCACTTTCAAATGTTCTTCAACATTAACAAACATAGTCACATACAAAGCTCAGTTCATATTAGCTTCTTCATTGTAAAATTTGCCTAGATGTATGACTGACAAAAGAAATACATAAAAATTACCATTTGTGGGTATTGTTAATGGAAACGCAGAATATAAGCTTGACTTGGAACATGAAAATGAATCAAGATGTGAAGCAGGGAATGAAATTCATTAAATACAAATATTAAACTATGTTTTTTTCTTCTGTGTCATGAAAAGAGTAAGTTATATTGTTGATTTCTAAATACTATCTCCTGGACTTAAAAATGTAACTGTTCTGAGAAAAATAAAATACTCAACAGGCTGGAAAAGGAAAAAAGGTACAAACTAATGAGAAAGATGTAGCATATGATTGTTAAAAAGAAATCAGTTACCTATTGTCTCCTGTAAGTATAGCTCTTATTTTCTACCTATATCTTTTTTTTTTTAACCCAGTCCCTCTATTATAGTTTTTATAAAGCACAGAATACTGATAGTGGATGCTCCTCCAATATATGCAAATATGTTTTATGTTTTAGAATAACCTCCTTTTTTAAAAAAGCAAATAAACTGTGAGTAGCACTCATGGAGTGCAGCAATTTTTTTTTAAAACTCTCCGTGGCATGGACGAAGAATTCTGATCCACTTTATGAAAAAAAAAAATCAAAACAAAATAACTACAACCCATACTTCCCTATCATCCTCAGGAAAAGGTGACCCACTATATCCTTAAAAGTGTGCTTTAATTTTTTTTAGTTTTTTTTTTTTTTAATATAAGTGAACTGTGTGTGCACTGTGTTGTGTGTCAATTTCCAGACTTTCAAGACAAATCATTACCACATTATACCATTGTGCAAACAGTGTTCAAGTTGGGGTCAAATCGTACTGCTTTCCCTTCCACTGACTTCGCATTTGTGTCATACATGGGATTTTCAAAAGCAGCTTGTCCATTATTATTTTCATGTACAGAGCATCCTGTATACTGTGTTTTAGGTGCAGTCCTGCAGAAAAAAAGGCAGAGCATTTGTAACTGCAGTTTTCCTTACTGACTTAATGTGGTTTAAGAATCAAAACATAATTTAGCTCCCAGTTCCCATAATAGGAGCTAAATATAACAATTGGGGGGATTTTTAACAATATCTGTGCTAAGAATTATTACTATCTTTATCAAAGCTTAAGGGGTTTATGACTCATCGAAAATGAAACTTAGAAACTAAAAACTTAGTTAACTACCTTAGAAAAGGTTATCCATTGTTATTGGATCCATTATCTATTATCCAAGTTGTTATCCTTTACACTTTGATGAGCAGAAAATAAATAGTAAAGAATACAACAAAATCTTGTAGACACAATAATCCCCTATCCAGATGACTGAAGTTTTCTTTTCCCTTTGGAGACTTGACAAGTTTATCAAGAATAAGTTCATAGCTGAAACATTTTCTTTTTAACTAAATAACTCTAAATGTCAGAGTTCAAACCCTTAAAAACTTTTCATCTATATAGCTATACAAAATGCATACTATATTTTAAATCATCAATATAAAATGCAAAGACAAGTGTTTACAGCATCCAGCTAATAGCAAATACATAAAAAAATTACATGGGTAATTTTTCATATCTGAAGCAGTTGGAAACAAGTAGTACTATTCAAAAATGATGGCACATGTTTTAAACTAATGTTATCCTGTAGAGTATATTACTAATATTACTGTCAGACTATCAGATATAAATCACCATTTTGGCAGCTAGTATACAATAAATTGTTTTGTTGTTAAAGAGATCAAATTTTCTTTAGTCATCTAAGGTTTACAGCTCCAGGAAAAGATTTCTTGACACCGCATTAAAAAAACTAATACTGGTCTAGATAACATGAACAAAACTGTTGAACTTAGACTAATGAAACTGAAAAGACTAGTGGCTATTTAACACAATTGCATATGAACTAATAATTTCAGATGCAGAAACAGTTCCAGAATGAAACCTCACAATGACATAATACTTGCATATACTTGTATGCCAATAAACAGAGTAGGTATTAAAAGAAACTACAGGATATGATTCAGTTCTGTCACATAAGGAAAAAAAATATAGTCAATTTATTGTAAGTAAACATTGTAAGTACCAATCATATCATTCACCATATGCCAATAATTTCTAGCATCTATTTTATTATCATAAAAAGAGAAATTTATAAAATTTTAAATATGTAGAAATGAAAGTATAGCACAGTGTAATAAATTCATCTCTTAGTCATTATACCAGACCTTAATGGAGATAGGAAGGTTTGCATATTTTGTAAACTCTGTGTTTTACAGAAAACTTTATTTACACTAGCAAAGGCTGAAGGCAACGAAATCACAATACATAAAGTACTAGAGGAATTCTTTATAAATAATTTGTACTTACCTTTGTTTATAAAGATAAAAGCCAAAACCAGCAAATATAAGGGCAAAGAAAGGCACAAGGATAGCAATGGCCACTGAACTACTATTTGTACCATGTGGTTGATTAGAAGAATTTGAACCTTCAGACATGTTAAGACCTAAAAAATAATAAGAAAACACAAGTAATATTGTATATGTGTCTGTTATCCCCAGTACATGCTACACCATACTTTTCAGAATTAAATAACCCCTTGTTATTGGGTCATCATAATGTGTTCACCTGTATGCTGAGACCATCTGAAAAGTAAATACATACCATATTCTGATTAATAAGTGGATGCAATATATTGGAAGAACAACACATATACCCTAGTACAGTAAATATCTGTAATTCTGCATGGGTTCAACTTTTGGATGCTAACAACACACATTAATGCACTGTCTTACAAAAATCAAACTGATAATAATGTCTATGTTACTTTGATTATATTACTGACTGTATTTATACATTCTTGTGATTAATAAAGAGTACATGTATAAAACCCCAACATAATGACAAGGAAAATGTCAGTGATCTGAACAGGCAAACTGAAAATTCATTATTTCCTTAGGTTTTCTATTGGTACCCAGAGTGAAAGATGTAGGAACAGTTTTGAAGAGCTAAAGCTGGATATTGATGAGAAAATAGGAATATGACTTGCTGCATGCTTGTGGAATACAGTATCTACATTATATACACAGACAAGTTATGCAACTTTCAAATGTGAGGAAAGGAATAACAATACAGCTTCAAAGATGATTTTTAAGCTCTAAACGGGACCTTTTAAGAATTGCATAAGTCATAATAATTTCTCACTTTCTTGATCTTAAAAGGCAACATATAGAAATTAAGAAAAACCCAAACAACAAAAAAACCCCAAACAACTATCTATGCTGTGAGGAAAATTGTGTGGAAACAGCATTCAAAACATTTTGTTTCAGAGAAGTTATTTTTGTTTTTTGCACATGAAATAATGAAGTGGCAAACATACTAAACAAAATCTGTTCAAAGACTGCAAATCTCTCTATAGCTGCTTTATTGACTATAGAACTACAATTGATTCTTGCATAGTATTTGAATCTAAGTGAATTATTCTGTCCCTAAAGTTATAAACCAATATAATGTATCTTAAGTGTATTACAGAAAAACAATCTCACCAATGACCTCTGAAAATCAAATGAAGACATAAACTTCTATCAAACACTTTGGCAAGAGAATTCTGGATTTTTTGTTAGATGAATTTCAAATATTTTTAGAAGTTAATAAAAGGAAATAATTTTTATATTCATTTAAAGAAAATCTTGAGAAATTTATTTCTAAAACTTTTAATTTGCATATGAAAATAAAGATCCCTAACGTTGCATTTTAGTGTAACTTAGAACTGTGAAAAGGGAAAAAATTGCCTTCAGCACATTGAAGAATTAAAGCAATTCCTGATTATACTGAAAAAAACAAAAGTGGACAATACTAAGTGGCCAAAACTCACAATCTTTCATCCATATATAGGAATTTTACCTCAAGATAAGCACTCTAAAGAGCCATTACATTAGTGAAAAGTAAGTCCTCTTCTAAAGCATTCTCAGTAGCATTTTATCATTCAAGAATTTAGTATTAACTACATTCAAATTTTTGTTAAGGAGAAATATCACCATTCTTAAAACAGTATCAGCAAGGAAAATTAAATCCTATTCTTAAAAAGCAAAGCAGAGCTCTGTGACCAAAGCTCTCTTGATATAGAACCAAGAAGTCAATTTTTTAGGAAATAAACACTTACAAAGCAAGTAAGACTTTTTTATTCTTAAGAATAATATAAATATTTACCTGCAAATATTTAGCAGTTTTCCTCTTTCAGCAAATGCTTAGCTGAAATTTTGTTTCAGCACCATGAGCAAGAAACCAGTTTATCAAAGCATTTTATATCATGAGTTTTCTAGATAGCTATTAAGATGTGAACTTAAATGCATTTTGCACATATTCATAGAAAAACATGACAAATTAATAGCTATATTAAGCAGTACAAGACATGTATAGCTCCTTACAACTTCTTTGTAACTACTACTTAAATGACATCTTAAAGATGTCAGTATTTAATATTCTATAAAAGGTCAGTACTGATAACACATCCTGAGGATACCCTCAAACTACTGGGCATAATATAACAGAATACAAAACAATTAAATGAAAAAGAATTATTATTTTTTGAATACCTAATCTTTGAAGTCCAAATTGTCCATAATCTTTACCCTGGATGAATCCTTGGAAAACATACGTTGCTCCATCAGGTTCAGCAGAAACCTGTAAACAAAAGCTACTCTCAGTTAAATGGAGAAAATCTCTTGCAAGTTACAAGTATCTATTTGAAAGGCAGCTATTCTATTCTATAGCCTAATATGCTTGACTGGTAGCTGTTAATCCCCATTATAAGCATGCTCTTTTTCTAGAAAATCTATATAAAAAGTTCAAACTAAAAGACTTACCTGTTAAAGGCATAACTTTTAGATATGGTGGCTTATGGTCATATATGATACCTTAACCTACCTTTAACTGCACTTTTTTAAAAAACAGTAAAACTTAAAGCTCCTGGCAGTTCAAATGTCAGCATTTCTAAGCTCTTATATACTTCATAATGCTTTGATTTGTTTAGAAAGTAGATGGGAAGAGTTATATTGCATATAATCCTAAGGATGCAAGTATTGAGGTTTTAAGAACTACTTTTAAACTAAATTTAAAAAGTCCTCATATTGACAGTTCTTTTGATCTTTCTCAGTGCTTACCACAATAATTAATGAATTATACAGCTGTAAACTAGAAGAATATTGAATAAGGCTTTGGTACAAGGGCAGTACATGCTAGTATAAACTAAAAGCCTTGTGGGAGGGAGGAGATGGTTGTGATCCTATGATTAGCTCTCTTAATGACAGCAAGTACAATCTAAAATAATGCACTGTATACAAACTGAAAGATACCTGCTTCTAAGGTTAGTTATTAGGTTTAAATTCAGTATTTCCTAGGCAGGCTCCTTTAAGTTTTCCGCTCAAGCTTCCCTTTCTCATAAAACAGAATATCTTCAGCTGTGACCTGAAGCTATGTTTCTGCTAAAAAAAGGGTGCCTTTCTAAGGTGAATTGCTTACTTTCTGCTAAAGCAGCCTCTGCAAACTATTCCAAGATTAAAAAAAAACTTTAAAAATTGTCTACTTCTGTATATTTAGAAGACTGAAAGACAATTCCTCAGTTTTGCCATATTTTTGTCACCTCAGGAGCATGCTTATGAAATGTAAAGTTTCCAAAAGAGTTATTTTACCAGGCCATTTACTACTCAAGCAATTTATGGTTTCCTGCTTTGATTTTGGTTTTGCACCTTTTAAAAATAATTATTGAAGCAGTCCCACACAGTATAAAAATATAAATTTGTGAGACATCTCTTCTTTTCTTTTGTCATATATACCCCTATTGGTGTCCCTATAGTTTATTGCCAGGAGGTGAAACACAAGAAAACAAATTCTTGGAAAAATGAGATGGTGTAGTCATGATGTGTGTTATCACAATCCAAATTATTTTAGGCCCTTTCTTTTCTGAAAAATCTACTTTTTTTCTCTGACTATGTGTTCTTCAAAAGCATTTAGTTTTCATGGTTCCAACACATCCCAGACACCTGGGCTGTTGCTCCTTCGATTTATCCCTGTCCTTCACCTCTCCTCCTCTCAGTTATGTCCTCTCTTCTTCTCTCTTTTAAAGAATAAGCTCAGACACAGAACATCCAATGGTCCTAATGCTTAATTGGAGTAATCTATTTTGTTTTCCCCATACATGTATCTGTTCATGTTTTTCTTCATATTTCTAAAAATATCACCAAAAAGTAAAACATGATTGCTAGTGTAATGCTAAAAAGTGTTATTTTATTAATATAACTATAAATTTATAATTATAAATTCTAAAACTATTAGAATAAAATTAAAAGAGACTCAAGAGAAATACTTCTGCATTAACATGCATTATAATTTTGCCTATTGAGAACTGTATGACTGTTCCCATATTTTCCCTCAGACTGGTCTCCTATACCTTATGATAAAATTTTCATTTATTTTAAGGAATCAGTCTTGCTAACAAGATTCTATTTGATATGTCTCAGGATTTTTTGGGTGTAAAACACCAACAAGATTTCAAGCAAACAAAAAACCCTGTAGCACAAATATACTCACAAAACCATCCATAGCCCATTTTTCTTCTTTCAACCTGCTTGCAGATGTATGGGAAGGTGCTTTAATGAGATATATGTGGAGCATTAGCCGAGCTTCCTGGCTTTTATACACCCCTGTAAAACATAGTTTTAAAAATTCATATTTGTTTTGAGTAGAAAAATAATTTAAGCTTTAAAAATAAACATTTAATCTCTTTTTCTAAACAGGGAAAGCTGGAAGAATAGGTACCAATTGTTTCCATTGTTAGTTTAGCAAGATGTATTCTTTTTTTAAATTAGTACAATAAAGTCTCAATAGAAACTTAGCCTGTAGAGAAGATAGATGGGAAACCCTATACACACAGCTGTTATTTAACAGTTATTGTTACAAGCCTTAGACAGAACAAACATTGACAGTAATCTGATTTGAGATGGAAAATACTGTTCTGAATCAGGCAGAGTGTATTTAAACCTCACATCTCTACTTTCCAGATACACAATTTAATCATCACATAATGAATGTTATAAGAGGAATATGCACACACAAATTATTTACAAAAGCTGGTGCTAAATTAAAAAAAAAATCTAAATTTGAAAATATTTCCAAAAATCGAATTTTCTTCATCAGTCAATACTACAACACACAATGAGAAGACTGTTATGCAACTCTATTTAATTCATAGGCATAATTAATTGTCTCATTGTTGTTCCTGCAGAATAAATACTTAGAACACAAATATCCCTATTTGACTAATTGGAAGTCAAAATTAATATTACAATAGACTTAGTGATTTAATCTTCCTTTACAAAGACAGTGGTGAATAGCAAGAATAGTTATTTTTTCCCCTACATTTTTAAACATAATTATGAATTAATGGTTTAAAACTTCAGATTTTAAATAGAAGATCTCTCTAGTATGATCATTTCCTTTCTGGAAGATCAATGGAATTGCTGTTCATTTCATATGAAGTTCTGTATTTGTAGAATCTCACAAGGTTATATTGCATTTTAAATGAAAAAGAGTTAATGATGACAAAAACTTTAACAGAAACAAAACTAAAACCAAAATCAAGAAAAAGAAAAAAAACCAAAACCAAAACCAAAACCCAAGCAATAATACTAATTATATTTCTGCCTACAGAAAATTCCACCAAAACTAAATCAAAACTCACAGGACAGACTTCATATTGTAAATTAATTTGATTTAAACACTAGTTTTCATCCATCACATTTTTAGGGTTTTAATTCATACTGATTAATAGATGTAGATGGCATCAAGACTGAGTGGGCCAGATCACCTACTTTGGTAGCAAGGTTTTGGTAGCAGGGGTTGTACATAGGTGGCTTCTGTGAGAACCTGCTAGAATCTTCCCCATGTCTGACAAAGCCAATGCCAGCTGACTCCAGGACAGACCTACTGCTGGCCATGGAGTGCTTCAGATGGTAGAGCACAGACTCCCCTGCAGACCATGGCAAGGCAGCGCTGTGCTCCTGCAGCCCATGGAGATCCAGGATGTACCAGAGATCCACCTGCAGTCTGTTGAGTACCCCACACCAGAGCAGGTGGATGTTTCTTGAAGAAGGCTGTGACATTGTGGGAAGCCTGTGCTGGAGCAGGTTCCTGACAGGACCTGTGGATCTGTGTAGGAAGGAGCACATGCACAGGATTGCTGGCAAAACTTGTGACCCTGTGGGGATCCCACACTGGAGCAGCCTGTTCCTGAAGGACTGCACCTCATGGAAAGGACATGTGAGAGGGAACGACACTGGGGCAGCTCATTAAGAACTGCAGCCTGCGGAAATCCCACATGTTACAGACGTCTGTAGAGGATTGTCTACTGGGGGTGCATTCCCTCGCAGGAGCAGGAAAAGGAAGGAGGATGAAGGAGCAGCAGAGTCAATATGTGATGAACTGACCACAATTCACATTCTCCATTCTCCTGCACTGCTGGGAGGTGAGGACATAGAGAATTCAGGAGTAAAGTTGAGCCTGAGAAGAGGGAAGGAGTGTGGGGAAGGTGTTTTAAGATTTTTTTATTTCTCATTATCCTACTTTTGTCTGATTGACAATAAATTAAATGAATTGCCATGAATTGAGTAGTCTTACCCATGACAATAATTGGAGATTGATCTCTCCCTGTCCTTATCTCAACTCACTAGCCTTTTGTTATACTTTCACTACCCTGTCCAGCTGAGGAGTGGGAGTGACAGAGCAGTTTACTGGGCACTTGGCACCCATCCAAGGCCAGCACACCACATTCTTCAGCATAAAAAATATAACTAAGGCTGCACAACACCACTAGCTAACACAGCAGTGGAAGGCAGAAAATATCCAGATACTCCACGTCCTTTGTATCTACAGGTAGAGAAGGAAGAAATGCTGGCACAACAAAATACCTTAATATTGGACTCTAGTGCTGCAAAAAGATGATACGACAGCAGAATTTTCAAACTAATAGTTAGAGTATTGTATCTGTAGTCAGTAGAAAATGGTGGTTGAAGATATTGTAATAAAATTAATTCTGGGGCAGGGAGGGAAGTGTAGTCACATCAGTCGTGCTGAGTGATAATCTGAAAAAACCCCAAAACCTTAGAAAAAAAAATCACATACTCAGATGTATCCTAGACAAGAGAAGACATTTAACTCATTCTATTAGTTTGTTCACTCTAAGCTCTCACTACAGACTATGATAAAACAGGGATCTCAAAGTTCAATTCAAGATGCAGCCTTCCCAGCTCTCTTCAGAAGCTGCAGTAAAAGACAGGGCAATAAGATTCCCAATTCGTGTTTCCTGTTCACCTGCCTACATTGAAAGAACAAAAGCCTTCGCCATAATAAGGACCAATGATTGCCCTATAGGAGGTATCGTTATATATAAATTGTCTTTGAGTTGGCATGTTAACATGTTAATTTTCATGTTAACACTACACTGAGCTCAAATAAATGTGCCTTGGTAGATATGGTTTATTCTACGTATACTTTAATTTCAGCAAGCACAGGCATCAAAATAAAAAGAAGTAAAAAAGATGAATCAAATAATGGAATGCAAGACAATAGATGCTGTAGGGGGAGGAAACTACTTTTCATTTGAGAAGCCTAAAACTTTTGTATAGGAGGAATCAATTTCCTGTTATCTAAATGTACTTTTTGATCCATGACTACTTTCTTGGCCCTAAGATAATCTTTCAGTATACAGGATCTCAGTGTTCTAGCTGCAGAATAGGAAAATAAAATTATATTAATTATCTGAGGAAATGTGTAATACCTGTATGTAGAGTGAAAAGGGGTATTTGTAATCAGATTTGTGTCCAGTTGAAGGAACCTTTTATTTGGTGGAGGAGGTTTTTGGGTGAAAAAACACAGTAATTTACTTTTCTAGATCAAAAATTATTCTGTTCTTAATTCCCTCACAGTAATTACATGGCTGAAACTAAAGAGACATTAGACAACAGAAAAAATTCACACACAGAAAGACAAACAGGCATCAGTTAGAAAACACTCAGTTCATCTACAGCCTCTCAAGTGTGACTCTTTGAAGGACATTTGCAAAATACCTTCAACAGACAAACGTATGTGTATGTATGTATGGCCAAACTTCGCTAACGAAGATTTGGGAAGGACTCTCCCCCACGTGGGTGTGCCCTTC
>JAOXXN010000395.1:137096244-137107759 GCA_026770055.1 Myrmophylax atrothorax
CCGGGACGGTTCCACTGAGACTCGAACTCACGACCTTGGGATTCGGAGTCAGGAGTGCTCTCCATTACACCACGGGATCGCCCCTCAACAGACAAATATAGGGATGAAAATTCACTGTTCTACTTCATCTTAGAGATCAGACTTCTAAAAAAATCAGACTTCAACAGAAACACAGATTCTTTGGCCCATTACATCCTTCCTGTAGACCATCCCTCTCAGAAACCTATGGGCTGAACTTTCCTCGCTCTTTTTTTCCAACAGGATAATGTTTGTCATTTCTGGCCTTGCTAACACCTCCAGAATAAAGAGTGGTGATAAACAACTTCAGCAAAAGGGGTCCTAGAGTGATGAGCAGGATTAAAACCAGCAATGTCCAGCCTATACATAAATGAAATTTTTAGGTTTTGTCCAACATTTCAGTGTTGTAGACAGAGGCTGATGTTTCAAGAAAATAAGTTTTGAATAATAATATTGATGTCTTTTTTGTTTATTCATGACCCTGTTTAAAAGCCTGACACTTCTGTGGGGTGACAGACCCCTTGTCTGTGTGCCTGAGATGTTTCAATCAAAGGACTGAGAGATTCAAAAAACCAAAAAACCAAACTTTAAACCCAAACATTTATCAGCCATATCTGATGGTTTACAGCACAGAGAACTGTGCATACTGTGCCAAAATAACCATGACAACAGTGCTCTGGATGGCAGGGACTGTGGAATATCACAAACCAATATTGCAATACCAATATTGCAAACCAATATTTTCAGCCACAGCACAAAGGGAGCTATGTCTCTTGGTACCCTGCCTGCTGAGCTGGAAGTCAGGGATGGGGAGCAGACTGATGTCCCTAAGGGGACTTCAAGGGGAAATTATCAGCAAGCTGCTACACCACTTAGGCATACACAAGCCTCTAAGGCTGAATGAGATTCATCTAAGTGCTCCCTGAGCCACTTTCAATAATTTACCAGCAGTCCTGGCTAACTTGGGATGTCTCAATTGACTGGAGGTAGCAAATGTGATGCCCAGCTAAAAGAAGTGCCAGGAGGAGGATCCAGGGAAGTATAGCCCTGTCAGCCTGACCTTGATGCCAGAGCAGGTTGCTGAGCAGGTCATCTTGAATGCCATTATGCAGCATGTGCAGGACAACCAGGGTATCAGGCCCAGACATATAGGCTTAGGAAAGGCAGATCCTGCTTGACTAACCTGGTCTCCTATGATAAGGTGACTCAGTGCATGAAGGAAAGGCTGTGGATGCTATCTAAGTGAACTTTAGTAATGCCTTTGACACTATTTCCCACAGCATTTCTTTGAAGAAAGTGATGGTTCATGGGTTGGAAAGGTGGATTCTGAATAAAACACTGGCTGGCTGGATGACCCCAGAGAGTTGTGGTAGTTGAAGTTACATGCAGTTGATGGTTGGTCACAACTGGTGTTCCCCAAGACTCAATACTGGAGCCAGTTCTGTTTAATATCTTTATCAACAATCTGGATGAAGGGATTGAGGGCACCCTTAGTCAGTTTCCAGATCACATTAAATTGGGCAGGACTGTTGATCTACTGGAGGGTAGGAAGCCTCTGAAGAGCCATAGGGAGAGGTTGGATAAATGGGCCTGCACTTGGGTCACAACAACTCCAGGCAACACTGCAGGCTTGTATGGACCTGGTGGTGCTTGGTTGACAGCAGCTGAACATGAGTCAGCAGTGTGCCCAGGTGGCCAAAAAGGCCAATGGCATCCTGGCTTGTATAAGAAATAGTGCAACCAGCAGATCCAGGGAAGTGATTGTCCCCCTGTAGTCAGCACTGGTGAGGCTGCACCTCGAATCTTATGTTTAGTTTTGGGCTCCTCACTACAAGAAAGACATTAAAGTTCTGGAACACATCCAGAGAAAGCAGCCAGAGAGGGGTCTAGAGCTCAAGTCTTATGAGGAGAGTATGAGGGAATGATTGTTTAGTCTAGTAAAAAACGGAGACTGGATGGAGACTATATCATCTCCTCAATGACCTGAAAGGAGGTTGTAGCAAGGTGGGTTTTGGTGGTTTTTCTTAAGCAGCAAGTGGTAGGATGGGAGGAAATGAAAGCTAATCTAACAAGCTTCATCTTCACTTTCTTTCCATGTTCATTAGGTATCTCTGACTTTCTAGGTCAACACATATCAATCTCATCAGAGTGATAATTATTAATTAATAGGCTACTGTATGGAAATTTTAAAATTAAGAATTAATAAATCCCAGAAATAGTAATTTAGGTTTATTTATATTATTTAAAGAAGAGGCATGACAACTAGGATGATTCTTTTACTCCTTATTGACTATTAACTTCAAATATAATAAAAGCCTGGGAAATTAAAAGAAAAAAAAGCGAGAAAAAGAAAAAGGTGGAAAAATCTTCGAAAAGAAACTGAAATAGAATGAAAATTTCTTTGATAAACTATGAAAGTTTCCAGAAGACTTTAAAAATATAAGTGTTATGCTAAATTTACAGGGAACCGACATATATAAGGTAGAAAAAACCCCCCAGTTTTTTTAGCGCATACCTGATAGCAGTAATTCCATGTTGCTGTTTGTAAGTGTTGCATTTACTCTTCCTGAAGTTGCATTGAAACTGGTGACTGTCAAAGTCATGGGCTGTTTCTTGCTTTTGTAATTGTAAGATCCTTTCCATATATAATTTTGGGCAAATACATCATCAGGAACTATATAGACATAAAGGTGTTTCAATACATATTGCAATATTTAGTACTTACAAAGTCAAATATCCAACAGAATGTATGATAAATATTAGCATTTTCTTTCCTTTACTCTGTTTTTAAAGCTAGTAGGCATAATTTTCATATATAAATCATAGAAACCTGGCATGAAGTTTTATGAAGGAAATGTATTTGAACTGAAGAACACAACCACAACTATACCTTCATTTGCATTTTTCCTCAAATATGGATCTGTCCTAAAATCAAACCAATTGCACAAAATCTAACAGCTTTAATCACAAGATCATATTCTTCTCCCTGTAAAATCTTATATAAGCCAGCACAGACAGCTAGGGACATACAGCTAGCAATGAATTTTGCAGAAATTAATATTATTTTGGATATCATAATTTTCATAAGCATATTTAAATGACACTAAAAAGTTGTAAGAATTTTCTTTATTACCTAGTCACTTTTTCTAATGAAAAATTCATATAGAAAGTTTTGTCTTTTCTTCAAATGCATAAAAACATTATGAGCTTCACCAGGAGAAAAAAAAAAGAAATTCTCTAATTTAAAATTAAAACCAGATCATAATCTGCAGGGCAGGGGAATAAATATGCTAGGTTTATACCTATACATTTAATATTTATCATTAGTAACCTGTAAAATGATTAATTTAAATAATGCTATTCCAGCAACCAAAAAACCCCACCAAAACAACAAAAAACTACCTATCCAGTAAAAACAGATACATGCAAGCCTTTAAAATCTTCTCATGAGATACTATTAAAAAATTAAAGTGAAGGTGATTTAGGATGGGTTTATTACCCTTTCCAAGTTAATGTATCAAACTTAGCCCTATAAAAATCACTATATAAAATCAGCACTTTCACATTACTTGGAGTAACTCATACTGAATTTTCTCTCAGGATATCCCTAAATTCAAGGCTAGGGCTCACCAGAATGACCACAAAGACATCACAAAGACAAGTTGCCTTCCCCATGGAGGGTAAAAGAGCTTTCCTAGGTTATTTTATCTGTTTATGTGTACATATATATGTTTGTGTTTTTTGACAAAACATCTAGATACTGGACCTGCAAACTGCAAGGAAAGAAATTGCATGGTGCAGTCTGATGCTGTGAATTTGTGACCTGCTTGAAATTTATTTTCCCCACTTTCAGGAAAACTGATCTTTATGTACCTTATTTGCAGTTAATTGTGATTGCACAAAATGAATAATAATTAGCTTAATGAAAAACTGATGACTACAGCAGTACATAACTGACAAACATAATTTTGAAGTAGTGCACAAAATGTTTAAAAAAAAAAGTTTTCCAAGTACCCATATGCTAAGGAAATACTTTTAAATCTTAGTAATTATTGGCATAAATTCCATAGGTTTATATTCAAAGGCTAATTTTAGTTAAGGAGACTGTTACTTTAAAAAAAAATCTCTTCAGTGGACAGAGAAAGGTTTCTCTAGTCAGGACATCCAAAGATAGTCTTCTTCAGCAAAACTGTTTAAACTGGAGACTTTAGCCAGAATTTGAGAGATTACCTTCTTTCAGCTAAAATTAACTTTTTTGAAGACCAAGTTGAAAGCTAATACTACATTTAGGTAAAGCAATTTAAATTAGGAAGAGATAAAAGAAGTGGAAGACTGTGAAAAAACTGTGAAACATGTTTTTAAATTATTTCTTGGTAAATAGTATAGTTTCTGAATAGGTAAATTGCATAAGATCTTACACAGAACACAGTGATCACAGTGAAACCAACAAAACTCTCACAAAACAGAAATTGTATACAGATATATACTATACCATATATTCTAGACTAACTCAAAAATTGGAGAATAATTTTTTTTTCCTTGTTAATCTAGTGCCTAATCTAGTACTCTTTACTCATCCTAAAACAGTCAGTGAAATCTCACTAAACTGACCCTTGTCCTTTCTATAAAAATTGTTTAAAACTATACATATCTTGAAGTACTTACCACTTAGTTTGGGACTTGGTGTTCCCAAAGCTGGTCTGGGATCCTTCACTAATATTTTGGAACCAGCTGTTGGAAAGAATGAATGATAAAGAGAAATCAGTAGCAAAATGTTACTCAGAAATGAAGAAAATAATTTCCATCATGGAATTTATTTGCTAAAAAGCATATCAGATGTTTCAAATTCAAACATGAATGCAATTTCAGTCACTATCAAGCCTTAATATGAGAAGAACACTTGTCCACAGACTTCTCTTGTCACGTTTCCTCCTAAGTCAGTTACCTGGATGCTGTCAAGTCATTCATAGTAGTCAAACAGTGCCAGGTTTCACATCAGAATCCACATTTCAGAATTTACAGTCCTGGACTATGCATCGAATATGTGATATACCTTCTAATATATCATCTAATGCTGGCCATGTCCCTTAGATCAGGAACTGTGAACAATGCTTTGACTGGAAACAATGCAATACTGAACATTGAAGACACACATAACAAGGTTAACAAGGTTGAATCATGTTTCTCTCCAGAACTTAACTATCTTCAACAGTACTGAATGAGACATCTTGTGCTCAAGACTGAAAAACCATAGATGCTGGCTTAATATCTTAATATTGAAGGAGAAGGTGCCTTAAAAGCAGAACAGAAAAAAAAGAAACAAAAGAAGCTGTCCACAGTATCTCCAACTGTCCAGGTAAAATGAGAACTGCAGGCTGGAGAACTTAACATCTTCTCTGCTTAGAGCAGGAACTCTCCCACCACTGAAGAGGATGACACCATAGGACAGTGCAATTTTCTGTAGATGAAGATATTTTATTTTGCTGAAACATATTTGGATTCACTGGAACATAAGACACATAATTCAGTCTCCTAACGTAAAATACTGTCATGCAGCGCTAGGCTCAATTCCTTGCTCCAATGGTGATTTCAGTATTTTGTATTTTGAGCCTTGGCTTTGAAACCATGCCTTTTCTTTCTGATCCATGCTCTAAACATATATAAAAGAAAAGAAACTACCTTCCCCCCGAGTGGAATAATTTTCAGCATAAAAAAGAAACTTTAGTGAGAAGGACAGAGGATATTTTCTAGAGAATGAATTTTAGCTTTTTCAAAAGGTCTTTTATTGTCATGTATATTAAAACTGAAAAGAAGCAAGGGCAGGGATTGAAATTCAACCTAAAGTTCTCATGTGCTGTCACTGCTGATCGACTATTCTCTATTTCCTCTCTGTTTTGAAAGAAATTTACTGAACTTCACTGTATATGGTTGACCTGGAGGGCATGGTTCAACAGCATTTGCTTTCTGACTCCATTGAGTTCAGGTTAGAAATATCTGGATCATACTTTCCAAATTGGGCTTTAATAATAAAAGATGATGAGTCAATTAGCCTTGTCAAGTTGAATAAATGTCTATTCAAGTTCATAAATAAAATTTTAAATACAAAATAAAATTTAAATAAAGTCTCACATACAAATCCATAACTAAAACTAGTCACCTATGAAATTTAAGTTTCTAGGTCAAGATATTTTCTGAGCAGGACTTTCAATATTTGAATTTTGTATTTAAAGCATCAAAATCTAGTTTAATTCTCCTAAGCATCCTTTTAGAGCTCTCAGCTCCAGATGTTTTATTCCTTTTCATCCATTTCCAAGATATTTTTATGAAGTTCAGAATAAGAGGTGTACAACCTGAGCCAGTCCTCTGTTCCACAGGAGAGAGATTTCACCTCTTTGTATCAGCAAAACAGAGATTACTTAAGAGATATATTACTTTATCTAATTAGCGTTAACACTTAGCAAAATGTTACTCATTCTTAGCTTCATCCAATGCTAAAAAGCAAGAAGAAAGATCTCTGATCCTAAGAATTTTTAATTTCTGTAACATTGTTTCAGGACATTGAGAAACAAAGTTATATGACAAAAAGTTTCTGTACTATCAGGTACTACAAGTAATGAAAGTTCTTTCAATATCATCAGTAGAAAATTCTTGGATCAAAATACAACCCCTGAGCCACATTTATTCTGCCATAACACTTTCCAAGTACTGAACAAGTCATAAGCTTCCTGGCTGCTAGCTTTCTAATACTTTCCCAAAGCTCTGCTCTATTTTCCCTCAGCACTTGCCTGGCATGTAATGCCAGGACACCTGTTTTTTAGTAATACAAAATATTCATTTCCTATTTCCCTTCCAAGTAGTACTGTTTTTCTAGAGAGCCTTTGAATGTGTCTGTTAAGATCCCTGAGGATAACCACATTTGAAACATTAGGTAACAGTAATGTGAAAAGGCGCTTAATTATTCAGGAATAGGATTCCAAACAGGTCCTATACTTGAGGATGTTCCTCATCTCACATGAAAACCACCTTTCTCACCATGTCCTGGCTATGATGTTTTCCATGTCCTGCTATGACAAAGTAGGTAGCAAAAATTAGAAACACAAGAAAGGTTGGAACATCAAGGACAAAGTAGATACATTTTTTTTCAAGTAGTATACAGTTCCTTACATTAAAAAAATAATACTCAACACTACAAATTAATTTCACACAGTGATTCAGATATCTTCTTAGACTTTTGGCATCCTTCTCATATATTGGCATAGAAACACAGAATCATTTAGGTTGGAAAAGACCTCTAAGATCATCAAGACCAATAGTTAACCTAACACCACCAAATCCTCCACTACATCATGTCCCTAAATGCCACGTCTACATATCTTTTGGAGTTACCAGAGATGGTAACTCCACCACTTCCCTGGGCATTCTAAACCTCCCCTGGCATGACTTTAGGCCATTTTCTCTCATCTAATCTCTTGTTACTTTGGAAAAGAGACCAACATCCACCTTGCTACAATCTCTTTGCAGGTAGTTGTAGAGAGCAGAAACGTCTTCTCTGAACCTCCTTTTCTCCAGGCTAAACACCTCAGCTCCCTCATCTGCTCCTCCTAATACTTGTGCTCCAGACCCTTCATCAGCTTCATTGCTCTTCTCTGGACATAGTCCAGCATCTCAGTCTATTTCTTGAAGTGAGGTGCCCAAAGATGCACACACTGTTCAAGGTGTGGTCTCACTAGTGTCAAGTAGCGAGTGACCACTAAGCAGGTCACTTTATCACAGAAGGAGACTTGGTGAGTCAAGAGGGACCTACCTTTCACAAAAAAATGCTGTCTCTGGGCAATATCAACTTGTTGGCTTGCGTATGCCAACCGCAAGTAATGAAAATCACTGAAATAGGATAGATGCAGTGGGAAACAGAAGAGCTCACCTTCACAAACTGGAACTTTCCCAGTCCATGTGCCATCAGATCTACAGGCTCTGTGCTCTGATCCTCCTGCCAGGAAAAAGCCTGGCTGACAAGTGTAAATCAACGTATAACCAAGTGAGGGAAGATCCATTCCTGCAACATTAGCATGACTTGGTGTTTCTGGTTGTTTACAGCTGTGAGCTACAAAGAAAAGATAAAATATCCTTCAGACAAAATTGAAAAAAATATTTCTGAAAAAATAATCCCTGCCCATTCTGAAAGTTAATTAACAAAGTAAAAATCTATAAAAATTACTTATTAATATATTTTAATTTATATTAAAATATATTAATTATAGACTTTATTACATAGTTTATAAAGTATCATCCTTAGCCTGTAATACACTATTAAACATGGAAGTCTCAATTGCAGGAGACCAAGAACTGACTTAAATGCACTTGCATGAACAAAATTAATTATCTTATGAGAACAGAAACAGCATACATCATACCAGACTTAAAAGCAATCATGGCTTGTGACTTACGTCACTTATGATATCTGCATAGCATTGAATAAGAGTAAATAAATGGTTCAGTTGAAAAACACTATCAAAGGTAAAGGACAAATTGAAGGTGAGTTATAAATATCAGGTGGAAAAATTAATTACTATTTCTAATCTCATGTAAAGTGCCTTATATATTTAACGACCCCGGAATCTGGGAGTTATGTGTTATCGCTGACAGAACACCTCCAAGAGCAGAGTCCAGCTTTCAACACACTGAGCTACTGATTTGCTGTTTGCTTAAGATTAGCACTAGCACCAACTGAAGTAATACTAATGCTGTTTTCTTCTGTAGATATGTTCTGCATTCACTGAAGTCATTCTGTAAGGTCAGATCCTGTAAGGTAAGACTATTTCCAAAAAAATACAGCTGACTAGCTGAAATAGAAAGATTACTATGATGTTATGTCTTCAGTAAATTATCACTACTTACCAAAGTGTAAAATGAAGTGCTACTTCTATACTCAAGTAAGAAGATTCAAAGATTTCCAATTGCAAATTAATTTTTACCACTCCTAAAATACCATGACTCTTCAGCTGGGAAACAGTTCAAATTCTTTCTTAGAACTGATTTTAATAATATGCTTTCCTACATATTTTAGAATAGAGCCTTCCAATAGGTCCTATTCTCACCACCTCCTCTCTATGTTGAAAGGGTTGCACCCTCTCAGACAGAAACTGACTACAAATGATGAACTATTCTCTCCTTTTTAAAAAAAAAAAAATTCTATATTCTATTGTAGAAAAAAAAATCACTCGCAAAATCATATGTCTGGCTGCTGTAAGCTAGTAATGTAAATTTCTTCTAACTTCCAGTTAATATAAGCATTTAGATTAAATACATTAAAAAAAAAGTCTATAGAGAAAAAATCTCCCATTTACTTACGTATACATTCTGGCTGGATTCCACTCCATGTAAGATCAGGAAGGCATGTTCGTGTTGTTGAACCATGGAGGAGGTGTCCTTTTTTACAGTGAAATTGAACAACATTTCCCACCTGTTCAAAAGTAGAAAATACAATAATACTGTTAGGAGGGACTATCACTTGGGATTTTTTTTTTTTCTAAATACGGACTTGATAAGTTGTGATTCTCTTTCTGTAGAAAGTAAATTAATATCACAGAGCATTTTTATATGAAATAAGGAAAATGATTCATTCTCAGTAAAATTAATCTCTCCGCAAACTGATATCCTCCATGAAAGAAAAGAAAATCAAACCCTCATCTTCTGTGGTCTCTCTTGCTTTGGGCCTGGACCAGCTGAAGCATTGTGAGTTTGGAAATAAAGCTTAAGGTGGTTTCCTAACTCTGGATCAAGAAGGAGCCAGTTAGGCAAAACTGCATCAAACCAGGGAAGTCACAGAGCTGAAATGGCTATTAGTTCTTTTGCAGAACTCAACCCCCGCTTTGTGGAATGCTGGATTTACTCACAAGTCATAATTAGAAATACTTGATTAGAACAGATAGGCCTGGTCAACAACACTGTCTTCTGGTTCAGAAACTATAACATTCCTATAATATTTTAATTTTGGTTTTTTGATGACAAGAGATAAAAAATAACCGCTCTTTATTCCACACAGAAACTGCAACACAAGTACACTACAATTTACAATAGCAATTAATCTGAGATTAGTTTTTAATTATTATACTTATTATGGGTACGTGTTTTATAAAAAAGAAAAATAGAATTCTTACAGTTTCTGAACAAATCTAAAATTGAATAACCTGTTCAGCATGTCCAGTCATGGTGAAATTGATGAAAATGCAAATAATACTTAGTTTCTATCAAAAGCAAAGAAATTAGATTACAAGGATATAATTCAGAGAGTAGTTTGTTACACACTGCGAGTGATTAACTCAAATATTAAGGTGCACAGATTATATCTACTGTTCTGCAGTGACCTGTATTAATATATTTATCAACTCATGTTTAAACAAGAACTTGAAACCTTTAAACTGTCTGTGACAGCACATTTATGGTTCTGGTTTGGATTTGATTTTTTTCATTATTTTGTTTAAATGCGTAACACTTGATTCAGACTGATGCTCAAAGGTAAAATGTGGATTCTTTCATGATAGTTTAGTACTGGGAAATGGCATTTCACTGATAAAAGTATTCATTTGAAACTTTATAGCACGATTCCATTTCAGCTCAAGCTGCTCATCAGAATGAAATTTAATAATAACCCATGAACTACAGATAGTAGCTCATCAACGGAGGACGTGATTTAAAATTCATTTCCCCTTTTTTGCTCTTTTCTGTGCTCACTGGACTATGTAATTACTTTTAAAAGATTTTGAAGAAAATACACTAAATAACTTGCATGATTAAGCACAAAGTAGTAAAATACTACAAGTTTTAGAAGTTGCACCAAATAGATATGTGCTGTACCTGGGTCAGGGTAACCACTGTATCACTACAGGCTGGGGATGAAGAGATTGAGAGCAGCCCTGCTGAGAAGAATTTCGGGATGCTGGTGGATGCAAGGCTGGACATGAGCTTGCAATGAGCACCTCCAGCCGAAAAGGCCAATAGCATTCTGGGCTGCATCAAAAGCAGTGAGGCCAGCAGGGCAAGGGAGGGGATTCTGCCCCTCTACTCTGCTCTGGTGAGGCCCCACCTGGAGTGCTGTATCCAGTTCTGGAGTCCTTAGCACAGAAAGACATGGGCCTCTTGGAGAGAGTCCAGAAGAAAGCCACCAAGATGACTAGAGGGATGGAGCATCTCACATAAAAGGAAAGACTGAAAGAATTGGGTTTTTTTTCAGCCTGGAAAAAAAGAAAGCTTTAGAGTGACCTAATTGCAGCCTTCCAATACCTGAAGGGAGCCTACAAGAAGGCTGGAGAAGGACTTTTTACAAGAACATGCAGTGACAGAACAAGGGGGATTGGCTTCAAACTGAAAGAGACTAGCTTTAGATTAGATTTTAGCAGGAACTTTGTTCTGAGGGTTGTGAGGCTCTGAAGAGGTTGCCTAGAGAAGTTGTTGATGCCCTATCCCTGAAAGTGTTCAAGGTAAGGCTTGATGGGGCCCT
>JAOXXN010000395.1:137134569-137150326 GCA_026770055.1 Myrmophylax atrothorax
TGGCATGTCCGAGACGACTGCCCTAACAGCAACCGTCTACCCATGCAGCTATAATGGACAGTTGACCCAAATGTATATTTATCTCCAGACAGGACCGCATTTGGAGGAACTCCAGGATGTCCACAGTCAATCACTACAATGCATAATTATTGGAGATAAAAAAAGGTTATTATCACTGATCAAACAGTTGATAGTTTTCATTTTCATAACTGCATACATAAACTTTGTGAAGTGGTTGACATTTCTAGGGTCTGGGGGAAAGGGACTACATCATGGATGTAGAAAGCAAAATATAATTCTGACCAAAAGCTGTGAAACAAATGTTTGGAGATGTCAAAAATAAAAAGAAAAAAAAAGAAAAAAGAAAAAGAAAAAAAGTGTTTATAGATACAGATACCAATATCCAAAACCACTCATTAACTAAGTTGATCTTTATGGCATGAAGAGATGAACACACAAACCTACATTCATGCTTGTACTCTTCAGAGAAAAATTACGGGAAGACAGTATCTGCCCAAGTCACTGCTGTGGTAGAGAATGTGTAGAACTTCATCTCTCTTTTAATAATTCAGAGGAAAAAGGTAATTTAAAAGCAACCTAAATATGTCAAGTTCAGGAAATGCACAGTTAAAATTCATAAACCAAATTCACTATATTCACAGAATGAATCTAGGCCTTCATGTTGGATTTATTTTTACCTTACATCTCTCCATGGCATGTGACTTATCTTGGCCAAAGATATTTGTATTTATGTACCATGAAACCCACAAATTAGAGCTGCAAATATAAGGGTAGTAGAACAGGCCCTTAAGTCATATAACTGTAATTTTTATCAAAACTTCATCATATTCAATAACATTTTCAGCAGGATTTTTTTATTTAAGAAGAAAATCCAGATCAGAAGCCAGATCACAGTTAAGGATGTATTCAATTCTGTAAAATTTCAGATATGTGCAACAGTACAGTGATTCAACAATACAGCAAATGACCAAAATCATGTGTGATGATTTTTCTTTCTTGGTCTTGGGGTTCCAGACCAGGGTGAGGGGCCATGTTCTCACTGTCCCTGCCAATCCAAGCTGGGTCGGGGGCTCCAGGAGCTGTGGGGTGTTATAGTTTTCCTGGACCGTTTGTGACTGAAAGCTCTTCCGGGTCTTGCCCATGTGGGCTCCAAGGGCCTGCCATGAGGGATAAGAGCCCACCCCACACGTGTGAGGTTTGACTCATCCTGTTCTGTACACACACACACACACATGCATCCCCCACAAGGTGGTTCTGACCCAATAGTAACTGATTTTATGTCTAATAGTAGTACACACAAATGTATGTAAAACATGATTATCGTAATTGTTGTCATGAGACTGATAGAAATGTTGAGTAAAAATAGTAACTAGTCTAGTCCACGTGTGTTGTAAAAGCAAACTCATTATCTACTTACTAATACATTCAGGTAGAGGTTTGTCCCAGTGGCCATTTGGTTGACAAACTAAAACTGAAGAGCCAAATAAAAAATATCCAGGATTACAGTCATAAAATACCACTGTGCCATATGTGAAATTTCCATGTTCGATTTTACTTTCTCTTATAGAATTTGCAGGAATTCCAGGATCAGTGCAATTGACCACTAAAAAGAAAAAGCATAGACTTCAGAGTCATACAAATGCAGTCGCCTAAAATCGTCTTTAAATGGTCTCCTATCCATTGCATGAGAACAGTCCAATGTGTAGCTATCCTGGTTTTATATACCTTATTATTTTATATAATGAGAGTGAATTAGGAAGATAACATTAAACCAGGAGGTGCTAAAGCCAGAAAATGTTAAGCCCAAAGCAAATGTTTCTTTATAGAATGTAATGATACTGTAAAAGTAGCGGCCACTAAAATGACTGGACATACCAGTATATTCAGTTTATATTCCTGCCTTAACATGAGCTATTGCCCACAGACAGAAACACATTTGGGGGCTAGATATTCCTTTGGTTTAACTCACATAGCCATGCAAATATTCTTATGTTCCTATACTAACATTTTGAAAATGGCTTACCTTTAAGGCAGATGTTTTGAGCTGAAGGGAACATGATTAGTTAGGTAAGACTGTGGTGATTCTCATAGGATAGAAAAACATCCCAACAAATGAGTATGTGCTTTTAAAAACAGGCATACACTCTGATGGGTAAGAAAATAGGTCCTTCTCCACAGAGCTGCTTTCCAGCAGGTCAGCCCCGGCCTGTACAAGTGCATGGGATTATTTTAACCCCAGTGCAGGACCCTGCATTTGCCTTTGTTGAATTTCAGAAGTAAATGCACATGCATGTGTGTACATAAAAGTATTAAAATATGCTGAAAAGCTCTATTATCTACAAAGGAAAAAAAATCCTTCTTTTAGGGCTCATCTCCTCTCTATCCACTATTCGAAGTGTTGGAGTCTGCTTGTGTACTTCTCCTAGCAGTTCTCAAAAAATTATACCACAAGCCTAGAATACATACCTTTTCCAAAGATAGAAGTAATTTTCAGATTGGATTTGACTTCTTTAAGTGATAGAACTATTTGTTAGTTACAATGTTGAGGTTTTTTTTCCTTGAGGAAAATGCGAAATCCAAGCTATATTTCTGACTTCTTTTTTTTTCTTTTTTTTTCTTTTTTTTTTTTTTTTTTGTGTAGAGAAGCATTTCATAACAACTGAACATTCATAGAATTTTAGGAATAACCTGCATTGGAAGGGATCCACAAGAATCATTGAAGTCCAGGTCCTGGCCCTGCATAGGACAGGCCCAAGAATCATACCATGTGCCTAGAGTGTTGTTCACGTTCACGTTTTAAAGCATGTGTAATGAAAAATTATTTCACTAGTTTCCCACTATTATTATAGTTGGCTGGGAAACTAGTTATCTAGCCAAGTTGTAAATCGTATAAAAAAAAGTGCACAATTGTAAATTCAGTCTTCAAAGTCGTGCAGTGTTTTTGATAATATTTTACTTCAGGCAGTTTACAAATATGCAAGGTAACTATTATTGTTTAGCTTCAAAGCAAATAAAACAAAACTATATTCATTAGAATTGATTTCACTTCACATTACAGACACGATTAATGATGCTCTACACAAAGTTAGTTCCTTTTGGTTTTAAAGCCTCTTCTAAAACCAGTGTAAGATTTCAGGACCATGTAAAATTTCAAAGAATAACTGACCAACTTATTTAGTGATCCCTACAGGCCAACAAGTTATTAGACACTTGGGCACATTACTCTGCAATACCAGAATACCAAGATGATAGATAACAACTGGACTGAAAATGAGATTAAGTAGGTACCCTTAACACACAGTACGTGTTTACTATTGCAAATTTTAAAAAATAACATCTTCTCATCAACACAAAGTCTCTTGGGAATTTAAGTTGTGTAAACTGTTTGACAGTATTGCTTAAGGCAAAGTGACCAAATGAAGGTGGAGAACAGCTATTGAAAGGAAAATACAGTAAATAAAATTACTCTAAAAATGTAATGTGACTTAAATAAAAGTCCATAGAAGCTTCAAAGAAGATGCTGCAAAACAATACATAACATTTCTGCACATATCCAAGCAGGATACAGCAAAAAAAATACGTTTTTTCTAAATAAAAGCAATTAAAATTTTTAAAAACCACATAACAATATATTTTAGAAGGACCATGGTGACAAAATTTTTCTAAAAGTGCTTATGAAAACTCAAACAGAACTAATTTCATAATACTATTTTTCTTGGAATGATATCTAGAAGCATTGAGAACCAATAAAAAAGGATTCTGTTAACAAATAAGAATAAAATTTTAAACCACAAAATGCTCTAAGGATTATGAATGGAAATATAAAAGAAAAAAAGTAGGTGTTCTTAGGTATCTGCTAGAGCTATGTTAGCTAAAAATGCAGAGAACATTATTTCAGGATTTAAGCACTTAATCATCTCTGCATAATTTTGCTTAAGGAACATTTTAGAGCCATTTTGAAAAATCAATACAAGCCGTAGACACATAAGAAAGTTTTGCTACAAGTTATCCTGGCAACCTGAATGTGAAAAATCAGAGAATCACAAAATAACTTTAATAATATGCTTATTATGTTAGTCGGTCAGTATCTCTGTTAGTAAGAGAGGAATCATTTTGTCTTGAGAGTGTCCTGTTACCCTCTGTTTATTTTTCAGCTTTAATTTTCTAACATTTAGTTGTAAATCTGTATATGCTGCATTCTTACCTTTGCATATTGGAGGCGGGTGGCTCCATTGCCTATTAGCTTGGCACTGTGCTTTGGTTGGTCCTTGCATAACATACCCAGTATTACATGAGAACGTCACAACATCATTGAAGTTGAAACCATTTCCAATTGTTCTTCCATAAATAGGACTACCAGGGTGACCACAGCTAACAGCTAGCACAGCACAAACCAAAGAAACAGAAAACAGAGTGTGCTGTTATCACTTTTCATTATTTATTATGTAATAGTTAATCATAATATAGTAGTATTATATAATAATATTTTCAAGTTTTGGTACTATAAGATACTGGGTATTTTCCATGACAGAATCACATTCAAGAACTTATTTAAAATTTTAAATAAACTGAATAGAATTTGACATGCAGTATTGAAAGCAAATGAAGAAAAACTCTTCTGAAGAAGCAGGAGAAAAGCAACCACTAGATTTTCATTACGTAAAGTCTGAAATTGAAAAAAAAATCAGTTCCTTTTACAAATAGGTCTCAGTATCAACCTAATATTTTATCTTTGAGGCCTAAGTATTTAGCAAAATTATAAACTTACAACTAGGAACATTATGGGCACAGTGAAATTTTTCTTATATTTATGTAAAAATTGACTAGAGAAGGTAAGGTTTATTTTCTGCGTCCACAAAAAGCAGGTGAAAAATAAAAGTAAGGAAAATCAGACACAAATTAATTTTCACAATATGATTCAAAAAACCTTATAAGCATTTTCTTCTATTTTGTAACAAACTCCAGTTGTTGATAAAAAAGTGTTCATCAGTAATTTAACATAAAAATTTAAAAAATCAGAGAATTAATGAATTAACATTGTGTACTGTGATTCGTCATAGGGAAAGTTTTCCCCACAAAGATATAGATACATAAATAGAATAGTTAGAGGCAGATTAATACAGTTTCAATACAATAATATTACTGAACTTGAAACATAGTTGTAATTTACTTGAAAGCCCTTCAAGAAATCTCATGCACCATTTTCTCTTATTACTTAAAGGTCTTTAACGGGATATGCTGACATACTTATCACACAAAAGAAAACAAAATTACAGCATCTCTGAAGAAGAAGCGAAAAAAAATATATTTTTTTGAAGAAAACATTTGAATCTTCAGTGCTGACAGCATAATTCAAGAATATCTACTTTTCTATCTACCACAGAGAAAGTAAATGTACATTAAATATTTCCAAAATCCACTATGGGTCAGAAAGTCATTTTCAAATTTGAGTACAGGGGTTCCTAAGTCCTATCATTTTCATGCCCATATATAAATAACAGGTATTTAGCAGCCAAAGGATGTAGTGGAAATTTTAAGTGACAGCTCACCTGATAGATGAACCACAGATTTTATGTACCCACAAACTTTTGAGGATCTGCTTTAAGTCTTTTATTCTTTTTTTTTTAAATGAATATTAAGTTGCAAGTTCAATCCTCATCTTGTCTGACATAGATATTCCTGTAACATAAATCCATACATGTTGACATGCTTACTTACGCACACAGGATGGAAGTTGACCAGACCAGTTGTGATCCTGTTGACATATTCTTACAGAAGAACCAATCAACCGAAAACCAGGACTGCACTGGTATACAACTGTATCTCTATATCCATAATTTTCTCCTATTACTTGTCCATTGACTATAAGATCTGGAATACCACAGTGACCGGCTGGATTTTTTTCACAGTAAATAAAAATAATAAGAAGGAAAAAAGAAAAAAAAATCAGTAAATATGCCACAGAAGTTTTACATAATCCTCCTTAAGTAAAACAAATAATTTTTGAATATATTTCCTTTTTTTTTTAATTGGCTTAATTCAGAGCTTTATTTTTATTAACTTGGGGGAAACTGCAGTATTGCGTTTTTATAGGTAGAATTGTACATGTATAAATAATTGCAAATAGACAACATAGGAAAGAGATTAAATGTCATACATGTTATCAAATTTCCTTTTAAAAAATATGAGTAATTCCTTTTTATTATAAACTGTAAAAAAATTATATTATTTCCCTTATTTTTATTTGGTCATGATTGAGGTTAATAAAGGCAACATTAAACCATAATACATTTAAATAAACATTACAAATTCCATATAAGTACAAATAAAATAATATAAATCGTATAGATGTCAATCCAACATAGACATTATAAATACAGCCTCCTTACAATGTTAAAAGTAACTTGGGCAATTTGTTGCTGGATTATTTTCTGTTCTTTCTCTCCTGTTAATCTCAGTGGAATCCCAAAGAGGCTAACATGTTGTGGTTGAAGACAGACCTCACGACTGCTACCAAATGTCCTGCAATCAAAAATCTTTCTGTATCTAGGGCTAATCTTCTACCTTGCATTCTCAACATATGAGAACTAATATTTACATTGTGCAAGTCACAAAGAGACATTTAGTCTAGAGATAGGCTGGGAAAAAGAATGAACTATGTGTCATTCATTACTATTTTTCTTAATGAATTCTGGAAAATGAGCACTGTGATTCAGCAAAAAATGTGGTAATGGAAAAAAACCTCTAAGGGTGGTTTAATTTTATGAAGACTGTGACATATGATAGAGAACTAACTGTAAAAAAAGAGTATGACAAGCAAGAGAAACAGGTAGTGTTTCAGCTATTACTTTTGTGAAAAAAATTATTACCAGCCATTCAAACTCCTCTCCTTTTTCCCTCTACTTCTCCCGAATAGCCCCCAAAAAAACTACCCAAAGCACGGGATTGCAAATGAGAAAGGACATTTAAAAGCAACATGGTTTGGATTGTTTTTTCCTTTGAAATTTTTAGTGCTTATAATTCTCTGATGTTATTTTCAGCATTTTCCCTCATTCATTCAGGGTTAGAAAACTCTTATTAAAACTAATTTGAAAATCTTACTTTTTCATATAACTTGAGCCTTGCATTGTATTTCATTGTATGAATCATGATAAAACCACTAGAATTTACAACATAGGGAGTATGTGAACCTTCACACATATTAGCTGATGACTGCAATTCAATTTCCATATAGTTAGCAGGAGTCCAAATCTGAAACTGTTCAAGGCTATATTCTCCTGTTTGTCTCCTCCTTATTTCCCTCAGTGATACATAAGAACCAGGCATATTTGAAATTTGTTTTATGATTTCTAGGATAAGATGGCATAATACATGTTTATAACATTTTTGTCAGAGTACTTTTTGATTCTCCAGGAAATTCATAATCCATTCAGTACGTAGTAGACTTTCTTGAATATGCCTCAAAGGGACTAATTTCCCTATACTATCACATTTCTGTTGACAAACAGCACTAACTAGATGAGGAGTAAAAACTGAGCTGGAAAAGACTGGTTCCTGTTGAAAGTGCAACCAGACAGTCTGTAGTGATTCACACCACGTTCAAGGAAGTATTTTTGTAGTTGCATTTAATTACGATATATGGCTTGGTTCTTAATTAAGAATTCAGTGTTGCTTTATGGCAGTTGCTTTATGGCAGAGTAGAAGTAGAATACATCACCAGAAAGGTCAAGCTCTGTTTCATGTGCAGACAGAATAAAACTGAAGCAATTCAACATGTGAAGGCTATGACTCAGATCAGACTGCAGTTTCTGCAACCGAGCGTAATGTTACAAAAACATACACAACTTCAAGAGGTGAAAATTCATTGTAAATCATCTGTATGTCTTGCATGAATGTTCCATGCCAGAAAATTTTAACTAATTTAAAATTCCAATCCTCTTAGCCTACTTCCTCTCATTGTCAATAAACCTCTCAGACCCTTGTTTTGACTTCTTTTGACTTCCTTTGACTTCCTTTTTAGCTTTTTCTTTTCTTTTGACTTTCTTCAACATCATCTGTTGACAGGAGGATAATAGTGGAGTTTGCTTACCGGGACATCACCTAAACAGTGTATTTGACACCATTCTCCACAGTGTTATCCTGGACAAAAAGGCAAGATACAGGTTGGGTGGGTGATCTGTAAGAGGGGTAGAGAATTGGCTAATGGGCTGGGGACTAAAAGGGTGGTGATCAATGGTTTTCACTCAGGCTGGCAGTCTGTCACAAGCAGGATTCCCCAGGGATCAATACTGAGCCTCATAATGTTGAATATCTTCATAAATGATCTAATTAATGATGGGATTGAAATGTGCCTCAAGTCTGCTGATGAGACCAGACCGATGGTGAGATGGACATGTCAAACGGAAGAGCCATCTTACAGAGAGATTTGGGCAGGCTGGAGGAGCAGATGAGCAAAAACTCTATGAGTTTGTAACAATGACAAGTGTAAGGTCCTGCACCCAGGATAACATAACCAAAGGACCCAGAACAGGCCACAATTTGTGTAGCTGGGGAGCAGCATCAATGAAAGGGACCTGGGGGTCCTGGTGGACAACAAGCTGACCATGACTCAGCAGTGTGCTGCTGCAACAGTGAAGGCAAACTGGATCTCTGGTTGCATCTGCAAAAACATTACTAGCAGTGGTAGAAATGGGATCATCCCACTCTACTCAGTGCTTGTCAGGCCACACACGAAGTAATGTGTCTATTTTCATCCTGCCACTTCAGAAAGATACAGACAGACTGGAGAGGGTCCAAAGGAGGGCCATGAAGATAATCAAAGGGTCAAAAACCCTGTTCTGTGAGGAAAGGCTGAAGTTGTTAGTCCCTGAAGAAGATGATGCTGGCGGCAGGGGCCTCCTCATAGTATTCCAGTAGTTAAAGGGCAGCTACAAAGAGAATATAGGGTCTCTCTTCACATAGAGTCACATGGAGAGAACAAGGGGCAATGAGCGCAAGTTGCACTGCGAGAGGTTTTCATCATGACATAAGAAAAAAATTTTTGACAGAAAGAACAAGCATTCACTGGAACAATCTACCCAGGGATGTGGTAGGAGTCTGCATTACTGTAAGTTTTCAAGTTGTGACTTGATAGGGTGCTTGATAGTCTCATCTCAGCTCCCTTTGCCAGAAAATGTTGGGCCAGATCTTATTTCAAGCTCCCTTCTGACTTGGGCTGTTCTACGATTCTATCATTTCAAATGCCTCTGCCTTGATTATTTCCTCCCACTCCTTATAACAGTTACATCTTTGGAGCACTAACTATGTTACATGACCAATTATAAACTTCTTACTACTATTGAGGAAATAGATATTTTTAACACAGTAGAGTCTACTCCTATCCCCATGTGAGATTTCTAAAATGAAAAATATATAAATCTAAATGCATGAAGAATATAAAACTGTAGATCTATCATTACAAAATTCTAAGTAAACATATTGTGGGAGTGTTAAGGAAGTAAATATCATTTAAAAAACAAAACAAAACAAAAGGATATGACAGATTTGTGACACACTTTTGACCTAAAATTTAAAAAGAAATAAAAACATTTGGTATTTACAGGATTTTTCCCCAGCTTTCACTTTGCTTTCCGGGGGATGTTTTGTTTGACTGAGGGATTTAAAAATATTTAACCAAAACAAAAAAAAAAACAAAGAAGAAAAAATCCCAACAAAAACAAGCCAACACCCCAAACCGATGGGTTCAGTTTTACTTGTTTTATTTTCAAAATACCATCTGTCTTGTAGGTGCATGTTGTAAGCAGTTCACTATGTTTGCTACTGAAAGTGTGCAATGGTATACATAGTTCCTGTTAACAGAACATTTGAGAACATTACTAGAATTTCTGTTAATTTATGCAATGAGTAAATTTCCTGAGATGCCATAAAATCATAAACTCATTAAATCATTTCCAGAACTTTTGTTTTTGTTTGCTTTCTTTTCTCACTCTATTTCACATATCCACAGAAATGTTCTTCATCAGAGGAAGTCAAGATCTTCAACTTGTAAAAGTTGCTATAATTACTCCTCTAATATCAAGAAAGAAAGAAAAAAAACCACAGAGGAAGAAAACAATTTAAACAACTCACAAAACAACAACCCCCCTATCACTATCCACATCCATATCTGGAAGAGTAATTATTACTTAATTTCTCTTCAATTCTATTCTGGTTTTGTTGCATTTCTTCTTAAAGATGCTGTACCATAAGAGTGGATATAGTTCTATTTTATATATGATATTGAGATATAAGACCTATGTAGCAGTTCTAGGAATCCAGATGAGGCCCCTTGGTCTTAATGCAACCTGTAATTTATAATGCTGAATCAAAAGATGCCACTTTTGTAAAGACAGTGAGTGAAAGCTACAAAAAAAGAAGTTAAAAGAGAATAAAAGTGAAGGTTTTACTGTGTAGCATATTTGAGAAGGGAAATAAGTAGTATAAAATTCTGAATTTCCAGTCTAGCAAAACAAGAGAAGAATATCTACATGAAATATTAAGAAAAAAAATTAGTCAAAAATTAGGAATGAAGGATATTAATAACCTGTGAGCACTAAATAAATTATGTAATTTGACATGAAACCCAGTTCCAGCAATGAAGAATGACCCTAATAACTTAGTGTCAGAACATTTGAAACCTTAGCTGTAAATGATGTTTCTTTTCTGCAGGTTGCTCTCTGAGATGAAAAGAGTAGGAATAAATGAATACAGAATCTTTACATTAAATGGCAAAAATGTGCCTATGCTTATTCTAGTTGTCAGTAGTGTTAAACATGAGCATGGTAGTGAAAAAAATCTACATACCAATGTAATATTGAAAAAAGAGATTAAGGTAATTACTCAACAAAGTTAATTAACCTGTCAAGATGACCTCAGCTGAGGAGGGAAGAATTATTTCCTGGCACTTTTTTTCTTCTTTACAGGGTTTGCATTTTTTATAAGGATATAAGAAGGCATAGCCCTGGAAAAAGCAGGGTTTGGGGTATTTCTCCTGCTATTTTCAGAAGATCCTTTTCTTGACAGCTGTTCAAGCTGTACTAAAACTGTTCAAGATGACTGGTAAAGTTCTTTTAAATCTTTTTCAATCGATGGCCAACAGGGGGAAGTTCTCTGCTGAATTCTTTGAAATGACCGAATAATTCTTTAAAGATGAAACATCATATACCTAATTTGAAAGTCTAGTTGTTATTATTATGCAGTAGTACTGAAGAACAAAAAGAAGCCTATGGCTAACTCAAGATGTATTAATTCAGTATCACTGGAGATATAGATTCTCTTTTAATTTAAATAACTTGATAAAAAAGATGTTTATAAATGTGAAGACAAAGAAGTTAGTTGCTTATATATTTTTCTAACAGTTTTAAGTATGAAAATAGTATCAGGAAGGTTACACTTCAGAGGTTACACAGCCACACAAACCCTTAAGTGACTGAAAGCAGATAGGGAAAATATAAACACTACTACTGGTAAATTAATGGAGTGAATATTCTTTACTGACAGCTTACATAGTTGCTTTGCACCAGATAGTATGTCTGCTATTCTTTTTACCCTGTTGAGAGCACTGCTCTGTACAGAGCTGTTGGAAAACTAGTTTTTCCTGTATGAGTAACAAGCTGCCACCAATGACCCATTAGTGTTTAAAACTGGTATTTTTTGTATGAAAAAAGGAACAGTTGAGTAAAACTAAACTCTGGTAAACCCAACTGCATAAATATTCCCCAGTTAACTAGTCAAAGGTTGTGTCTACATTAGCATTTTGGTTCATATCTTCCTTCTAATTCTTAAATGTTCTGAGTGATTTTTCTATGAACAAATCAGCTTCCTTTCTGAGAAAGTATGCTGAGAAGCTTATCTCTAAGCACACAAAACAAGTGTTCCATCTCCTTTTGGAGACAAAGTGGTCAAAATTATTGACAGGTCTTTTTGTCAACCCAGAACCGTATGAGTAATTATTACATTTAGCCCAGAGGACTAGATCAGATACAGTCCAAGCAAAATCCTCTGAAACATAGGTAATGCAGATGCAGAGAATTCAAAATCAATTATTTGTCTCATGATGTGCTCTTTCTGCTGAATTATTTGTTAATGTAGACAAAGGCACAGTATGTGAGATTCAGTTTTCTCTTAGGAGAAGGGATAAAAGGTATTCCTGATATTATTATATGGGAAGTCAAATGCTGACCTTTAATGTACCCTCTAACCTAAATAGCTTTTTTTCTGCTATGCACCTGTCTTTATTGAAAACTCCTCTAGTACTAGTCTAATATTGGAACCACAATTTATGCCTTATGAATAAGTAAACTGCATTATTCAATTTTTCATTTTAATTTGTATGGACACTTAGCATTTTATAATGGTGCTTTTAGTTTTCCAAGTGAACTAAAATAACATCATTTAATCATGTCACAATTAAAAACAAAATATCAGCTCTTACAGACCTCTAAAAAATTTAATTGTATTTCATAGCCTATCTGAATTTCAGATTTAATACTAGTTTGTAGAACTGAACAAAACTATTGTTCCAGCAGTTGCTGAGGCTTTCATTGTACGAAATGACAGCCGAATTTTAGTAAATCCAAAACTCATACCACACTGTATTAAAACTGAGATTATTATACTAATGTGATTACTTATGGAGTGCTACATTGTTATTTAGGTATTCTTTAAAGTTAAAAAAAAAAAGTGAGATTCAGAAAGGAGGGCAGGTTTGTTAAATGTTCTAATTTTTGCAACAGATTCAATATCCATAAAGTATTACCCTTTAAAAACAATGAAGCCAAAATAAATAAAATAAGAAAGACAAAAGGGGTTAAACCTGTGATTTAAAGCTTACCTCTGTTCTAGTTCTTGTCTATATCTGATTAGGTTCAACATAAACTAGTTTTAAGTTCTGCTGCAGATACTTAGATTCTTATTTATTCTACCTTTTATAAAATTTTCAAATTACACATAACTGAAATGAAAATAAAGTTGTTGTCTAACACAGAAATTAAATGAAATTATTTAAGTAACGGTTTTGAAAAAAAACAAAAACCTTATCCTGTAGGATTTCATTAACATCATCTAAGTGTACTCCTAGGACATCTTCAAAACTTAAACCAGAAAGACATTGGTAGTCATCTCCAAGCATAACTACATTTCCAACAAGCAAAAGTGAAAAAGCACTAAGATAAATGACAAAAAAGATTTACAGCAGTGAGCAAAAAAAAAAAACCAAACCTTTGGAAATAGGAAGTGAAATTAATTTTTTTCTTATTTTTATGTGATTGAAAAACAAATGCTAGAATTTGCTGATAATTTGCACAAAACTGAATTTCTTGAAGCATTAAAATGCCCACTCTGTAGGTCTTCCTGCTGTATTTTATCTCCTTTCCCTCACATTTTAATGTTTCTTTAATGTCCTCCATTTCCTCCACCTTCCAATAACATTTTCTTTCTCAACCTTCTTAAAAAACTTTTCTGACTTTTGATTTGTCATTAGCTGAACCCATCCTTCTATCCTAAGTCTTAAACTACTTGTGGAAGAAACAAAAACTGAACTGAGTTGGTCTGAGTCTTTGCAGGAAGCTCATTTCTGCACAGGGATATAACATAGAAGGCAGTGTTATTGCAAGAGCAATTCTGGCAACCATTGCTCCCTTTTATAAATTTGGACTGCCTAGTTGGATTTGTTTTGTGTTTTTTTGTTTTGTTTTGTTTTTAACAAGGTATGCATGCTTTTTTACCTGTTATATATCATGTATACTACATTCTGTTTCTCTGTGTAAAATTTTATCATGCTATCTTCAAAAAAATGCCATCAATAAAACTTTGAAAATATAAAGACTTACTGTACGCCACTTACTCTGATACAAAAGGTGTCTTTTAGATTACTGTTTCCTCCTCTAGTCCTATAGTTGTTTCCTTAACTATTTATTGTTACTGGACATTATAGTGTATGAAATTAATGAATCTCTTCTGAGAAGCAGGGGTCTTCTTTTAGGTTTTAAGAAAAGTGTATGGCCCTCTCAGCTGTCTGTCAGGGAACATTCCAGCTTCAGACTTGTAGCACGACAAGCAACACTTTTGCTCATTCATGAGTCATCCACTTAAGTGAAAAATTGCACCAAATATTGTTGTATTAGAGAAGGAAAATAATTTTGGATGAGGAATAGTTTAAAAAGGTAAATCGAAATCTGCACTAAGAGATACTGCAACAAATCCCTATATTTAATAAATATACTAGTTAAGATTTTCTGAAAGTCTCAGGTTATGGATATTCTCTTATATGCTCATGCCTCTAAAATGACAAGATACAATATGACTTACATATTTCACTCTAATTCAGATACTATCATAGCTTTGATTTCAACTGAATTGAAAATTCTTATTCATATAGAGTTAAAATCAACATCTCTACAGTAGATAAAATCACCCAGCTCAAGGTAATGAAATAAGAACGAATCAGAAAGCCCCAACCCAAACTCATTTCTCATGTTCATCTTACTCATATATAATTCAGGGCCTGTTGTCTGAGTATTTTAAATAGGTGAAGATGCCTACACATGTACAATAAATGGTGTCAGATTCTAGAAAGAGTATCTGGATAGTGAATGTCTCTCAGAAATATGGCTGCAGTGGTCCTGTAATTTTCCACAAACACATTTTTCCTGTCTTTTGTATCGTTTCAAGAGTACAGTTTAATTCTATAACACAGCCACTTAGTTCAGGTCTACTATGCAAATATTTTACTGAGGATGTGTATTAAAGCTGACACATATGGAATCAGCCTATCTAGCTGTTTATATACAGAGTTCTACTTTAAAGACATATACAGAAATACAGTAATAGGTTTTGCATGCTGGGAAGATGTTAAAATTTCTGAAAAGATAACCATAATTATAATTTGATAAGAAAAACAATTCAGCCCAGCCACACACATGGAAGATCTCTCTTCAGTATATCTAAAACCAATAGAGACAAGATGATTATTTTGCTTACTTTTGTCTGCTAGAAAGAAAGAAAATAGGCAATTCATGACAGTAGTGTCCATACCTAAACACCTGGTCTCAATTCCTCTCCAGAGTCCAGACGACAGACACTCTCTCACTGCAGAGCCAACTAGCATGTATCCTGAGTCACAAGTAAATATAGCTGTAGATCCATAGGTGATTTGAGTTCCAATCTTATTTCCATTTGGAGGTGTAGGAAGTTCTCCACAAGAAATAACTTCATGGTTAAACAAAACCAAAACAGAAATGTACAGCTGAATATCACAAACACATATGCAATAATACTTATCAACTAGTAATGCCTATCAACCAGTCAAACAGATTTCACACCTTGAAGTATTTATCTTGTGCTGCAGATAAAATAGATTAAAAACTGCAAACAAAAACTGTTACTTCCCCAGAAATAATATTTAAGAAAGACAGGGTAAAGATCAATTGAAATTGTTTCTCTAGAGTTAAAAAAAACATTCAGAATTATTAAATTCTGTTTAATTACGTTGGATTTATCAAGTACTTGTGCTGCATATAAGAAGATCACAATTGTTATCAGTTTTAATACTGTATTTCTTTGGGAAGATGTTTTGATTTTCTAGTTCACAAGGAAATACACTAGCAGTTACATATTACATTTTGTTATGGGTTCACCTAGGTGGGCCTAAATTTAGGTTTTGGGGGCCAGACTAGGCCTGGAATTGTCAGGTGACTTG
>JAOXXN010000395.1:137160157-137189639 GCA_026770055.1 Myrmophylax atrothorax
ATACAAATTTCCAGCAAAACTAATATTATATAGTAATTCTGTCACAGCAATTATACAAAATTCTCTGTTAGTCAAGTACCATTTTCACACAATATTAATCAATATGTTAATTTGAATTAATAACATACAATACTGGCTTTTTTACATAATATTTGATCTCATTTAATTCTGTTTGCTGCTTCCGTTGAACGTTAAATTAAAGAGTTAAATCCTTCAAGGTCTCACATTTTTCCGCTTTTACAGATGTTCACTCCTGCCTTGTTGCTCTGTCTTTCTCTGTCCCATCAAAATTGTTAATAATGAATAGCATAAAGATCCAGTTTGGAAAACACCCCAGTATGAAGAAGCATAAGAGTGCAAATAAATGCTGGGAGAGAGAAGAGGAAATCTGGTTTCTTCATCTTTAGTACTGGGTTATGCCATTTCAAAGCCCTGTGAATCATTTCCCTAAATCTCTACAGAGCACATGTATAGGGTATTTTTTTCCTCACAAGATCAGTATCATCAAGTTTTTATTTGGAACAGATTGGATTTCCTTTCAGTTTGGTTGATAAAGGATACAAAACATAGCTTATATTGGCCTTTTCAAGTAAGTAAATGTTCCATGTTGAAATTTTACATATATTAGAGAAAGTCAAAATTGCGTACCTATATATCTTATTCTGAAACCTTTTTTATTGGTGCCATGATCTGCTGACCAACGGAGAAATACTTCATGGCCATTGCTGGTTATATTTAGAGAAGATGAATAGTCCCCACTGAGAGATATGAGCAATGGGCTATGACTATTTGGTCCTTGGTACAAAGGAAAGAAAAAAAAAAGAAAAAAGGAGTTACAAAGTTTAAAAGTAGCAAACAGTAAATTATATGCACACAATTAGATATACATATATAAACCATCGTCCAGCCAAGTGGCAAATGAATTTGAATTAAAACTAGATGTTGACATTATGTTATTCACTAGAAAGTATATATTTGCTCAAAACAAAATTATTTCTAAACATAATATATGCAGTACAATTTTAAAACACAGTCATCCAACAGTTCTTTTTAGCATGATGAATCAAAATAAGTTTTTATTTAAGATTTTTTATACTGAAAGATTACGTTACTCATAAGCAGTAGTGATTATATAGAAAAAGTATCATCCAAAGTAATGCATCCTATAGTTACCATCAAACACCTCAAGTATATCAAATTCCTTTTCTGTCTGGAAAAATTCAAAGAACATGCTGATATTATAACCCTTTTCCACGGTAATGGTCCATGCACACATCTGGAGATTTGGGTAGCTGTCAGGATATCCAGGGCTCAGTATTACTCCTGTTGAATCCAGACGCATTTCATTGGCCGGACAGAGTACTGTGAAACAGAAAGATTCGGAAAAAATTCTAAAGCCCCCTGTTTTTGTTTCATGTGATTGGCAAGACTTTCCTGAGTTTGAAAGAACTGCATTACTCATTTTCATAAATTGAGCAAAATGGTGTTTAAAAATATGATGAAGGGGTTTAACTTTGAATCATCTGGATTCATAGGTCTACATAAAATAACAGTCTCATTAAAGAGAAATAGTTGATATTATCATGTTATTGGAACTTTTTTCAAAAGCTGGTTTTCCTTCATGATATATGAACAAGTGCCTACAATATATTCAGAACTGAACACTGCTAAACAGAAGCTTTGAAATCTGTTTTTATGTTGACAAGTAACTCTTACACAAAAATTAGATAGTCCTGAGTCATTAAAAGTAACACAAGAAAAATAACAGGATCTTAGGTTTCTCTGGAACACTGAAAATAATTTTGGCTTATTAAATACAAAAATAAAGTTTTATGTTGAAAAAGTTATTGGACTATGAAGAGAGATAAAGAACATAGAAAAGCAGAGATGAGATACAAAAAGAATAATCATCTCCATAAAAAAACCCTCATAAAAATTGTACAATGTTCGGGTTGGGATGGACCTTTCACGGTCATCTAGTTCAAGCCCCTGCAAACCCATCCAATCTGAACTTGAAAAAGTGAAAGGAATCTGTGTGTATATTTTAAAAATATTCATTTCTTTCTTAAAAATTAACATCTAATTGCTAAATTTAAGAAGTTGTTTCTCATGTGCTGTGTTTGTTGTAAAGTAGAGATTAAATAGAACACTTCCACTCCACTTGAGAATACTCATGTGGCTGGAATTTGGCTGTCAAACTACAGTGCTGTGCCAGTTGTGACACAAAGCTCAAGCAAATGAATGAACTGATCTACTCAGCTTTAGACATATATATACATAAACAAAATGTGTGGAAGAGCAAAATAGTAATCTGGCTGCACTCATTTGCGAGTAACTAGTTTTGCTTTCTCCATATTATTCTGCTTTACAAACTGTCCTTAATTTCAGGATCTTCAGCTAAACATCCCTCAGGTTTTTTATAGAGAGTTTGAAGACCTACTTCTGTAAAACAGAATCCTGTGGGAATTAGATAGAAAAATTTATTATGAATCAGGGAAAATGTATCTGAGATATAGCTAAGAGTCATCATTCAAAAATTTTATCAGTGTCCCCTAAGTATGATGCATAATACAGTTTTAATCTTCTTACTCTGAAGTTTTCATTTTATCCTGAAAGTAGAAATTAATTTAAAGGAAAATTAAGGGCAAAGCTACATGTTGTGTATGGAAAATACTTTATTTTAAGAAATTAAAATGATAGTCATTGGAATAAGCTTGTGGAATTTAGTGATTCTTTTCTCATCTAAAGAAGGAAATCTTCAAGAATTTTAAGAAAATATTATTCAAATGATACTCACCAGGAGGAAATAGAAAAAAAAGTGACATAATTTTAAATAGTACTAAATGTGGTAGAAAATAATCTGTAAAAATTAAAATCAGTAAATAAATCTTAAATATATTTTGCTTTAATATTTTCTCTCAGGAACACCTCTTTTGTCTAGCATACCTTTCCTGCAATACATAACATTCAAAAGTAAAATATTGTTACTTAAATTCTGCTCAGCAGCATTCTTCAGATTCTCTGTATGGATTAATATTGAATGTAGGTATCAATTTATTTCAAGTCAAAAATCAAAGAAAAATTCAACCCAAAGTGACTTTACGCTGGCTAAAGCATGCAATATATGCACAAGGTTAAGGCAACAGGAGGTACCACTATGAAGTCTAACAAGAAACATATTCTCTACCTAGTGAAATGAATTAGGAAACTAAAATATGTATGAACCAACAGAAGAACTGAGTTTTTGTCTTGAGAGTGACTGTTATAGCCTGCACAATTAAAGTATGGCATCTTATTCACAGACCAGTGTGATATATTACAATCACAAGAGACAGAAATTTTAGGCATGTAATTTTGCTGCCTCTAGATTCCACCAAGCATTCAATTTTTTTTCTATTCAAAACTTAAATTTTACCTATACATTACAATCTTCAGACTTAGACTTTATGTAAATAAACACAAATGAAAATTATGCTTCTGCTTATTTTAGGTTACCAGTTTGACTGGAAATTTTTAACATAATTTAACAAATTTCCTTGCATTTTTCTTTTAAATTCTCTGGATCTAACCCTAAAAAAACAATGCTAATTTCATTCTGCTCTAGACAGACATTATGAAAGCACTGATTTAATATTTAGTATTAGATCTAATGATCAGCATTTATATCTGACAGTTAAAAGATTTACTGTGGTAACTGAAGTCATCATTCCTGAGTTTTTGTCTTTGGTTTTGCACTGAATACAAATATGCCTTGAGCAACACACGCTGACAGAATGCCTCAGGATCAGCACATATGTCTCTATTTCCTCCGTCTAATATTACATCATTTTAACTGTTAAAGCAATGCCTGGAGGTTACTACGGTTTTCCACTTATTAAATGCTATGAGGCTACCAATTTAAATTGGGGTGTTGGAAGCTATTTCTAGACACAATTGTACCTAAATAAATGCATGGGTTTTCAGAAATTATCAAAGTTCTTATGAAGCTCACATTTCAAGATCACTTTGCATTTTTAAGACCTAGATTTACTGCTGTGAATGATTTTGACTTTTGCATAGTTTTGTGCTTAAAATCAGGGGAAAACAGTTTATTCAGCTGTAATAGTAGAGCCTTCCATTTTTCCAAGAATGCAGGAAAATGGTATATTCATAAGACAGCATTTTTTTTAAATTCTTAGCTGAAAACCTAGGTGGAGATTATAGTAATAAGTTCTAAAATTTAATATACTGATGTTTAATTTCTTAACATCTATATTGTGTGCTAGTTTGAAATTTTACAAATGGTTAAGAAGCAGTCAGAGATTAAAGCTTTATTTGTAAAAATATTATATTTATTCCCAATTAATTTACTATTGCCAAATAAATCTTTCATCATGAGTGTTTTATAGATATGTTAATGAATTAAAATTACTGGGCAAGGGAATACCAAAACATCAGACTGGCAAAAACCAAGATGGCAGTATTTTTCATGTAATACAAATGTAAATAAAATATATTTATTATGGCTGATTCAGGAAAGAATTTTAATTCTGCGCTAGATGTTAGAATATTAAGCTCAGGAGTAGATGGATCACAAAAAAATACCACAGCAACAAGCAGAATCCAAAATGACTGTTGTTCACATAAGTTATACTTTTAGGAGGCTGTGGTGTTTTGTTTTGATCTTTTTTTCTAGAAAAGACTTTACCATATTTGTTTGTAACTTTAGGTCCTTACTTATCTTTCTGGAAATAAATGGGAGAATTATTAAGAATACATAAATACATACCCATTATTGAAACTTCAAAGAGATTTCATTTTTTTTAATAAAGCACAAGCAAGTTTTATCTTCATTAGTTCCTAAATCAGTTTAGTAAGAAAGAAAACTCTCACATTTTCTTGGAAACTATAGAAAAATTATATTCTAGGGTAACACATCAAATTTCAGCTTAATAAAGACTGGTTTAAAGTCTGATGTTAGCAGCTGGCAGGATTGTAATCTGGTTTTGACCTTAACAATGATATGGTATTGTATCTCTACTTGAAGTTTTCAATACTTTCACAAAATAGAGCAGCAGTCCTTTAAACTAGTGAAATTCATTAAAAGATTGCTAATTATTTTGCATTAATATCTGACATATATGAAACACAACAGTGATATATTGGGAAGAGCATCAAAAATCTGAAATAATTTCAGTACGTCAGTTTATATAAAGAGATAGAGGAGAGTATGAGAGGAATCATCATTCAGCTGGAATGGCTGCAGGAAAATAAAAAGGAGAAAAAACCTTGACAAGAAGGTGGTGCTCCATCCATCTGAAGTCTTTCACCCAGTCTGCATGTCAGAATCTCATTACCAACCAATGTAAAGCCTGGTTGACACTGGTATCTTATTATGTCTCCTGTTTGGAAAAACAAAATAAGACAAAAAACAAACAAACAAAAGAAACATTAAATAGCAATTAACCAGGGCTTTTAACTTTGAAAGCGTTATTGATTAATGAAGTTTCTTGCCACTATATACAATGGGCTAAATAACCTCTGGCATAAACAACTTTGATTAGCCTAAGAAACGTGGTAAATGAGCTTTGTGTTGTACACTGTGCTGCATATATCACTGTTGTTCACCACATTATTTGTTGGATAGTTTGCTAATTTGTCTAGGTTTGATTGATGCTGTGTGAACCACATGTCCACAAAGCTTTAAGCAATATAATTTATAGGATAACCATTATGGAACTAAATAAAGGTATTAGATCAAGTCACTAACTCATACAACCCTGAGGGGAAAAATAAAATAAAATAGGAACCGGAATTAGTTGATGATATCTAAATCCAGTATGCTAAAAGTAAGAAATTGTCATTTTTTTAATTAAAAAATCAATAATTCATATAGTTTTATTTACCAATAAAAGTAAAAATTTGTAAATCCCATCAGTTCTCTTTGGTCCAGATTACAGAGAAGAAAGGCAAAAAAGTTCTTTTCTCTTTGTTACCTGTATAGCTAATCAAATATTGGCATATACTAAAAATAAGTTTATTTGCCATTATGTGATCAAAACTAGTGGATCAGACATCTAACATCTGATCATATAAATTAAATTTCTTTGATCTAAAGGTTGCTAAGTAATATTATTAGCATGTCTCAGAAAGTCAGAATGTCATCCCCTTCTCTGATCCTCATAATTTTCCTAAATTTGATTATATCATTTAGGTCACAGAACCTTAATTCTGGTACAGAATATGGCATTTTCTGGGTGTCTTCTTATGGGTTTTGTTTGTTTGTTTCAGTGTAATACAGTGTTTTACGTTAGAAAGTATGAAAAAAGTATTTTAAAATGAAGTGAATTACAAAGAGTTACTGTATTACTTATATGTTATCTCTGAAACATAACTGGGATTCAGGGTGTATAGCTAAAAGGAATGACTTCTTTAAAAACGTATTTTTGAATAAAAATCTATTCTATTACAGGCATGATTTTCATCCTGAAAAGCATCCTGTGCACAGCAAGCTTATTTTTTTGAAAAAAGGTTGTTTTTATTTTCTATTATATTACCTATTTCAAATTCATCATCCTCAGTTAGAATTTCTGCATTTGGGATATTTGCTGGAGGCTGGCAGACCCGGAGCTGATAGGCTATAAAGAGGAACAAAGCACAGGTGTCATTCTCAAACACAGTTAACATTGCCATGCAAACATAACCCATTTAATACCTACATTAACAGGATACAATAAAAACTCCATTCATTGATTTTGAAACTTTCAAGAGAACCAAAAGAAAGGAAATGAAAACATCCAAAGTTGTGCTTGTGTTTTTTAATTAGTTATTTATTTTAGTGGGAAAACCCTCCTCATAAATAAACTAAGAACCTTAGAAATGGTTGCCAATTTTCTCACTTAAGATATCTCACATGAAGAACAAACATTTTCTGTAGCATGAAATCATTGTTTTGCCTATTCTGGATTTTTTTTTTTTAATTACAATATGATTTTAGTGTTGAATTCTTCAATTTTTAAAACCTTGTAATAAATACAAGATTTGGAATCCCAAAAACTATCCTCAGAGGCAGCACAACTAATGCACAGAAGCATTTTTACTGTGAAATTCCCCAGTAAATGAATAGCTGTGGAGCATCTCTCACCTGCAGATAGGGTGAGAGAAAAATCCTGTTTCAAAATTCTCATTTAAAGTCTCAAATGAAATAATTTTCTGAAATTTAACAGATGATGCAACAGCAAGACAAAATAATTAGGCGAAACAAACAAGGCAAGTAGGACGAGTACAAAAACAGTATAGAGAGAACCTATGAGGAGGGCCCCATGTTTGAACACAGACAAAATTACATTTAATTTTAATGCAATTAAGACAGAAATCTAGCCAAAGAAATCACATTGACATATTTATACTGACAATATAGTCTTCCCTGTTTTAAAGTGTACAGATAGGATTAAGTACGTTTGGTTTCCAGTGATAGTAGATTTTCATATAGCATTGTTTTTTGTAGCATTTCCCTTTAGCACTGAAAAATTATCTACTTATGGCAAATGACAGTTCAGCTTCAGTAATACACATTTTCGGTTGCTTCCTGTGGTTAGTTCCTTTAGTAATCTAATTGGCCAAACTTTTGTCAGTCACAAAATTTATACTGTAACCACGTAAGACCTGTTGTTACTATTGAGTCATACGCATTTGGTATCTTGCTATTACATTCCTTTTTGTTGATCGTGTAAAGAAAATCTACTTAAATCAATGAGTCAGAAAGCTTACATTCTGCTTTAGGATAAAGCAATTTAAAGTAAAACACACCAAGTAAACATGAGACAGTTGTGCTATTTGCATCGGAAGAAAACTAATAATAAGAATCACCAACATAATTAAAAATTGATTCAATAAATTTTTTTTCATTTCTCTCAAATGTCTTTCATTTGAGGGTATCAGGTGTATCATTAAATTTCATCCCAAAATTATCTATTTTAAATAAATTTGACTTCTCTCACTGTGATGCCTTTATTGATATAAATTTTGTGTAGCTGATATGGAGGATCATAAACTCCAAGATACTGAGAAAATTTTTTATCTTTAGAACATCAATCCAAAGATCATTTTAAGTTTCTTCCTGAGTAATGTTTGTGGTGCTCAGTTTGCATCTCAATTACACATTAGGGCACCTATCTGTGGAATGACGATTTTCACAGCAAAAGAAGCAAGTAAAAGAAGGTAAGTTCTTTAGAGAAACTTTACTACTAGCAAGTGATTAGGCCAGAAGAAACAGTCTCAAGTTGCTTCACATGAGGTTGATATTGGATATTGGGAAAAAATTATTGACCAAAGGGCTCATATAGCACTGGAACAGGCTGGCCAGGGAAGTGGTGGAGTCACCATCCCTAGAGGTATTTGCAAGACATGTAGACATGATACTTATGGGCCTGGTTTAGTGGTGGGCTTACAGCTCTCTTCCAACCTGATTCTGTGATTCCATGAGCATTTTTACATATTTTTGTCATACATTGATATAGTAGTAGATATCAATAAATATCAATTTATATATTAATGAATACAAAGTGTCATTTTGTCCTTCAGAAGCTGATGCATGCAATTTAAATGCCAAGATTTGACATAGGAATTCTGCCCCCTCTCTATCTAGCCCTACTCTATACTCTGCAAGCAATTCAAGTGCTGTTGCTGGTGGATTTTTTCACTGTAAGTTTTTGGCAATTTTTGTTTTGTTTTGTTTAGATTAAAGTTCCTCTAATCCCATCAATTCTATCTATCTGTATTCACCATGGTCTTTACCAAGGGAAAAAGATAGTCTTCTAGTCCCAAAATTTGATCACCATTCAGAATACACACTGTAGTCTGTCCATGTTTTCTAGAATTGTCAATCCAAAAGGCATTCACAGAGCACCTAAAAACACCCTTATTTATGGTTCTGTTTCTTTGTATTTACAGGAATGCAAAACACAGTTGACCACAGAGGGTTTGAATGCTTACAAAAAGAGGTAGAATTTGATTCATTTAACACATTTTCATTCTGTAAGTATTTAATTCCAGGGTAGACTAATGCTAAAGGCAGTCCTGTGGTGTAAAGGAGAGCACTTTGGACTCAGAATCCCAAGGTCCTGAGTTTGAGTCTCAGTGGGAACAGTCCCCTGGCAGTTAAATGCCTCCCTGCCATTCGATCCCGTCAGATCTCAGATGCTCAGCAGGGTCAGCCCTGGTTAGTACCAGGTGCTGTGACAGTCCCGAGGACTTCACTGTCACTGTCCAAGCTTGCTCAGCTGTGGCAAATGGACCTTTGGACTTGAACGGTGGGGCCAGTTCTGCGCACGCTACCCCTACCTAAAAAATCCACTGCACAGGCTGGAAAGGCACACCCACGTGGGGAGAGCCCTTCCCAGATGTTCGTTCGTGGAGTCTGGCCATACATACATAGAGATTAATGCTAACTATACAATACAGTTCACTATCATTGACATCTCTGCAAAACCAGTAATTTCATTGAAATATACCAATATCTAAGAGAAATTTGAAGTCCACCAAAAACATTTAGATTGCAAAGGAGGTTTAGAAGCACTTTAAGGAGTAAGAAGATGTGCCCTTTGAATTTGTTCATCATGATGCCTTTTTTTTTTTTCCTTGACTACTACCAAATTTAATATCTGGTCAAGAAAATAGCTTATTTTTATCATTCATGTTAGTAGTCTTTCACATTTTTGCATTACACTAGTACTAGTTAGTCATACTAACAGCAGCAATTCTTAGGAAATGTAATTAATTTTTTAATTAATTGTCTTCCTGCAGTGACCAGTACAGACAGTGAAACAGTGAAATTATCACACTTACCATGATAACTAAGTACAAAGAAGCCACTGGTAGTAAAGTCACTGTGAAACTTGATCAGAATATGATTGGAAGTGCTGTAGACTGATTCTAAGGCTGTGTTGCCACTAAACTGTCCAATTTGAGGAGAAGTTTGGTCTGGTCCATCCCTAAGAAAAAAACCCACAAAAATATTTTTTTGTCCAAAAAAATAACATAATTTCTCCAATTTTCAAAAGAATGCACTAAATTTTCTCTAGATTACTCCAAAAGCCATGAGACAACTAAAATAAGATAAAATAGACATGAAGGGCTGAAGGACTTTTCAAATGCTGTGTGTGGATTGGATCCTAATACAACCACCCTTTGAAAGCAATATTCTTATTTTCAAACAAAAATTGCAGGAAACTCAAAATTATTGAATTTTCAATTGTACTTCATCTTCTTGCCACAACCTCTGAACACATTTGTGTATCTGTACTTTCAAATAGGGCTATCAGAAAATAAATAAACTTAATACTGTTAATTTCCTTCAGTCTTTTGAATTTGGTCATTTCTAGGAAAATTAAGAGATCAATAGTATTATTAGAATTAATTAATAGAATAATTTTGAAAGACATGAATATTTGCTTTGGTAAAAATAAAAACAAAATGCTTACAGTCTGAATACAAGATTCCACTTGAAAACTGCGTGTGGACATTTATAAATGAGACCTAAAGTTGTGAAACGTCTTGAGATATGTGGTGGAAGGATCAATGAGACAGGCTGCTGATGAAGGTGAAAGGTTATCATGCAGAGCCGTGATAGACATGGATTCAGGTATATAGAAAATATAACTTGTTTACAGCTATTGTCAGCTCAACTCTTTTTTTCATGGCCAAATACAAATACAGTCTCTTCTTTTATGCACTCTTAAGATTAAAAAAACTCGGAAGAAATGAAGAAAGTGTTGCTGTAGTGTCTAGTACTAACACTCTAAAACAGTAATACAAAAATCTGCAACCTTTTTATTATTACTGCTTTCTTAAGTGTTTCTTATTACTCTTGGCTGTTGGTGAGCTGTCATAGTGTACTTCTGCATGCTTTTCTTTGTCAACAAACCGAGGAACACTATGAACGTTTTTGAATTCTTGTCCAATGCTGCCTAGAGGGAATGGTCTGTTGGAAAACATGGATTGGTACAACTCGCTCATTTTGGCCTATAGAGAACACCAGTTTCAAGGGGAAACACACAAATAGATTCTTTTAAATTCATACTTTGTTGCATAGTGTCTGTCACATGAAGATTAAAGAAATGCCATCAGTGTTTTCTTACCAAACAGTTATGAAATCATATATTGGTTCTGTTTGAAGAACAGTGAAATTGATGTAGATACCATTCCCAGGTGGTACTCTTACAAGCCAGAAACAGTCTTGAAAGTTTGGATATTCATCAGGGTATCCTGGAGAGTATATGGTGCCATTCATTGCAGTTATATTTCCTCCACAGAGAGCTATAAAAAAGACACTTTTTTAAAAAATACATTAGATGATTTTTGGGTTATTAGACCATGCAAAAGCCATACTTTTGAACACATTTGAACACACTTTAACTGCATTGAGTAAGACCATTTCTGTGTAAAGAAACAGATTTTATTGAGCTTTAAGCAGAGTCAGAAGTCTCTTTTGACTTTATTGGTCAAATATAAAAGTAAAAAAAATAATTCTGATGTCATAAATACTAGCAGAACTGGAACTAAACCAATATTTTGATATTGGGTAAAATTCCCTGCAGAACTGAAAATACAAAATTAAAATATGGACAGATTTCTGGCATAAGGCATATACAAAAGAGCCAACTTCTTTTTATTCTTTTCAACACAAGGCCTTTATCTCAAATCCAACCAAGCAGAACTAGAAGATAACTCATTATTCCTGTCCTGCAACAAGAAAGAAAACAAAACAAAACAAAACACACAACCCCCAAATCACACGTAGCATATAAAAATGTCACAAATTCCTTACTAAAATTACCACAGAAAATATCTGCACAAAACCCTATGCAATTTGAGAAATTTTTCTAGGAGTTGAGCAATGCTGACAGTCTGTAATCATGCAGTGTAACACACATTTTAGATCTCTGTTATTAATTTGGTTGATTTTTTTAATCTTCATCTTTTCCTGACATGAAGTAGAAACAAAGAACATTCAGCCACTGTTTAGGAATTTCATCAACATTGAAACTCAGAACAGCAATACGTTTTGGACATCTTCAAATTTACTAATTAAATTCTTTGGTCCAGTAAGGTACTTCAAGGAAGAAGAATTACTTCATTCAGTAAATTATTTGTTTTGATTCTGAGGCATAGATAACACAGCTAGTACTGAGTAATAGGGAAAAGCTAAGTGTTTAGTAGTTAAGACATGACCCATTACTGCTTCCACAGGGTCCACAAAATGGGGCTTAAAACTTATTTGTAATGAATTAACTTCTTTCCCTTTCAACAAACAGACAGTGTAGGTGTCATCTCTCTTTTACGTGATGAGGCATCCTCTTCTGAATTCAGTATCAGTTAGGTTTTAATTTAGCTACCACTTCACACAGGAATTCCTGTGGTTCACTGATTCCAGAAGGAATTTGGAGTAATGAGGCTTCTCATTTAAGCACCTAAATTTGAGTAGACATTTCAAAATACAATGCAAAAATCCAGAAGATAGGGGAGCTTTTTATTTTCTATTAGTGTGGGATTTGGGGGGGGGTGGGGTTGGGGTGTTTGGGTGGTAGTAGCGTTTTGTTTTGGAGGTGGGGGTGTGGGTTGTTGTTGTGGGGTTATTGAGAGATTTCTCTCCTACATGCTTGATATTTAGGATCCCATTCTAAATTCTGAGGTTTTATCATTCAATATAGAAGGAAATTAGGCCTTTAAATGGGGTCGTGAATACCTCTCCTGAAACTGTGGACGGTCTCTATGGTATATGAAAGCAGGCATTCAACACACAGAACTTTACAGTCAATAACTTGTTTAAGGTGTTTGGACCTTGTAATTCCAGGAATGTAGGATTTGGACATGACAACTTTAAATAAGAAGTATCTTTCCTGTGTCTAGTGTTTTTTCTGGAATCTAACATTGCTGTTTAAATGTTGCCTCACTTGTGACAAACCTAGACCTTCCAGAAGAAAGTACTTATTTCATATGGAAGGAAATTCAGTCCTCAGTTCCACAAATAGCTTTTGTGATGCACATCTGTTTCTCAAAGATATTTCTGTGTTACCAAAACACCCATTCTTTTCTGTTTCAGAGTCTGATGACACCACATGATTGATCTTCTTTGGCCTGCTGCTTAGGTACAGATTCCTTTCAGCATAGCTAGGGATAAGCTAAACACGTCTACAGAATCATCATATATATTCATTCTGTCTCCTTAAAACGTAAGCAATATGCAAGTTACAGTTTGTTGAATCTGTTTAATTGCTGCATGTACAACAGTAAAAAAACAATTATAAAAGGTTAAAAAATGTAATTAAAAAAATTCCCGTTCATAAAAATTAAATGTACAAAGAATTTCACACAGTACTGACTGGAGGACAGTTGCGCTTCATGCCACCTGCAACATTTCTTTTTAACTGATAAAACAGAACATAAGTGGACAAAATTGGTAAATCCAGTTTTCGAATCCTTTTTTTTCTTGATTCAGTCTAGACCTTTTACTATGTTGCATTACCTAGCGTAAAACAGCATGGGTCTCCACATTCCTGGCTTTAAGTCTAACCATCCAAAAGGTAAACTTATTACCACAGATAAGTTTTCAGAGATTTCATATTTCCATGAAACATTTCAGCTTCTTTGCTAAAATTTTAATTTGCAAAATTTAATATTTCCTGTGTAAAGACCAAAATAAAAAAATACAAAAATTGAAAAAATGAAACTACTCCAGTTAATAATTACCTTCACATCTGGGGAGAGGATGATTCCAATTGCGGCTGATTCCATGAAGACAAGTCAGAGCTGAATTTCCAATTAATGTGTATCCAGGAAAACACTCAAATGAAATAGTCTGTCCCACAGTAAAGTCATTTCCAATAACAAACCCATTCCGAAATGGTCGAGGATCAGGACAGCTTTGTAGCTGATATGCTTAAATAAGTAATAATAATGGTGGGAAAAAAATACGTAAACCACAAATTCTAATTACTTCAAAAATAAAAGTTTTTAATTAGAATAAAACTATTAATCATAGGCATTCCATATGTCTTGGGTTCCATGATGGTGATGATCAAGTCATAGATCCTACACTTGGAGAAGTACAGTGAAACTAGCTAGACTTCTATGCTACTGAGTAACATTTCCTTTTACAATTTGAAGACACCATACTGAGATAAAGTGGTTTTTTCTGATCCAGTAGTAGTTTTCTGCTTCTACATTCTTATGTTTAAGAGAAAGGAGAAATAAACATGTCTATACTTTTATTTATTTTCCCCAAAAGAACCAAAAGGTTCAATAATGAACTACGATTATCAAAGACTTTATAGCAAATAAGTAAGATTTGAAAACAAGCCTCTCCCACACATCTTGCTGATCTTTTCCAAGAAGATTTGAAGCATTGGCTTCTTATTACAGAACTAACAACAAATAAGCTGTGCACAGTCTGCAGTATTAGAATATCAGAGATTGTATATGTTTGAAAGAAGCAGGTCTTTCATATGTAATTAAAACATAGACAGGAATTTTTCAATTCTTCAACAAATAACAGCATCTCCAAAACTGTTCTCATTAATAGCAGTAATAGTGTAAGCTCTTTAGTCTGGCCTTCTTAGAAGTTTAAGTCATAAATTGACTTTACCTGTTAGAGCTAATACTTTTTACAGTGGCTCAATTTCAGAATGTTACAGAGTTCAAGTCAATTTGGACTTGTGACTATTGAAACAGTAATAGGAGAATGCTCTAAAGTAAAAATCATTTAAATCTTCTGTGTTATTCATAAAATGAAAGCAACTCTGGTTTAAAATATACATTTGACCTTTTTCTGTGAGCAGTGGTGACCTAATCCCTTTTACATGAATATACAACTCTATAAATAGAATTATGATCTTGCAGTCTTCACCGGCTCAGCATGACCTACTTGGGTACAACAGAACAAGAACCTTTCAGGGAAATTGCGAACTAGGAAATAAAATGGATTTGGAGATTTCTGGATTGGCATGAATTTGCACTAGCCTACATTGATCCAGTACTCTAAAACAGGATTTAGATGTTTCGCTTCCAGAACACAATACATAAAATTAAAATTCCCATATGCTTGCAAACATTGAATGGAGAACCTTACTTTGTAAAAGCACACAATATAAATTATTATGCCAAAAAATTTCAGATATTGGTAATTTTCTAATGCTGACATTTGACCTGCTTTTTTATTTTTCCTTTTTCAGCTTAATTTTCTGCATTTTTCTGTTTAATCTCAATGCATAACACTTTGGGCTGAAACACATAAAATTTTTAATTTGATGTTTATTTTTTAGGAATTCCCCAAAACCCACAAAACCTTCAACAGCAACATTGTTCCCAAAAGAATATCCAAATCTCACCTTGATATACAATATGAAATCCTTGTTTGTTCTGTGAGTAATCACTGTGAAAGTACAAGCTGGTTTCATGAGTTGTGCTGAACAGGGAGGCTGGTAGCTGAGGACCACTTAGTCTCCCAATAACAGTGCTAGTTTCTGTAGATCCACTCCTAACTTCTAAGTAGTCATGTATGGTCTCCGTTGAGAAATTCACAAATTGCAAATGGACACCTGAAAAACATTGTCAGTAAATAAAAGCCACCAGTATCACTACCTGGAGGGAAAATAAAGTATGCACATACTACACTGATAATTGCAGAAAATAATCAGTTGGAAATGCATGTGTTACACTGCTAGATGCAGTCCATGGAATTCAGTTGGTTAGAAATGCTGACATATCGAAATACTAATGATTGAAGGCATCAAACTGTTGGTTAAATTTACGTACTACCTTTTGGCAAAGATTGTTGTTTGTGTTTTTAGGGAAAATTTATGTTTTTAATTTTGAATACATTCCATTTAGCTAAATCTTTCCCAGTTTTAATTGCATAAAATAATATCCATTTCTAGTAAAATAAAAAATGCTTTGTGTATACACACCTGAAAAAACCCCAGTGACAGACTTCTATCCCAGAGATAGGTGCACATAAACTAATCTCTCTAGAATTATATTAACTTTTAGAAGAGTATCTATATATAAAAATAATGAGGCACAATAAAACCAAATGTATCATGTATCGATTATATGTATGGTAAAAGTATGTGGAAGTAGAGTGCCTGCTCCTTCAAGATTATTTGGTAAATTACTTTTTTCAATGAAGCAAAGAAAAATAAGAAAAGGAGGAAGCCATAAACAAGAACATACAGAGACATGAACCTGAAGGACAAATAGTAAGTGAGGCAGTGATGACAAAAGGGCGTTAAAGGGACAGGTTGCATGTAAAATGACGCTGGTCAGTATGTTTGTCTGGTTGAGCCCCGCACCTGGTCACCTCTGTCCTACCATCTCATATCTTATTAAACCTTTTCTTAGCTATCTATCTATGCAATCTCACTCTTTTTCCTGTGTTTATGTGTGCTGCAAGGATTAAGTGCCAGTTACTGGTGAGACCTGAATCTGCGAATGGAACTTGGTGCTTGCTACTGGAGTCATACCAGGGGTGTGAGTGTCCCTGGCCAGTGGTGTCATCTACTGGAGGGAGTAATGGGTCATAGCTCTCTGGATCCTACAGACCTTGTGCCCAGAATGCCGGCTAATGAGGGCACCACTATGAGTGCACTGGGTACCAGCTTCTGGAGTCGGAGCAGGGGGTGTTTGTGTCCCTGGCCTGAAGTGTGTGCAAGAAACTTCCTGCCATTTGAGTGGGAACAGTGTGTTCTTGAAACCAGCTACTGAGGGGACCAGTAGTGGGGTTACTGAAGAGCTCAATGTTGGTGCCTGTAATGGGGCCATGGGCCCATGGGTCACAGACATGTGCCAGGTGCTGGCTGCTGAGGGGCAAGTGTCTGTATCTTCCCCAGTCCTGGTGAGTGTGTGGTTGCACATGTATCATCTGCTCACAAACTTCAAATTGGACTAGACAGGGAGTAGGAAGGCCTTGGGTCCAGTTCAGGGTATCAGGCAGGCAGAGTACATGCTGGTACACTCAGAACCTGCAGAAGTGGTGTACGAGAAGGATGAGTGTGAGTGCTGACCATTTGCAGTGAGCATCAGACTGGATTGGCTGGCAAGTAGGGAACCCATGAAGCAGGTAAGGGATCCACAAATGTATGTGTGCTTGTCAATATAGAGAATGTTGTGTATGTGTGACTTCACTAGTGACCTTCTGTCTCTTCCAGCCCCTGAGGAAGAGGGGACTTGGCTGTCTGTGTTTTGTTAAGTAAGCCCTGCAAGTAAGTGTTGTTGAAGACAGTACCTTCTCAGTGTCAATGTGTTTGACCAGACATCAGTGTCCCCTGTGTGTATGTGTGCGTGTGCTCAGCTTTATTACTATTTGAATTGGCAATGGGAAAGTGGCAGCCACATGTCTGAGCTTGGGCTGAGCACCAAACTGGGCTCCAGAGGCAGGAAGAATCATCAGCTGGAGTGGCTGTAGGAGGTGGCTGCACTCCTTATAAGGTTTCTTCATAAATCACCAAAAAAATGTAAATTATAGTATCTAACCATCATTCATCAGAACCTCTCCCATTAAACACTCCATTCAATTATTTAATTCTCATATACACACCGTGGCATATGATGGTCTTGGTGACAGAAATTTCTGATTGTTTGGTTTAGTAAGGAACAGTAAGGCAGCTTACTATCCATTAGCATGTTATCTCTGCTAACCAGGTGGAGTATTACAATGATTGTGTGGCAGAAGGAGAAGAATATGATCAGCAGCTGAGTAGTTATGGGGCTCTTAAACATTTACCTATTTATACAAATTTCTATATAAGTTACAACAAAGTAGAATTTGTATTTTGTCTGAAACTAATGTAGCTAGGGAATGACAATGGACTAGTTTCATTAGAAAGAAGATTAAGCCCACTGGTGTTTAAGGCAAAGGCATGCAACATGATTTCATATAAAATTGAAAGGAAAAGATATCATGTCAGATAAATTATGAAAAGTAATGAATAATTTTGTAACTCCTAAACTGAAATAGCTAAATAGTGTTTGTCACTGTCTATTAGAGCTTTCTCCCCAGATACCATGCAAAGTTTGTGAATGGTTTTATGAAGCATGGAACATTTTATATGCTACCAGAAAAAGGATAGGCACATAATTAAATTACTGTTAACCTGAAAATTTCTATCTTTCTTTATCGGAAGACAGCCTATATGTGATAAGAAAGCTTCTGCTTATAAGTATCTTTCTTTGACTTTGCAGCCTTCCAAATATTTCCTACAGAGAGAATCAGGTTATATTCAAGGTTTTCTCTTTCTCTATCCGTGATATTTGTAGGCTTGGCCTTTCATTTGATTCTGTGAACCAAATACTTGTCCAAAGTCTAACTTGCCATTAATAACTGCCAACTCATGTGATCCTGCTGTAAGGTTTTTTTCCTCTTTTGTCCACTTTCTTTGATGCAAAAACATGTCTAATATATTCCCCCCATCATTCTGCCCTCTCTATTGTAGTCTTCCTCTACAAGTTCTTGAACCGTATTAGACCTCTGAATTATTCATCCTTTGCTCAGCCTGTAGAATTTGTATCTATTTGTCTGAGACTCCTGTTTGTTAGACTGATTTTTTTTTTCTATGATGTTTTGCAGTTTGGACACCCCACTTGAAAGAGTATTTAATATATTTATATATGCAATTTAACATAGTGTCACTGGTTTAGATTACACCATTAGCTAACATAAAGTGGAAAACCTTATGACCTATAACTGGTAATTGAAAAAAATTCTTCTTAGAAACAGTTAAACAAGTGAAAGTCCATAGAAGATTCCCATTATGGAATTTTTGAGTTTTTCTCTTTGCTGCTCAGAAGAGTTGGATGTAAGTGCACACACTGGATTAGAATAACAGCATCACTAAAACCAGCTTTAGCCATCACTTTTTCAAACATCATATTTTTCATTTTTTAAAGTGAAATTTTACTTTAATTTTCAATTCATTTTCAATCATATCCCATTAGAAAAGGTCAAAAATATCAAGCACATTTCAAACTAGTTTTCTTCTAGAAATAAAGAGCATTATGTTTTCCTGTACATTAAGTGGAAAACAGTTCATAAATCCAGTGAATAAACTTCAGTTAGTACAAAGCAGTCCAGAACTATTGATTTCTGTGGAGCTAAATTTATTTATCCGAGAAATTGTTTCCAAAACTTGAGTAGTTGAATTTCCTGCCTAATGGAAGTCAAACTAAACACTATGTTGCTAATAAAAATTTTAAATAGGAGTCTGAAAGTCACATTAGAATTACTGGAAACACAAACCTGGGAGAATGTAAGCAAAGAAAATGGATTGGAGTAAGGAGTCAGTATTGGAAAAGAGATAGGATAGCAGTAGAAGGAGGAAAGAGGCAGAGGGCAATACCTTTGAGAAATACACAGCAGGTTCTGCATGCAGTTGAACACACCATTTTATGAAATGTGAAATTTAATTAATAGTCCAGATTTTTATTATTTCTTCTTTATTAGAAATTGTCTTCAGAACCATCTGGCAAAGTATCATGTTCTGTAATAGCTATAAATATCCTTTTCTCCTGAAGGTTTCACCCAGCGGATATGCACCTACCACTGCTATAATTTATTGATTTTCCTGTGATCATAACTCAATAAGTAGGAGTCTTCTTGAGATCTGAAGATTCTAGACAGCATTATGACTCATGATGAAACACCAGAACCTGCCCCATCAGGCTGTCTAAAATCTCAAGTAGTGGCAGAGTGTTATTTCCCTATTCTAATGTAATGTATTTCCCACAGCTAGATTCTGTTAAGTCAATTTAAACAACTCATGCAGAGCAATTGGCTTTCACTTAAATAATAAGTGAACTATGCTCATGGGATTTCTAACAAAAATATCACAAAATTAACTTTAAAAACAGAAAGGAAAGAATCTGAACACTTGCAGAAGGGTACACTAAAAAAATTAGGTAGGACAACCACACTGGCCAGCTTTAAATAAAGATTTCATAATAAAATATAGACAAGATCCATCCAAAGTTGGTCAAGGGGTTAGCCAGTGTAATTTAAATGCTGCTAATTCGTTTATAAAATGATGGTGAATAAGAGACATTCTGGTGACTCGAAAAATTCTGACTATATATCCACCCTTAAGACGAGATGGAGGACCAGGGCAATGGCAACTAAAAGTTCGCTGCAGTGTTTGGAAAGATTATGGAACTTCCAAACACATAAAAGACAAAAAGGGACTCAGGAGTAGTCAATGTGTGTTTGCTAAAAGAAAAAAGCAGTTAATCAACCATTATTTCCTTCTATTATTAAACTGACAAAGGCAGAACAGTGGATATAATATACACTGTGTTAAAAATTAACATAACTTTGAGGCTCCAAGGGTGATAATCAGCCATTCAGTGGATGGCAGCCAGTAACAAACACCATATTCCACAGGTTGCTATGGGAGACTACACTGTTCTATGTCTTCAGGAGAGACTTAGAAAATGAGAATGCATCCTCAAAAAATATGTGGAGGATATTAAATTGCACAACTTCTGTCCAGTGAACACTGAAAAACTTAAAGACAGAGTAAACAAACCCTCTTAAAGGCTTACACAAACAAAGGTGCAAAGTTCTACATCTAGAGCACAACATTTCTATATGTTACAGGCTGGGAATTCACAACATGAGTAGCAGCCCTGATGAGAAGGCTCTGCCTATTGTAGTGGATCTGATCAGTGGTTACAGACAATTTTACTTTGAGTGGGAAGTTTGACAAGTTGGAGTGGGAGGCTTCTAGAGTTCCTTTCAAGGCATATTTCTATGCTGATGTGATATTCACCTAGGATATGCAAAGAAGCTTAATGATAAAATAATTCAAATGTAGCTTTAACTTCTAAATTGATACTGACTTGCTTTGAAATATTCATTATAGCTATTTATTTTTGTTGGGTTTATGACTTCCCAAAGAGAAATCAATGCTGTTAAGTTCGAAAACTGTGCTTAATTCTAATTAAACAATTTTTTCTTTATCAGAAAATTGTGGCATAAGTTAAATGCAAACCCAAGAACCTTATAGATATTCTATACGTTTCTTTTAAGACTTTGATAACTCCTTTAAAGGAATTATAATTACTTCTGGTTTTTGCTAGGATAAAGATTAACAATATTTTAAAATCTAGGTTCAGTATTTTGAATCCAGAAAAAAGTCCAACAATTTTAATTCATGAAAGGACACATACCAAACCCAATAGGCAGCTTTATTGTCCATGTACAATCCAAACTACTAGGATAGTTGCCAGGAAACCCAGGGCTGAGGATAACTCCACTGAAGTCTGACATGCCACCACCACATTGTGCTGAAAAAAAAAAAAAAATCAAAGACATTTTCCAGAGGAGAGAAATGACTTAAAAACTAATCCAAAACATTGAAGATCCTTGTAACAGTAATAATATAATAAGAGCTCGATTTATATTTCAAACAATACACAAATATTTATTTACTGCTAAATATTGGTAAGAAAGTGATTTCCAAGTAGTCACTTTAAAAACAGGTATCTCAAGTGACTAGGTTTTAACTTGGGAAACACATGCACTCACAAAGAGAACAGATGACAGAATCAGAATTATTTAGGCTGAAAAAGACCTCCAAGATCATCAAGTCCAATCTTGGACTGATTACCACCTTTTCAATTAGACCACAGCACTAAGTGCCATGTCCAGTCACTTCTGGAACACCTACAGGGATGGTGATTTCACCACCTCCCTAGACAGTCCATTGTGTGAAGAAATAACCCGAAATGCCTGACCATACTTTCCATGAAGAAATTCTTCCTGATGTCCAACCTGAAACTCCCCAGGTGCAGCTTGAGACTATGTCCTCTCATCCTATCACTTGTTGCCTTGAGGGAAGAGGCCGACCTCCACCTTGCTACAACCTTCTCTCAGGTAGTTGTAGAGGGCAATTAGGTCTGACCTGAGCCTCATTTTCTCCGGGCTAAACACCTCCATCCATCTCAGCACTTCCTCATATGATTTGCACCCCCGATCCTTCCCAAGGTTTATGCCCTAATGTTTACTCAGCACTCTGCATGAACTGTCCTCAAGACCGGCTGGTGGCACAAAGCAGCTCACAGCAGCACTGAGACAATCCTGCATCACTCTGTAAAGGAGCATCTGAATAATATAACGACGTATTTTAAAAATACTCTATACTCAAAGTGTTTGAAGAGGCTTTTTAAAAACTTCATTTGTATCTCACTGTTCTAAAGATGAGATAAACAGACTTAGAAAAGGCACAGACGTATTTCTAGACATTGAAGTAAATCCGTATTTCTACTTGATTTTATTTTTTTCAGGCATGACATCAGTGAATAAAGTAACTTAGACTTCCACATTACATTTACAGTTGTTAATTACGATAAAAAGAATTTTTTGACCAGTTTTGTCCTTGTTAAACTTGCTACATCATTTGAAAAACAAGTAAAAATCATTACTTGCAAAAAAAGAAGGAAAAATAATGGAAAAGAACACCCTTTAAAATTTCAGCACAACATCTTTGTCTTCAGAATTTACCAAGAGCGGTGCAATTATACTTCCTAATCATATGTTAATGCTTAATGACAGAAACTGAAGACTAACTCCTGAAAAAATTCTTACAAATATCTCAATCTTCTTGAATATTTATAAATTCTAAGCTGAGGGAGCTCAGTACCTCATAGGACGTTTTTAACACCCCACAGGATTAAGAACAGGATTATATGAGGCTGCTCAAGAGGATATATAATCTGTCTTGAAGAAAAGCAAAGTAAAAAATCTTTAATGAGTAGGATACTGTTTTCCATACATTCAAGATTACAAATAATGATAACTTTTAGTGTTAGCAAACTCAAGCAAAAAGAAATTTCTATGCAGTGAAAGAGAATACAACTAAAAGGAGTTTTACATTCCCCTCATTTATTCCTCCTATAAAAGAGTATATTTAAATGCATTCCAGATGTTTCATCTTAATTTCTGACAGGTTTTCAGTGTTTTTTACAATAATATAATAACAATATGGTCATGTATATAATTTAACTTGAAAAATAAAGTATCTTCTGAAATTGGGTCGACATGCCTATGTTGAACTCATTAGAGATGAAAATGTAACATTATTTCTATTTTAGTATCTTCCCAAATTTTCGTTTGCAAAGCCTAGCCATGATGATGCTCTTCTACAACAGTCATCACTCTTCAGGGGAAATGAGTCCTAAATAAATAAACTATGTTTTTCAGAGTCTCTGGAGGCCTGATAATGAATTGATGATACATTCTGAGTAAAACATATAGAATCATATCACATCATAGAACAGTTTGGACTGAAAGGGACAACGTACTTCTTCCTTTTCCTGCTTGGACATTTCAAGAATGATTTGCCAATATAAATGTGCAACAAACTTTAAAACCCTTTAGTTTAATTTGACTATTTTCACATTTAATCAAGTTCTTCCATTTGTCCCTATTGTTTTCCCTACATGTATCTATTATTTTTGAGTTCTCTGGCTTTCTCATTTTGCCATATTTAAGAAACACGATGCATGTTGAACATACCTAAACATATTGGAATCGGATAATTCCATCTTCTTACTGGTCCAGGCATACAAGTGATATGTGAATGTCCCTAAAATGACATAATATTTGCTAATTCATATAACAAACATATAGTATATACAGCACATTAATATCTCAACAAAAAAAAGTATAATTTAAAGCATAATCAAAATATAAACCACATTCATTATAAAACACAAAAAGTTTTAACAATTAATTCCACACTGTGAATTGTATTACACCTTCAGTACATCAGAGAAGACTGTGACTGTCAGCCCACTAGATAATTGGGTCTATTCCATTAACATTATTTCTAGAAGTATAACAGCATCCAGCTGAATTCTTCATATGCTTCAGTATGAACCAAAGGTCTGGAAACTAAAGGTCTAGCTGAAGCAATATTTACATAGTACTGATTTACATAATTTGTTGAACATGATAAAAAGATACAAAATATAAAAATTATATTGCGATGATTTTACATCTTAAATTCATGACAGAGAGACCTTCTGAGTTATTCATCAGACTCATGTAATTGAAATTGTATGCCAGGGACAGCAAACAAAAATGGAAAATTTTAAGAGAAAACTTTTCTTTGGCTATCTTGTAAAACCACTTAGTCACACTGTATAAGCCAGAAAAACAACATGGAGCGAAGAAGCTTTACATGTGTGTTTGCACAGTCTATGTCTTAATGTTCTTTATATTTTCTTTATTTCAGCCATTTACTGTGGATTTTTTGCTCACAAACCTGTATCTAAGCAGGGAATTAAAGCAAATAATTAAAAAAATGCATCAGGTTGTTCTTAGTTAAAATCAGGCAACATACAAAGTAAATTTCCATAGTCATCAGAACTGTGATCACAGAACATTTATTTCAGCTAGAAATCTACAGGCCTTATTATGAATTCTATCTTGAAGGGGAAACTGGGATACAGGTTCCAGATCCAAATGGCAGTTGAAAACTGGAAGCAGACAAGTCAATTTAGTTTCTTTTCTTTTTGTCAAAAAATATAAATTCAATTTGTATTTTTGATGCAGTACATACAAACCTAATACTTAGGTCTTCAGAGAATTATATAAAAGAATTATTTGAAATTATTAGCATTTTTAAAACTTCATTTAGTTGTCTGACATTCATCAACACGTGTTACAGGTGAGACTGACATTAATGAAGAAAAAAGTTAACTTCACCTTTTATTATTTGGCCCCAAAGGTACCAATGACTCCATCGGCAGTTAATCATGTGCTGTTATATACAAATTTTTTTCCCCCTTTAAGAATGTTCTTTTTGCTATGCATAGGCAACATGATTATTTTCTCTCTTTTTGGTTCTCAAAGAAGTAGATAAAGGGGAGACTGTAGACTCTGCAGAGCTACACAGGAGTCCTTTTGTGAAGTATGTCAAGTGAAAATGATACTTAGTTTTGGATCTGATTTTTCAGTGTAACTACAAACTTTAGAAAATATTTTCCAGATCTTTCCTACAGGCAGACCTATTCTTAGTGGTGATTTACAACCATTGCATTGCCCCTGGTTTATTTTGCTATGCAAGGACATAGCAATTTTACTTGTTAAAAATACACCCATATTTGATAAACCTTTTGGATAAAAATTCGCAAGATATTACTGAAGGAGAATAACTAAAACTGATTTCCTAAGAAAAACAGTTATCTTTTCCCTTTGTTTGTTCTTATTCCCACTCTTTATTTTCCTCCTGTTTATAGAGAGCTGTTGCTAAATGTTCATAAAGTGATTGAATTTATTTTGCATAGATAGTAACATATAACCACTAATGCAGCAGAAGCACAAAGTCATATATTTCTGATGAAGTTTATATATGTATATTTGGATAGTGGCTAATTCAGTACCTAGCAGAAAAGTCTACCAGTCATGCAAACTTATCATCTGTTCACAATTCCTGAAGAGTTCACTGTTCACTTTATATTGATAGACCCAAATGTAACCATGTTAAAGAACTAAAAGGCACCATTTGAAATTTGTAACTTGACTTACCTGAAGAGAATAACCCTGATCACATTGAAAAGACACCACATCTCCAACCATGTATCTATCTCCAATTTTGATTCCATTGCTTGGGGTCTGTGGCTCAGGACAAGAATCCAAACCTATAGCTGGGAAAAGTGAAGAAGTTTAGAAATCCTAAGGAACAAAAAATCTGTTTTTAGATTGACATAGAACTTCTCTTTACACCGTACGTAAGCACATTGTATTGATAAGTTTTAGGGAGCTCTTGAGTACCAGCAGTTGTCTATGGACAGGCAAATGGCATATTATTTGGGAAAAAAATTGTTATACAAGGAGTAAAAACCTTCTTTCCTGAGTAAAGCAAAAGAACCAGTGTGGCAACAAACACTTCCCAGCAACCTGCAGTCTCAACTCAAAATCTCCCCTAAGTTCCCACTATCTCCTGGCTCAGACTTATTCATTTCCACCTTCAATCTCACTCCTAATTACAGCCTACCTAATAAGTCAAATTGGGAACATCTCGCTACTGTTTCCCAGGAAGTGTTGCAGGGGATGTTGGCCAATACCATACCAAGTGCAAAACACCAGAAAAACAGTGCAAAGTATAAATGCTCACCTGCATTCCATCCTTCACAGGTCAGATGCTACTCTTCCATTCATGTACACATACACACACATGCAGAGTAAATATTTACATCAGATTTCGCCTAATTTGCTATGTTTAATGAAGTATTATAGAGCTATAACACTAGTATTTTGCATTTCTGATTGCAATAGATGCCAGTTTGCCAAGAGAGGTTTTTTTGTTTGTTTGGGTTTTTTTGGTGGTCATTGAAAAAAGAAATAAATAAATTTGTCTTTCTTGTATCTACACAAGAACATTGAGGAATGTAAGAATATGTGTACCATTGAGTATAAGCCACTCAGTTACTTTCTTTGCCTACTGTAAGAATCACACCCTAGTCGTGAAGCCAGGACTGTTACAGACCTGAACTTAGAGTCATAAGAAAAAATTGTGGGATTTAATGGCACTACCTCAAAATATTATCAACATCTGCATGTTTTAAAACTCACTAATATAATTGTTTACTTCATGCACAATGATTGTTAAATAAAAATTACTATTTTTAGACTCCTAAAATGGTGCACTTTTATACAATGTGAAAGCTGAAAGCTAACAGAAATTCTAAGGAATTTATAAAGCAAGTACACCTTTTTCTCTACAAGGAATGCTTTGTACATCAATAAAAGTTTCACTACTGTAATTATACAATAATATTGCATTTTAAAATTGAATAAATAAAAATAAAATGTCTAGCATCTAGAAAGCATATATCAAATGGACAATCTAGCTTTTAATTCCTGTTCTTGAAAATTTATTTAGCACATGAGATTTTGCATAAATTTTTTTTAAAAGAAAAAACTGTTTGGAACAAAACAATTTGAATTTATACTTTATTTATAGAAATAAAATAGGAGCCGTTAATATAAACTTTCTGCCATAAAAAATAATTCAATCTTATTCATAAAAAAATGTTTAACACTATTGCAGTTCCTTTTTCTCTGCCAAGAACAGTGATGAAAGGTGCAGCCATATTTTTTAATTGCAAATATTTGTTAATGGGATTCAGAAATAACTGACAGAGAAACACAAATTGAGTATTTGTGTGAGAATTGCTTTTGGTCAATGAGAACTTTGTGATTTTTTTAAATTTTATTTTATATTTTCATATTAAGGAACTTAAACAATATAACATCAATATATTTTTCATGATATTCAAACCTGGCTTATATTGCTTTGTGCGGAAAAGAGTGTTGCTACTTTGAAAAAGCTAGTGTTGATTTCAGGTTTCTTCTCATAAACATGATCTCATACTTAGTCATGTCACAATGATCCTATATTTCCCACGTCCAAAATGATGCAAGCAAATATTTTACAACCTGATTCTATAAAAGGTTAGTTTTATCTTTCAAATTCTATTTTTTCTTCTCAAACTATAAACAGCAAAGTATTTTGAAAATGGCTAATGGACTTAGATCCCTTTTTTACATTGCATAGATCTGGACAGGGATCCAGCTCATGTACAAAGTACAAAGACAAAATAATGGGTGTACTTGGCTTACACAGATGTTTGCTTATAGTCTGTTTTGAACAGTTAAAGAAAGATCAGGTTTCAGTTTCCAATTATTGAACCTTCAGCTGAAATGCAATGCATAACTTTGTGAATATGCAAAGTGAAATGAACTCATTTAAATGACATTCTTAAGGTATCTTATTAGCCCAAACCATATCACAGGTATTCATCCTCTGTGATCTCACCTCAATTAATACAATAACGTTTGGGAAAAAATATAGTTTGTCTTTCAACAAACTGGAACACAGGTTTTGTCACCTTCTCAGCCAAGGGCTAGTTCAGAACTTGTGTCTCCGGAGTATCATATTTATTCAGGTGAAATCATAAATGTATTTGTAAACCAGAGTCTGTTCATTATTGGTGCATAACTAGTTCCTTGAACCACATTATACTACTATCACAGTAAAATGTGTTAGATTCCTAAATTTCCATTAGAAAGAAATGAAGTTTTAACACAAGTATCCATTGAAAACATACTTTCTTCTAATTTTTAGGTAAGAATTTCATGTAAAGAAGCTAACTGAGGCTGTCTCACCCCTCTCCAACAGCTTCCGTGGTACTAATACAAAAACCTACCAATGAAGCTTTGGATAATGCAAAATTTAAGTTAAAGAAAATGAGGACTAAAGTAAGATTTTTATAGTAGCATAAAACATATAAGCCTTATGGAAGTGTTTAGCACTTCTTTTGCAGAAGCTCATCTCCAAAGTTGCCAGTCCACTTCCCAGAATTGAACACAGACGATTACTCCCAGACAAAAGGTACCAGAACAGAAAGGTCTTATTGCCTTTTTTTTTCCCTCTGAAACAAATCATTTTACAGTGCTCTTTCTTGATGTACTTCAAGTGATGTAATATATTTTCAATGCAATAGACTTTACATAAACTGCATGTTATGGATACAATAAAAATTTAAGGATTCAACAAAGAAGCAAAAATATGCTAGAAAAAACATTATTGATAAGACCACTATTAGGTTTTGAATATGAACACTTAATTCCTTATGCCAAAATATAATTTACATGGTCTTAAAATATTTATTCACTAAATAAAATACCTTTTGTTTCATTTTATTACTATAAAAAACAAATGCATTTGGATTTTGTAACAGTTCAAAACATAATCCACAATGAACAGCATGAAAACTATTCATGAAAGATGGAAAGAGATATTGGAAACAAAACAGAAAGAAACCTTCTTATAGAAAACAGTTGTAAAGATGAAAAAGTAATAATTTTGGCAAGAGGGGTGTGCTTCCCTTCAGACGTGAGCTTCCTAGAACTTTAAAGACTTAGACTTTAATTTAGCTGACTCCTCTTGATGTCCTCTGCCAGTATAGGCTTCAATGAAATGCAGTACAAATATGAAACACTCACATTAAAATGTCCTTACTTTCCATTTACTATCTCTAGAAACATAATCACAACTTTTAGAGCAAGAACTTTTGTCTCAGAGTCAGATATGACTAGCACATCTGAAGAGGATGAACTCTGTTCTGATAAATGCATTTCTGGAGAAATTTCACTGCAAATAGAGCAGTTCTGAGAGTTCTGGGATCCCAAAAAACTTCCTGGGTCTCTATTGCAGAAAACTTCAAAAGACAAAAATCCAGAAGATACACAAGATACAGTTTCTGTTGTCTTCCTTAGTAACAATAAGAAAGTGTTGTCTCTTAGCTTAATCTTCTATATCAAATTCATGATTCAGCTCAATGCACAATTTTCCATAGTCTCTTCTTGAAAAATAATTGAATGACACATGGAAAAAAAAAATCATAAAACTTTGATCTAATTCATAGGTAATAGACACTATGTCTT
>JAOXXN010000395.1:137202621-137217676 GCA_026770055.1 Myrmophylax atrothorax
TATATTGTTATTGTTTTAAAAATTACTAAACCAGCAGTCCTGCTGCTGAACATTAGTTATTTTTCATACCACTACAACAGTAAAAGGATACAAGTATATGTAAAAGAGGCAATGAAGGTACACAAGCCATACATATAATTGTTAAAAGATTCTAGTAACGAGAGAACAAAGCTATTTTGCTGCTATTGAATATACTTTCAAAGCCTGGGCTCTCCCCCATCCAACACACATCTAAATTCTCCATGCAATGTTCTTTATAATTTCAGGCATATTATTATATATTGTGCTTTATTAATTACTTTGCTGATAAGCCTCTGTAGCTTTTACTTACCTTGGACTGTTTCATTTTTCCTAAGATTATCAACATTCAATGCATCTCTACCTTTGTGAAATAAATGAGCAACAGATTCAAGGTGGAAAACACTTTTTAGAATACATCTATTGAATGTCAAATAATATTATTTTTTTTAAAGTAATCTTAGAACAACTCAATTCAAGACTAATTTTTGTCCCTAAGTTCAAAGGTTTGTGCAGCATATTTGCATCACAGGTGTTTTCACTTTCAACGTAAATAAACAGTGAAAATAAAAATAATTGTTCAGATTAGTTCTGATCCCAGAATCCGGAAATCATTTATATTCAACATTACTAGCAACGGACGGGAAAATTACTTAACAGTTACACACATCTAAATGTCAAAGTAGTCAGATATTTTATGCACGGGAACACCTATTAAGAGAAAGAACCAGTTGTGGTTCATTATCCAGGTTAGACATTTTGGGATAAATATTCCAAAGTGTTGCTACTAGATTATGCTTTTTTGCCAAAACTTCTAAAATATCTTCATCAGATATATTTAATTTTAAAAGATGAGGCTAAGACCTACAATTATTTCAATTTATATACCTTTAAACCTTTAAAACCAGTATATTAAAACTGCATTGTCTTCAAATTGACTTTCCATTTTGTTATTTTTTCTACTATTTTTTTAAAAAATGGCAGTACCATTTTCCGAACTCATGATATTATCACATACACTTTTTTTTTTTTTTAAAGAAAACCAAGAAAACCTCTTTTGGAAGAGAAAGACTGGGTGTTACGCTTGTACAGGTTCAAACAAAAGTGTTTCTGAGACACTGGAAGATTTTTGTGCAACCATTTTTGAGGAACAAAAAGTGAGATGTCAAATTATCTTCCTCATCTATTCTCCAGTCTCCAGAAAAGTAAACATTGATGTTTTCACTAGCTCAGCTGTTTTTCAAAATAATATTTAGCTGGATTAAAGTCTTCTCCTCAGTGTTGCTAAAGATAGCGAACAAACTTTAATCCAGCTAAATGTTTCTGTCAGAATTTTACTCTTATGAAATCTTATTTTCATACTCAATGAATTAAATTTTGCCACTGAGCCAGTCAGAGTTTCTTATGACTTCCACTGCTATTTCCAATATTTAATTAAATTTCAAAATACGTATGGAAAATTCAGGCAAGTGCTGAGGCACACGTAACAAGTACACATAACTGTTTTCAAGAGCTGTATCCTGGGAAAATTGTAAAAATAGAACTGATAAGCTATATTTACATTTTTTATGGGTTAATATAAAATATTTACACAGCAAGTATACCATATAGTGAGTTAAATTCAAAGGTCTTCTTCTATGTTTTGTAAATATTTCAAGATTGTTTTTGCCTCCAGCTTTGTGTCTGGAACCTTCCTGTCTAAAAATATAACACTGACAAAAGTGATCTGTGATTTAAAATTGGTCATTTTGGAAAGAGAAAAGTTCACATATCATTTGTGGTAACTTTTTTTTCACTAACAGTTATGCATTTCTTAATAAAATACAGAAAAAAATATGAGAAAGTAACCAAAAGTTTTCTTTGATTTAAGATAAAATACATTAAGAAGAGATTTGAGGTGACTAGTATGGCTAAGACATCAAAAGAACTGACAAATAGGACTTCCTTGAAGCCAGTATTTAATATGGAACAGTAGAAAGCTCAAGTAAGGGTTTTTGAGCCCACAGTTTTATGATCAATTTCAGTTTCAGTGAGTCAAACTGCTTCTTCGAGTCAAGCAGAAATATAGCCAGTAGGGGATACAGGATTTACATTCTGTTCCTTCCTCTTTCTGTGCCAGCATACTTACTCTTTTTTAATTAAACTCTGAAATAATGTAATGCATAGTGACCGATACTTGATCAGCTGAGATTATGTCACAAGAAGAGAAATTCTGATTATTACAGAATCACAGAATATGCTGAGTTGGAAGGATCAAGTCCAACTCTTGGCCCATCACAGGACCACCTCCAATAGTCACACTCTGTGCCCGAAAGTATTGTGCAAAGACTTCTTGAACTCTGTCAGGCTTGGTGCTGTGACCAGTTCCCTGGGGAGCCTGTTCAGTACCCAACCACACTCTGGGTGAAAAACCTTTTTCTAATACCCACCCTAAATGTCCCCTGCTACAACTTCATACCATTCCTTTGGATTCTGTCACTGGTCACCACAGAGAAGAGATCAGTGTCTGCTCCTCCTCTTCCCTTCACAAGGAAGTTGAAGACTGTTATGATGCCTCCCCTCAGTCTCCTCTTCTCCAGGCTGAACAGACCAAGTGACCTCAGCCACCCCACATATGGAACTTCCCCTTAAGGCCCTTCACCACCTTCATTGCCCTCCTGTGGATGCTCTCCAATAGCTTAATATCTTTCTTCTATTGCAGTGCCCAAAAATGTACATTACATTCAAGGTGAGGCTTGCACCAGTGCAGAGGAGAGTGGGACAGTCCTCTCCCTTGACCAGCTGGCGGTGCTTTGCCTGATACCCCCCAGGACACGGTTGGCCCTCCTGGCTGCCAGGGCACTGCTGACTCATATTCAACTTGCTGCTGGCCAGGAACCTCAGGTCTCTTTCCTGGCAGTGCTTTCCAGCATCTCATTCCCCAGTTTGTCTGTACAACCAGGGTTGCTCCATCCCAGGTGCAGAACTCACACTTTCCCTTGTTGAACTTCATATGGTTGATGATTCCCAGCCCTCTAATTTGTTGTGGTCTCTCCGAAGGGCCTCCCTGCCTTTGAGAGAGTCAACAGCTCCTTCCAGTTTTGTATCATCAGCAAACTTGCTTAGTATCCCTACCACTCCTGTGTCCAAGTCATGCATGAAGATATGGAAGACCACAGGGCCTATGATGGAGCCCTCTGGCACCCCACTAGTGACAGGTCACCAGTATGATGTCTCCTCATTCACTATTACCCTCTTTGCTCAACCCATGATCCAAATGCTCACCAACCACATGGTGTGTTTATACTCTTGTATTCTGGACATTTCGTCCAGCGGGATCCTGTTAGAGACAGTATGGAAAGCTTTACTGAAATCCAAAAAGATTGTATCAACTCTTCATTTTCATGTGTTTCCTGGGGCTCATTGTAGTCTATACCACTTGGCATGTGTTTATACTTTTTTTTTCCTAGTGTTTGAAAAAGAATTTTCTTAAAATCAAATAATAACCAACATATTTGAAGCCAATGCAAAAATGTCTTCTAATTAACAAAAAAATGATAAAATATTATGTGAGTATCCATTAAAATCAGCCCTTGAGAAACAGAAAATTGAAAATTATTAACTAGTCCAAGTAATGATCAAATCACTTTAACTGGAGATCTTCTGTATGATTTTTTTTCAATATTGGCATAATTTAAAGAGTTTTAGATTAATGAACAATATTCTCAGTATAATTCCTATTACAAAATCATAAAATAGGAGACCAGAAGTCTGCAGAGAACATCAGTATAGTCTAGTACAGGATGGCCATTCAGAGCAGATTTCTCAAGCCCATTTCTACTCCGATTTTTAATATTTCCAGGGATGGTGAATCCACAACCTCTCTGAGAAATGCATTCCAGCACCCTGTCTCCCTCACAGTAGTAGTTTGTGATTAAAGCAATTCCTGTCTTTCCATCTGTTAGCATTGCCCCTTGCTCTGTCACTGGGCACCACTGAAAACTTGGTCTCTGCCTCCTGTAATTCCTAGGTATTTATACACATTGAGATTCCCCCAACACCTACCCTTCCCCTGCCCTTCCCTCCCCACTGAACAGTCTCAGCTCTTACTTCTCACCCAGTAAAGAATTAAACCAAACTCACAATTCAAATCTTTACAGATAGCATATAATAGTCATTAACACCAGTACTGACTAAGCAAAACCTACGTGGGTAAAATATATTTAATTTATATATTAAGCCAATATAAAGAAATACTCTGAGTAACTTACACTGATATCAAAGGACTTATATAATACCAGAAGGACTAACATGGATTAAACCTTGTTACTACATAAACTGAAATATGCATTTCATACAAGCCTGGTAAATGTGATCCTGGTGAAGCTCCTCATATTTGCTTCAAGGCAAAATTGGCATTTATAATGATAGGTCTCAGTAACTGTCTCCAGCAAAGGAAAATGAAAATCAACTCTATTAATTACAACAGGGCTCAAATTATTGCTGCAGATCTTAATATACATATATATGTTTAATCAGGAGCTATCTATTTCCATCTGGAAAAGACATATATGACTTACATCAAGGTCATTATTTTCTTTAATAATATCACTGTATCTCTTGTACCAAATTAGTTTTGAAAAACTAAAAAAAGCCCAACAAATAAAAAACCCAGATAAAGTAATTGATGTGTCAGGGATGATAATTTAAAATTGCATTTGAACATAGTGTTTTGGATAAATCTTTCCTACTAAGTTTAAAATATATTTCCTTTAATTATTAATAAAAAAGTGTTCAGGTGTCTAACAGTTGTGGTATACACATAGTCTAATTATAGAGCTAGAAGACTTCTTCAGAATTTGAAATTTCTCTGCATAAGTTAGCTACTCTTAGTTTCAAATATAATTTCTGTCTTCAGTATAAATAATCTTTTCAAAAGAGAGCATTTTTTCACAACAGTATTAAAATTTTAATTCACAGTAAAAAAAAAAATCTGCTTTGACATCAGCTCCACTAATGACATCTTCTCTTTGCTTATGATTTAGCTGTGACTTTTTTTCCTATCAAGTCTTATATAGGAATTAGAATGCCATATTTACTTCCTTTTGAGGGGAAAAAAAAAAAGAGAGAGGAAAAAGTCCACATTTTTGAGAATCTACAATCTTCCTTAAAAACAGCGAAAGAGGAATCTTTCACTAGAAAAATGGTCTCTATGGTGATTCAAGATAACAAGTACTAAGAAAGAAGAAATGCAAATTTCTCAAGCATCTTAACCCCCAAGTCTGGATACCCCATTCACTGTTCTAAGTGGTGAATCGTGGTCAGTCAACTAAATGATAAAACCAATGGAGAAAATCTATACTTTAAATAAACAAAATTCAGGTATTACTACAGGAAGCAGGAAACTGTTGTGTGAGGTTCTCTCTCAATGAGAAAGACTCAGCAAGTCTTTATGGCTGATCATGTTGGTGTCATCAATGAGATTATTATCAGATAAGAGAAACTATTGTGCCTATTCTCATAAAAATGACAGGACTTCACAAAATCAGGCACCTGAATTAAGATTTGACTACACTGGTATGATGACAGTTATTTTTAACCAGTTTTTATTGCAGGAGTATTTATGTATTCAGCTTCATAACAAGCAGCAGATAAGAAAAAATGTATAAAGTCTTATTTTCTGTTTAGGATGAAGTAGCAATAAACTATGGTGTGTTGAACTAGCAATACCAATGATGGATTGACTCAATATTTTAAAATTAATGTAGACTCATGTAGACACCAAACAAACTGTTATTCATTGCCTTCTGCCTGAGAAAAATGGCCACTTAAACTGTAAGATAATTTGAATGTATGTTGGGCTTTTTGAAGATAAATTTTTCAGTAATCCCTGAGAAGGTTTTTGAAGAAAAGGACTGAAAGATGACATCCTAAAGAGATGATCTTACAGAACTCATACACAGGAATATTGCTCTCGGTAAGGAAATTTCAATAAATTTTGGCCAGTTCACATAAAAGAATTGAAAGATCTGATCTGATCTTGCACTGTTCAGTGGAATACTTCAGTTTGATATAACACTAACCGAGTATGTCTGAGTTAGCGCTGTTACTGCCATTGTTTAGTTTCTAAATTAAAATAGTAGCAGAGGTGTCATTTTTTTGTATATTTCTCCTGTTACACTTTCAAACATTTGGTTGTCTGCCAGCTACTCTTAATACATTCAGTATATTCTGTGTCTGTAACTGGAATTTTAAATTATATCCCTTAGATTTCTCTGTAATAGCTGACACTTCTTAGCATATGCTGTAACAGGAAAAGTATTAATTGTTTGTGAATACAAAGTAGAGTCCCTGCTAATAGTATTCTGTTGGGTAAATCTCAATTCATTTCAAAGCAAGTAACAGAATAAAACAGTTGTCTAGTGTCTCTGAACTTGGATGAAGTAAAAATTAATTCTAGCAGTATAACTCTCTTGGGTGCACTACAGACTAGATGTCAAAAGGCTATTAATGGGTTTATGTGTAAACCAATAGAAGGGTTATTCTTACTTACATGAGTAAGGACAGAAGTCTTGAGCGACTGAGCAATGAAACTGAATGGAATTGATATATTAATGCTACAAAAATATTCAGATATAAAAATAAGGAGAAAAATTATTTAACTGAAAACGAAAGGATTCTAAAGCTGTTAAAAGGTAAAAAGAACACACATACATATAACATATAATATATATTTATATACATTTTTACAGCTAATGAACTAACTATAGATTGGCTTTCACACAAGTCGAAGTGTATACTTAACTAGTAAGTTTTCCCAGTGTATAAAGGTACGCCTCTAAGTGATCAACATAAAATTCATGGAGATTTTCTAAACCACACAGACGCATCAGTTAACTGCACTTGAATAGGGTGAATTAATTTGAATTTATACTAATTCTTCACAACACATTTAATGTACACCACTGTGTAGTTCTTAACCCTTAGACTGGGGAAAAAACTTTTACTGAACTATCTGTTTTTCATTGCAAGCTATTGTGTTCCTTTCACAGTCTCAACTGGAGACGTCAGATGGAGTCCTACATTTCCTGTCATAACATCCAGAAGATTAGGGAGGAAAAGGTAGAATAAAAGATTCTCTGTGCAAACAAGGAAGTGGTAAGGAAAGGAGAATGAGTTCTGTTTTTAAAGTGCTCATGTGCTGTTCCATTGTGTTGTCTGAGAGACACAAAAAGTAGGAATGCACAGATCTAGGCTGAGCTGCAAGCCACACTCTGCTGTTCTTCCTTTGTTTATCTTCCATAAAGAAAGTGTTGAATGGAAACATGCTGGCCTGTCCTCTCTCCTGTTACTGCATGCCTGCATTCCCAGACTATGAGAGGGAGAAGGAGATGGGATCTGCTACATCTTATGTTTGAGAAAAGAAACTGTTTATCTAAATATATACGAAAAGATAATAAGAATGCTTCAGGACAAAAGAGGGGACAGTTAATACTAGAAGCTCAGCATAAGTGAAGTGAAATTGCACAGAAAAAGCTTACATGTATATTTCCCCACAAATGGGCATAATTCCACATGAAACATGAGAAAAGCGAGATTGAGGCCTCTTCTTGGAGCTGGAACAGGAACGAACTGTCCTAATTAGCATATTTCCTGCTTTCTTCTATATTCAGTAAAGTTCATTACACTGCATAAACTATCATTCTCCTCTGGCTTCAAACCTCAGTCACCCTTTCTGTGGCACACATCCCTCTCTCCTGGCCTGACACATCATGCGTACATGCAAAACTCTTCCTACAGTAACCAGAGGAGGAACTAGGACAACTATTGCAAATGAGATACTCACTTTTTAGAAGTCTGAATAAAGTTGAGCTGAATCTCATCTATAATATTTTGACCTTACAGACAATTTATTATTCTTCTTGTCTTATGAAGCACTCAATTAAAAACTGGACTATAAACTGTAGACATGAAATTATATCACATTAAAAAAAAATATGTCTTTAACAAAAAATTGTGGTTTTACGTATGTACAAGCTGACATGTAATGCCAGTAACACGTAATGTGCTCAACAACGGAAAAGATTGTTTTCCTCCAGAATACACTGTTTTGTTCTTTAAAAATAATTTAAAAAGTCACAAGAACATACGTTGTGCAAAGAACAACAGTTGAGTTCTAAAAGAGGATACATTGCTTTGTCATCTAACATAAATATCAAAGTATTCAACTGTATTCAGAGAATGTGCATAAAATATTATGCCACATTTTCTCGTGTGCTTGTATGCAATTATTTTGAAAGTGGAAGAAAAATACTTCTACAAAATTTCCTTTATAACATATAAAAACAATGACTCATTCAAATACTAACAATTTCCTTCTATTAATGAGATTCAACAATTATAAACAGAAACTATTCAACACAAGATAAATCAGCAGATCAGTAAGACAGTGTTAAGATATGACAACCTGCTGGTGCTACAAGTTTCTAGTGCATTAAATGGCATGAAAGAGGGCAACTTTTAGCCAGCAAAAAAAAATTCATGAATAGTTTACTAATGCTTGTCTAGTTGCGTCTTCTCTTTCTGTTTATGTGCATTCTTATCCCATAAACGTCACATTCAGCTGCCACTACAGGGAGGGACAACTTGGTCCCTAATTTTACCCAGTCTTATAGTAGACAATGCAAGTAGTAAATGTATAGTAAATACATAAATAAATAGTAAATACATAGAAAACCAGTAGCAGTTAATGTAATACTTCACTAATATTATCCATCTTGGCATTTTAATCGGTATAGAGAACATTGGCTATACTTCCAGCAAGAAAACTATTTTTGCTGAATCAGAAACATCAAGTGATTTGTTCAATATCAAAACCAACAAACCATTAATTGAACACGACAACTTGTGTGTTCTTTCATTTACTTTCATTTCATTCCCACAAAATAAAGTCACAACACTATTCAGAAAAATGAAGAGAATAATATTAAAGCCAAAAGAGGGAAAACAAAGCACTTGTGAAAGCTAGCAAAAATTACACAAGGAAAATAAATTATAAACCAAGATACAAGCATATGCACTCAAACAACCAACAAAAAAAAAGCCAACACAACTACATACATGATGAAGATTAGATTTTTTTGATAACTGTGGCAAGATGGCAAGCTTTTTAATTTGTAATGGTGTATCTATTTTTCCCATTTAAATCATAACACCATGTTTAAAGACAAAAAAGCTCACTATTTCTGTGAAATTTGCTTAAGACTTACTTTTTTTTTTTTTAATTTTTGAAAGAATGTCAGTCTCAAAGTTTTGGGTGAAATATATACCTTTTCCTCTCATTTATTGCAAATGTATTTCTAAACTAGGGAAAGGGGGTTGAAGTGATACTACACCTGAAGTAAAACAGTTTGACAAAAAATAGATATAGATGGCTATAGGCAATAACTATATTCTGTTTAATAGAGTGAGTTAAGAGATGCCTATCACTTACTAGAGTGAGAATTAGAAATTTAATCTGAAAAATTTGCATAGAGAAGCCTACTGATAAGTTAGAAAACATATTGTTTAATGTAGAAGTCCACCAGTTTCAAGCTATCCTGCTGAAATACTTTAATTATTAAATGTGCAAACATTTTTCTATTTTATTGCAGGCCTACATGTAGTCTTTCTTAACAACAAAGGTAAGTCTTTTGTCACTAGCTGTGCATTTTAATTAGGTATTTTTCTGGTATATAACACAACAAAAATCTATAATACCTCCCAGATCCATCAGTGCTTAATGCTTTAATCCTAACTAAAAGCTGAAGAATGATTTTTTTTCATATCTACTTTGCACAGCCTGTATTTCCTGAGATTGTTTTACCAAGCCGGTAGGGAAATTTGCAGAGCTTAGCTGTCTTTAACACTGGATAAAGTATTGCCACTCATACTAAGTAACCCTGCAAGCTTATTGATAAGGTCCCTATCTAGCATGAGTTTACCTTTCCAATTATATTGGCCAAAATCACTATGATTTGTTATCAATTAGAAATCTTTTATTGCCTATTTACATGGAGTTACATTACATGACATTTCTACACAGTCATTTAGGACACAAGTTAGATTCTTTTATGTTAAGGAAATTATGCATATGCTAACTACTCCACAATTTCCAAAGAGTGATTCAGCACATGATATTTAAAAAAAAATAAAAGTACATGGTTCAGGAAATTTAGGGAAACAACAGCAGGAATTAATAGTTTTCTTCATGTATAGACCTATTCAGGGATGTGTGTCAGGAATGGTGATTTTCAATATATTATTAAATTATTTTTTAAAATTGCAAGTGACAGTTATAAAATATGTTGATAGCATTACATTATCAATTAAATAAAAAGAAAGAACTGAAAAGATACAGAAAGATAATATGGTAATGAATGATTAGTGATAAAATATTAGAAGAAATTTATTATGAAGTACTGCAAATTAATAAGATATAAACCTACTTTATACTTACAATAATGGGCTTTGAATTACTATTAACCACCTAGGACTGACATCTTGAGGCTATAACAGTTAATTCCTATGAAACATCAGTTCAGTGCTCAGTAGTGACAGAAAAGGAAAAAAATATTAGCATTGTCAAGAAAAGAGAAGAAAACAACAACTAATTATAAGACAAACGTGAAAATGCAGGGTTCAAGGGACTAGACATTTTGGTATGCCCTCCGCAAAACCATGAGTGAAATTAGAAAATATTGAATCAGATAAGCATGATAATAGCAATTATGTAATGTTCTTTTTTGTATCATGAATAGATTTGAATTCTTCATTCTGAAAAGAAGATTAATAAGGGTTAATAGTGAATAGGGAATTATTTTTACAATCCTTTTAAGTATAAGAACTGAAGACTCCCAAGTGAAAAAAAAGACGATGGCACATTTTAAACTGGGAACACTTCTTTATACAACACATTCTTGTGGAGTGAAAGTGCTTGCTACAAGATGTCAGAAATGCTAAACCTAAATGCGCTGAAAAAGCAATTTCGTAAATTAATGGAAGAACTCATGAACGAGTACTAAAACCAAAGGTATCACCTACAGATCAAAAACTCCCTCAGTCACAGATCAATGGAGACTGAGAAAGTACTTTTGAGAATCATCAGTAAGCATTGTCCTGTGATTGCATTTTATCTGGATTACCACATTAATTGTGTCTCAGGACACTGATGGACAGACACTTGTTTTCTGACCTGGTATTATGATGATTTTTATGACCTAGACGTAAGGCTTCAGAATTTGTATTTAGAGACTGTAAAGTCTTGATTAAATACCTTAACTGATGGAATGCAACATGTATTTAGGCAAATTATTCCATTGTTCAGTTCCTTTACTGCCCTAATTCTTTCCACTCTATAAATTCATGGTTTGTTTGGATCTAAATTTTAACCAGTAACCAGTGCATCATTTAGACTGCGACTGCTTCCACCTGATATTTGGCCAAAGAAAGCCATTCTTTAATTTGTCCATTAGCTAAACTCTTACGTCCAATTAACATCAATGCTGCAATGTTTTTTGTTAATATTATTGTATTTGTTTCAGATATTATTTTTTTAATTGCTATGAGGAATTCATAACAATATGGTTGAGGAAAAGTATGGTAGACTCAGTTTCTTTGCCCCCTTTATCAATAATTCTTATTTGTTCAGGTGGGTTACACTCTGAGGGAAGAAAGTAAACTTGGATTATAGATACGCCAAGCGCAAAATTTACCACTTTTAGTATGGTCATGAAAATATTAGTCTAACAGTTATGGAGCCTTATTTTGAAAGTTTAACTTTAAATTTGATTAAATGAGATTAGATCAAGTCCTCATGTTAATTAAGATTTTTTAAAATTTGTGGTTTTTATTTTAAATCTTACAGTTTACCTTTTTAAAAAAAAAGTTAATACAAAGACCTTTGGAGAAATAATGTCCACAAAATGACTAGAAAATGCAATATGAAGATATTATTAAATTTAAGAATCAAAATAAATAGTTCTATCTAGGATTTTTTATAATAGAAACTATATTTAAGCATGAGAAAATTCTTATGTATCTCCCTCTTATTCAAGTTAATATCTAATTAGATGGATGAAACTATAAAGTACTATCCACAAATGCAGAAACAAAGAAAAAGAAAAAAATAATTATACAAAATATTATATAATAAAAGTTTACTATCTTTCTTCTTCTAAATAAAAGACATTTCTTTACTGTTATGATGAGCAAGTACTCAGGATACTCTGAAAGGAAAATAAAATTAGGTGACACACATCTCTCTTGGGGCTAGTAATTGTAACTTACTTTTAATTTCCTGCAAAATAGTGGGTGAATAGAATGAAGGAAAAAAGAATCCCAGACTATACAGCTAACAAGTACTGACACTTATTTTATGCTGAAACAGTTACTACCCAGATAACATTCTGGGACCAGTTGTGCACATTGCATGATCTGTGGTCAATTCTTTTGTCCGTTTTTTGGGTTTTTTTTTTTGAGAAAAGTGAGTGGTAGAGGTGTAAAGAGGCTAAGAGTTAAGTAGAAGGCATGGTCCTGCTACTACAATGTTCTGAACTCTGGACGCATCTTGGAAATGTGATGTAGGGGGAGACCAGGACTTTATTAAACGGCAACAGTATTATAAACAATGGGTAGATGAAGACGCTGAAGTTCAAGATCCTGGAACCCTGAACCTTGAAGCCCTGCAGTGGATCTACAAGGACTCTAATGATTTTAAGGCTCATATAGATGTTTCCGCTGTTTAATGTTTGTTATGACAACATGTCTACCCATTATATTTTCCCTATAGGAGTCCCTATCCAAGTTCTTCTTCCCACAAACCCCTAGGATTTTCCCTCCAACCCTTCTCTGATTGGTCCTAGTTTGGTGCAATGCACCATAGTTCCATATTGGGTTATGTTCTGATCCCTGTCCTCATTGGTCCCTTCTTTGTTCTACCCCTCTACTTATGCTCGGCCCAATGGGATGCTTTGCCCCTCCCTTTCTCCTCCCATGTTCTAAAAACCTCCCTCGGTCCCTTTATAAACTGGGTACCCCAATAAACTTTGCTTCTCTTTGTTGACTCCTGTCTTGCATGGTCGTCTTCCTTCGGGAGATTGGCACCGGGATGGGAGCGGGAGGAGCCCCCCTGTGCTTCGAGGGGCTGATACTAAAAGAGCTGCCATCACTAGAGCTTGCTATCACTTGCCTCTTGGAGCTGAAGACCATTTCACAGTATTGGTGGCAAATTCATCCACCGATAATGTGAGATCTTGCTAATCTTGAACATGGGAAGCATTTTCTAATCCTGCTTCACTGCTTTCTTCTACAATTGCTTATATGCTTTCAGAAAGCAAATCTGAATGACACTTTCACAGCATCTGACTGTCTAAGCTGTTTTTTTTATTAAAAGAAAAAGGAATATATTGGTAAAACACCTGAATTCCGTTTGTTCCTAATTTTTCTATTACAGTCTCAGAATTGAAGGTGAAATGAAACAAATCTGCAAGCTTTTGTTGTTTTCCTGTAGATCTTAACAGTAGCCTACATATAAATGTAGAAATATCCAAAGAGGTAACAGATCATGAAAAATTGTTTTTTATTGGCGTTTCTTGTGACTGTAAATCACAAAATCATTAATAAAACTATTATTCATAAATACAAAAATAAAATGTATTAGTTGTATTCTACAAACCTCTTTGTCATAGTTCTGGCAAAAACTGTTTTTTTAGCTTTATGAAAATATATATAAAAATGTAGTAAGGGAATACATAATTGGCGAATGAGGTATTTAAATAAGGTGCCCAAATTACAAGGCTGGTCTTCCATTAATAAATTTATGGTTAAGTCTCTCTAATGCTTAAGTAGAGACCACAGAGATACTGAACTCTTAAGTAATACACATAGTAGAGGGAATAAACAACTTAAACTCTGGACTAATAAGAGTAAGAAGAATAAGAGCAATACAGTAATAGAACAATATTAATCCAAAAATAAGAAAAAAGTCTTAACAAGATACCAGGTTTAATTCAAGACATCTTATTAACTAAGCATTAAGGGTTCTAGATTTAATGACAAAGTCACTTTGAAAAAGCTCTGTTTCTTCAATCACCTCTCAGCTAATTTAGAGCTGCTAATTAAAAGTACAACAGCTTTCTGTGTATAATAATTACCTGTTATCATCCTAGTAGTAAATGTTATTGTTTAGATCCGGTGATTAACCAGTTCATTAATCTGAAACAAATTATCACTTCAGTTTATGGAACCATGGGGATGAAATTAATATTTGAGTAATTTTTTTTCTTTTATTTTCATTAGTAGGCAAACCGAAGAGACCTCTCAGTGGAATATCAAAACCCAAAAAAGTACAAAACATGAAAGAAATCTTTCATTATAAAAATTATCAAAAGGTATAGAAAGAACACCTGTGAAAGGAAAAAGGGAAATATTCCAAGTATTTGCTAGCAGTAAACAGGAGAAACAGGATTCCATCAATATGATCCCTATGTAACTGCTTTTTAGAGTTTCCAGTCTGGCAAAAGATGTGCTATAACTGAAATGTTAACTCTAAATACATGGAATATTTCAAGAGCTAAATGAGAAACTTTTTTGTTTGTGGAGACAGCAAATCTTGAATAACAATGAGCTTGCCATTTTATTTTAGCAGAATAACAACACAGAAGTGATAGAAAATGCATTCTAAATATGATGAAAATGTTGTTATTATTGAGGGGTTTATTATTGAAATTACATTATTTTAATTAATAAATGTTATAATGCTTTATTTTAATAATATTAAGTTGTAGAAATGCATTAGTCTCTTAATTCATCTTACTCTGCATTTATCAAAGTGGTATGAGTGAAATTACTTTATAATCCTGAGTGTCTAGTGGAAATGGTCTTCATCTATAGTCAACATATTCAAATACTTCATCTTTCAGCTGAAGATTTTAGCACACATTTCCAGGCTAGAACATTACTGATTGTTCAAATTTACAATAAGAAATGCTTCACTTGTGAACAAAGCTAGGTGACTTAC
>JAOXXN010000395.1:137217776-137230631 GCA_026770055.1 Myrmophylax atrothorax
GTGACTTACATCTTTGAGGTTCAGTACTACTACCACTCCTGGTAGGTGTAAAGCACATCCTATTTCAGCTCAGAGTCTGATCTTTTAAACTACGATTAAAATAATTAGGTGCTAAAACATTAGCCAGCTCTTTCACCTGTGAGGTGAAAAGAAAATTTAGTCTTCTTGGATACAACATAAAGACCCTAAATCAGCATAAATTAAGGCTTCACAGATAGGGCTTTGGACAGTCTGAGGAAACAAAACCATCAGAGAAATCAGAAGGAAAATGTCACTGACATCATGACACAACGTTAAATTGCATTTACACATTCTTCTCCTCCTCAAAAACAAAGCAAACCAAAAGGAGCATTCTGATCTTGCAAAAGTCCAAACCTAATAACTTTAGTAATGCATATGTGCAAGATATTCATGACATAGTGACAGAGGCAATGGAAAACTTCAGGCACAGATATTGAAATTGCAAGAATATTAGTTCATCATACTTTTTAAAGCACAGATTTGGACTTATCTGCAATGCTAAAAATATCTACATTTTATCAACAACTAAATTAATAAACAAGCCCAAATAGAAAAAATAAGCATCTGTAAAAATCCAACTATGAGACAATCTTTGAGAAAAAGCTTTGCATGTGAAAGACCGTTGCCGAAAAAGGAAAGAGAAACAAAGAAAAGCCATACTGCAATAATACAAGACACTTATGTTTCTCTTCCATATTAAGGCAGTAATTCTGACACCTGATTTCAACAAGGTGATATAAACTCATCCAAGAGGAACTTCCAATCACTTACCAGCAGTCCTGGCTAATCAGAGAGGTCAAAGTTGACTATCGGTTAGCCAATGTGGAATGTTGGAAGAAGGATCCAGGGAACTTCACACCTACTAGTCTAGTCTTGCTGCCAGGGGAGGTTATAAAGCACATCCTCTTGAGTGCTATCATGTGAAATGTGTAAGTCAATCAGACCTGGACAGCACAAGATTATGAAAGGCACCTTCTGCTTGACTAACCTGACCTGCCTATTGGATGAGGGAAAGGCTGTGGATGTTGTCTACCTGGACTTCAGTAAAGCCACAGTTTCTCACAGCATTCTCCTGGAGAGTCTGGCTGCTCATGGATTGGACACATGCAGAATTCACTGGGTAAAAACTGTCTGCATGACTGGGCTTGGAGAGTGGTGATGAATGGAGTTAAATCCCATTGGCAGCCAGTCAGAAGCAGTGTTCCTCAGGGCTCAGTATTGGGGACAGTTCTGCTCAATATGTGTATCAAAAATCTGGACAAGAGGAACAAGTGCTTCCTCAGTTTGCAGCAATAACACCAAGTTGGACAGGAATACTGATCTCCTGGAGAGTAGGAAGGCTCTGCAGAGGGATTTGGACAGACTGGATTGGTGAGTGAAGGCCAATTGTATGAGGTTTAATAAGGTGAAGTGCTGGGTTTTGCCCTGCGTCACAAAAACCCCAGGCAATGTTACTGGCTTGAGAAGAATGGCTGGAAAGCTACCCAGTGGAAAAGGACCGGGAGTGTTGAACAGCTGATAGGACAAGAGGTACCAGCCTCAAGTTGTGGCAGGGGAGATTTAGAATGAACATTAGGAAAAATTTCTTCACTGACAGGGTTGTGAAGCATCGAAACAGGCTGTTCAGGGAAGTGATGGAATGGCCATCTCTGGAGGTATTTAGAAGAGATGTAGATGTGGCACGTAGGAACACAGCCTACTGGTGGACTTGGCAGTGTTAGGTTAATGGTTGGACTCAATGTTATTAAGGGTCTTTCCAAACTAAATGATTCTAAGTTTCTATGAAAAGAAGGGAAATATGGACCCGTAGCGTAAGTCTGTAAATGAAAATATGCTTGCTTTTGTTGGAGGTATATTAAACTTATTTAGGGTTTCAACTCTGAACTTTGTTTTAAGAATAAATTTAAAATTAAATATTTACTTGGACATGATATACAAAATGAAGACTTGAACTTTTCCTTAAAGTACTTTTGCCTGTATATTATCAGACATTGATCAATAGTATCTACACAAAATGACCACCAAAGTCACCTTATTGTAAAATTCACCCTCCCTATACCAAAGGGTATGAAACCTCAATATTTTTGATAACTGGGTATGTTAATATGTTGAGGATTTTATTATCCTCTTGGTGTTACTGCTGAAAGTATAGACAAGAAGGGTAGGGCCAAAACAGTTTGCTTAAGGATCCACAGTCTTTTATAGAAAAAGGGAATGGGAGAAAGGAGGAAGAAGCAACAGGAACAGATGGATTGGAGAAATAAAAGTTTGACTTAGTAATTCAACTTCAGAAATCTCACAAACCCCAGATTTTTAGAAGCCTTTTTCTGATTGACTATGATAGCTTCTAAACAAGGCAAGTGGGTGTTTACCATCACATATATCTTAAAATAACAGGTCTGTGCAGACCTCAAGTATTAAAGTAAAAAGCAGAGTAGTCAATCTAATGTTACATTTAATATATACACTGATTGAGTGGGATTTCGAGTGTAATAGTCACAACAGAACCACATCACTAAAGGGCACAATCTTAAACATATCTACAAAATCTGGACAGATGTCGTACAGATATTTTTATCAGACCAAGGCTCTTGGATAGGTCTCACCCCATGTCAATAACAAAGTTTGTTCTTCCCTTTTTCTTCTTCTGCAACATTTGCATAATCATTTAAAGTTGGGCAAATCTCATTAGCTGAGTGTTGCTTGCAGGGAGGTTTACCCTTTCACAAAATGTATGTATACGTATCCATACACATGTATATACACTAATTTTCCTGTTCTTCCCATTTCTTCTTCTGCTATTTGCCCTTTGTAATCATCAAATGATATGGTCCCCTTCTAATCTACCACCTGACTGACAAACCCTAGGTGCAATTCATCAGAAACAATAGAACTGTCACCTTTCACCAGTTTCCACACAGGCCCCCAAAACAGAAGTTCAAAATCTTCTCTAAGTAGCAAATCAAAACAATTTCCCTTCACAAAGTAGCCATATTTTGACAGTCTTTTAATGCCTTCTCAAAATAACAAGTTTGGTTTTTTATCCTTGGAAGATTTAATCCTATTTTCTTGAAATTTACTCATGTTATCAGAGTAGATGCAATTCGGCTCTATCTCAAGTTTAACTAGAAATTTTCTTTTAAATTACTCAAAATAAACAGTTAGATACAAGCAGCAAATGGCTAAAACCCCCCCATCTTTTTCTTTCAGTAATATGAAGTGCCCAGAGATTCTGACTTAAGTATGTGGAATAATCACCCAGTTTTGCAGTCAGGAGTGCAAATGGAGGAAACACAAAGCAAAGTATAGTGAAGACCTTTTTATTTGTTTTCTAAACAGAGCTAATTCAAGAGAAATCAGAGAGAAATCCTGAATCTTGGAAGATTGCACCTGTGTACACAGTGGTGAACACAAATATTTGAGTCAATACAGATAAGCTCCCTTAAGAGTGCAATGCGTTATATCCAAAGGAATAAAACAAAGAGGAAAAGAGAGGATGGATTATAACCATATGAGCAGGGCCTAATAATGAATCGTTTTATGAGAAGATGTTTTAAAAGCATTTTTTGCAGTTTCTTGATCCTAGTCTGACCCTTATGAGCTCATTCCCTGAAATGGATCAGAATACTTCAAGATGGAAACTTGGCAATGGTCACAATGACTCCAAATGGTTCCCTGTTCAGGTTTCTTTGTCTCTTACTGCTAACCAGTGAAACTTACATAGCAGGGAGTACACACATCCGCAATTGTTCTGTTGGGATGATTTTCCTACTGAATTTTGGAGCTACAAAATGGGAAAATGCAGGAGAGAGGGGGAAACATGGACAAAAACCAAACCACAAAAACCAAAAAAACCCCACAAACCCCAAGAGAAAGAAAGGCCTGGTCCCCACAACTGGCCCAGCTTGAAGAGTGAGAAAGCAGCTTTTTTTACTCAAACAGAGAGTAAGATTTGATAATTTAATATTTGGAGCAGCTGGAGTCACACCGCTCAGAACAAAACAAACAAACAAACAAAACTCTTTAGAAATCTTTCATCAATCCCACTGTAGTCAGATTTTGCTTACTGTAAAACTATGAATTTCTTCGAAGACCACGGTTGTCTTATAATTCTGCTTTGAATTTAGGTGATTAAAAAGACAGCTCTACTGGTGCCATATATTTATAGTCAGACTCAATAGCTTAAACTATTTAGTGGACTGTATTAAATTGGTCATTATTGTATTCAAACACGTCACTAATATTTTAGCAAAAACTAATCATTTTTATTGAAAAAAATGAAAAACAGCACTGAAAAAAAAGTGACTTCAACCCATATCAAGCAACTAACATAGTAAATTTCTTAAATTTTGTTTCAAAAATACCTTGAATAGTTTGATCTTCTTTAAATGCCACCCTATGCTGACGTTTTTATTGGCATCTGCTCACTTGGCAGGCATGTTGAGCACTGAATCAATGAATGAAACAGTACCCAGCTGAGAATTTGAGTATATAAAACCTGCTAGTCCTTCCTCTTAGAAGCCTAAGAGATTCACATTTAAGTGGAACGTGATGTGAAATGACCTTCTGGTTCTTTTGTAAATTATATAGTCAGCATCTGAATGACACAAACTTAGCATTGAATTAGAAACACAAAGCAAAGTTAATAGTTATACAACTAAAGCTCATCTTTATTCTTCAAAAAATCTGAGACTGTAGGCTCCAGCTATTTATGGAAAGCCTGTAGTACAGTGATTCATGTGTATTTAGCAGTATGAAAAAAATATATTCACTATCTATGAGGTAGGTTTGATATACACTATTTTCCTATCAGCCTATTCATATCTGAATTAAGTAGTTAGTATTATTTCTCTGTGTTTGAAATACAATGACAAATAAAAATATCTGGTGCAATATTGTTATAAACTTGCAAAATATTCTTCAAAGGAAGAAATTCTTACATCAATGAGAAAATAATTTTCTGGTTTATATATATAACAAATTCTTGCATTGTAATTAATTTTACACCAAATTCTGAAAATATTTATATTTTAAATAGCACTTTCAGGTACATTTATTATATATTCTGGAGAAGAGAATATTTAATATTCATTAAACTCTCCCACAAAACCACACACACACACAAAGAAAGTATTTCCAGAATATAACTTGTCCTGCCTTTCATTTTCCTTTTCCAGATGGTAATGTAAATCAATTCATTCTGTAGACAGGCTATAGGCCATGGCTTTCTGTTCCTGTAGAGTAACTAACTAATGCAGTTCATCACTTGAAATTCTTCTTAAGTATGTGATCCAACAACACTTAAAGAAGCAGGGATATTATTGTCTAATATACACTTAATAATAAAACACAGATTTTGTTAATCTCTAGTGTTAGGTTTAAAACATTTCAGGGTGAGGAATTTTAAGTAAAGCTTGAATTTGAATGATCCAAGCTCAAGCCACTAAATGGCTGCTCATTGAAAAATATCTGAAATTGTCAACTTTACCACATATTCACAAGGCAAAATCATAAAGTTATGTCTGTGCAACATAATTGCAGGATGGATTACATTTGCAGGGATATTCTCTAATTCATTTAACCCATGATAGCTGCCAGAACAAATATGATAAAATAAGGCTGTGCTGTTTCTTTTACATTACGAAGATTTTATCTTTTTTTCAAAGAATTGCAGATAGGTGTTTTGGATGAGATAAATCACACCATGGAAATATGTACCTCTCCTTGTTGGTTAGGGCAAGGATCTGAATGACTTAGACTAGATACCTAACTTCCACAGTTAGGTGCCTTGAGCAAACGAAAACAAGAGGAAATGTATTCCAGTAAAGGATTCAATTACATGCATACACACCTATTTGGTTTGCATGCAAGCCTAACATTTATATGCACATAAATCAGCAGTGTTTAAGGGCAGCACTTCAAGACAACATTCACAGATTTAGATCAATCCCACTTGGATTATACAGATTAAAACACAAATCACATCACTGCATCTGACTCCAAAGGTCCAGAACCTACACTTAGGGATGAAGATTTTTTTCATTAGGATTTTCATGTCCATTTAATATGCAGAAGGTAGACTACTAAGTTTTCTGTTTCTCACTCACCACCTGCACATTCTTTTCTTGCTAAACTGCACACAATACAATGAGCCAGGTTCTACCCATTTTTACTGTATTTGTTATATAGTTATACAATCTTACTGTAAGGAAGAAATGAACCATACTTTTGTATAGTTAATTGTGTGCATTGTAAATCTCAGAAAAGTAGTTTTTTCATATTTATTCAAAATAATATTGTAAAATAAATTCACACATAATGCATGTTGAGAATATTCAATTTCTATTGTGATAGGAGGGTGCATTATTTGTTTCTAGCACAATGCACACAACCTACATATTCTTGTGGCTCAAGGCAACCTGACAGCATTTTTATCCCTTTTCATAGTTCTTCATTAACTCTCAAAATTAAATTGACAAAAGAGTCAAATGAAAACACATGTACCTGCCACAGTTAAGTCCACTCCGAGAATTTTGAAATCAAAACAATATTCTGGCAACGAGCTAAATTAATATAAAGCAGCATTTACAAGAATGTTGTGTATGCTTCCTTTCATACTGATAATACATCATTAAAAACATTATTCCGTCAATTGTAAGTAAACATTACAATTTAATATTACCTTTATTAGGCTTATTGTCTCTGGGATGAAAACTAGTCCTGTGTCAGCCTGACATCCTTTGCACAATGATGTCTCAGTTCTAGCCAGGGTTTCTAAAGCCTATCATAGATAAAACTCCTGTTGATGTTCTTCTAAATGAAGCTTAGTTAGCTGACTGAAGAAAGCTGCGCAAAAGGACTTTCATAATTTTTTTAATGCTGAGCTTTGAAGTTCAGTTTTAAGAATTTATTAATGATCATTCTAATGTTTTCAGATGCTAGTACAAGATCCTTTGAAAACCATGCACTAGCAGAATGGTGTTAAGAGAAATCAAAACATGGCAACAGAGTTGAAAGAATGTAAAGAAAAAAGGAAAATAGGTGTGACCTTTCTATCATCTACTGGTATTACTTTACTTTTACAGCAGGTATTTCTTCCTATTGGTAATAACAAATGTTTGTATGCGCATCCCCAGCATTGCATTAATGTTCACTGTATACTTTAGAAAACTGAGAAAACAAATCAGAAAACTGAAATGCCATAGTCCTAATATAACTAGTTTTCATACTCAACTAAATGGAATCACATTAAATTTTGAGATAAAGTGATTCATGTTTTTATAGTATTTTTAGTTTTTATTAGAAGCGTCCTATGATAAATTAAGGTTTTCTGTCTTTATACAAAAGTTTTGTGAACAAATACACAAAATACAGATTTTTTCTTAAAAAAAAATTTATAGTTACCTAAATAAAAGAAAAATGTGAAAATAAATAAATGGTCATTTTTTTGGGGAAGTCATTTTGTTTTGAAGTCTTTCTCTTTTTGGGAAGGAAAGGTGGGCTGACTTACTTTTTATAAAATACATGGTACAAGCTGAATCACTGCCTCTTTCCTGAAATTAGTGTCTTGAATCTTTATACAGTTGGATATACAAGTATTTGGATCAGTCCTTGTGGTTTTACTCCATCTTGCTGACAAGTAAGCATTATTTGAACAATGCGGTCTCATTGACTTTGAAGTGGTGGCTTGTATAAAAGAGGGTAGGAAGCAGGATCATATTGCCACCCATGGTAGCATTTTGATATTTTACATCATACTCTATCATTTCTATCTCCCCTTCAGCAAAGTATGGCTTAATCCAATAATTGCTTAGTTTATGTTTTAAAATATTCAGCCAGGCATTTCCATCATTTTAACTTATCATGCAGAGTTAAATCCTCCACATTTAAAAAAAAATCAGTCCATACACGTCAGCCCCATTTCTTAAATTAAATTAAGTTGTACACAGCAGTGATGATGGATTCAAGTTATTAAAGCAAATGTTTTACTGTAATGCAGCTAAGTATTATCATAAATACCATTTTGTTCTAATTTCCTCTTGATGTGAGTTTGTTATTTGGCATATTTTTGCTGCTTATGATCTGTCCTTGCCTATCTTTTCCTTTACAAACGTAAACTGAGTTTGAAATCAAATCACACAGTACAGAAATAACTCTCTTGTGACATGACTGTTAAGCTGTCTAATAATTCTAGATGCAGTGAGCTGTCTAACAGAAAACATGTTGACACCATTGTTTGTTCTATGTGTATCTTCACTGGCAAAATAAAATTTGCATGTTTACCTTCCAGTATTGTCAACAAATTAATCTTTCAAGGATGTTATTATCAATAATAATAGTAATCCCAGAATTCTGTTGTTTGACTCTATTTCTTTCTTCTCCCTGTTGCTTGCATACAATAATTCAGGACTATCTCCCAGAAATTTAAGAAAAGACATAAACAAAAGCCAAACAGTATAAGTGCATGATAGAAGTATGTCTGTGAATACCAAAAAGATATCCAGAAATTGAAGAGAATAGTGGATTTTAATTTTCCTGTTTACAGTAAGCAAACTGGATCTACCTTCGTTGCCAGAATTCTAAGAAATCCTGTCGCAAATTGTCATGCTTATCTTTAAAATATTACATCTTACTATAAATGTAAACCAAATGTCTCCATGGAAACTAGATATTTTCCAAATTTTATGCAATTTTTTTAGCTTCTTGGTAGAAAAGGATAGTTCTAATTTAAATTTTATAATTTTTGATGCCCACTGAGAATTGATAATTTTCTGATAGCATAGCTCAAAGCCACACTTAAATACCTTATTGTGGATGTTCAATCTATCTTTTTGCTCCAACAGAAAGAGGCAAGCTGATATAAAATTTATTTTGCTGTTAAAAATATTAACTTAAATAGAAGTATAGATGACACCATTATGTGAACCAGAAAATACAAATTAGTTCACGTGCATCAGGAAAAAAAATCCCAAACATCTGCATTTTAATTGTAATCAGTGCTGGATTTCAGTGCTGAACAACTAATGATCATTCCACCATTTTAAAATATCAGTGGGAGAGTGTCAAAGAAGATGAGTCTTCCATGTTTACAAAAGATTTTGCCTGTGGCACACTGTGTGCTTTTGTGAATCATTTATCTTGTAGCTTAAAGCTGTCATGGTATGAAATATTGCAACTGTGATTCTGCATGACAGAATAATGAAACACTGGGAAAAAGTCTGCACTGAAATGACTTTTCCACAGAATTTTTGTCTTGAGAACCTGAGAAGCTGCAGATGAAATAGCTTTTCTTTTCACTCCATCAAAAACTAATCCAGGCCAATGAGTTCCCATCTATACACTGAATTTGCTATTCCATTCTTTGTAGGGTTTTTTTCGATATTGATCTGGTTTTAGCTACCTTTTTCCCCCCAAACATTTCTTTGTTATAAGTTCTAATATACCACATTGAATGCCAAAATAGTTCCTGAAGAGCTTCCATTCATCAAATAATAATGCTATATTTCACATTGAAATTTGGAGCCATAGAGAAGATTATGAAAAATTATTGCTGTTTTCTTTAGGAAAATTATATGTTGTAATGTATACCAGTAAGTGGCTTGTAGATAAAGTCTGGTGTCTTTTTCCACAATGGCCAGCATTATTTTATGACTATCTTCCCAGTGAGTGATTCTTACATATCAAGAATTGCAACTGATAACTCTTTTCGTACTACAATGTCTTCTATCAGGGCCCAAAACAACAGAGTTAGAGTAATAATTTCCTAAAACTGATCTGAAATAGTTTAGCATTAAAATGTTATGGCTAACCTTTGCAGCTGTACTTGAATATATTGTATGAGCTAGAGAAGAAAGCTTATTAGATAAAAAACCTTAATGACACAAATTTTAAAATTTCAGACTGAGATGAATAATTCTATTGAAGGCAAAAAAACTTTGCTTAAATCAAATGCCAGAATGACTTTGACTTTGTGAAAAGAAACTTGAACTGGTACCATTGATATATTTTGTTGGCATCATAGAAATAGTCTAAGTTACATATTAGTCCTCACAGTGAGACAAAAATACTGAACAGTAATTTCAAAACAAAACATATTTTGAGAAAACAGTGTGCTATAAAAATGATAAAAGTGTTAACAGAAGTATCACTTTAAAACAGCTTTTTCTCACTAATATTTTTTATGTAAAAGCAAGCATACAAATAGTCCAGAATGTATTCAAGCAACAAAAATATGTGAATGAGACTGGACCTACTTACCAAATTCCTTAGGAACAGTGATAGAGTAAACACAGTTGTGACCAACACTATAATTCTTGGGGTAGTTTGGTGATAATACAGTCCCTTCAGAGCCTGTTGACCGACTTCCACAGGGTGCTGGAAAGTGAAGATAAGGTTTTTAATAATGTAGTATTATATATATAAAAAAACAGTTTAAATTGATTTGTTGTATGTTGGTATATGCTATTACAGAAATTTTATTGCAGTTCTACACTGGATTGGATTTGTGCATCCAGTGACATACTGGGTATGTGCAACTTTCTCATACATCAAAAGAGAATTGATGTCGCTCTGGAGTTTTCCAGATCAATTATTTTTTTCTTTACTATTTATCAACGATCTTAATAAATAAATGATGTGCTTTATACACAGTATGCTATTATTTACAGCATACAAAACTATTATTCATTCACATGGTGCTTTATGCTATAATAAAAACATAGATTATGCAGCCCTTCTGCACACTAGTAAATTCTTACTCATGCCAATAGACTCATAATTCAAAATAATGTCTACAGCTACTGAAATAAGCAAGTCAGGATTTCTTGACTGACCATGATGTGCTACTTATTTATATCTCAATTATTTATAACTCTCTCTATATAAAGTTATCATCACACACTTTTCTTTATCACAAAACCATCATGTTTATTATTAACAGCTATAATACTTGATAAAATGGCAGATAAATAACAATGCTATTTACTACAATAGTGTATTTTTCTAAGGTTTACAACAAAACTTACTATTTGCCATTATTCAAAACTGCCAAGCAAGAAACAGCGTTATTTCTTCTTTTTCTTCATCAGACATCCAGGTACATATATATGACACATTATGCAATGTTAGTGTTTTCCTATGCCTGTTATCTGCTTCTCACACAAACCTACTAATTCAGGAATATAATCTGTTGTCAAGACTGTGGTATGTCTTTGGAATATTTTTTCTAACTGTTTTGGACCACAAAATTTTTTAATGAGTTCAGTGTTAACTCATCTATATAATAAATTTTTTTCCTGTATAGAGATGAATTTATAAAGTAAGTCGTATCTAATGTTTTATTTGCTAAACACATCTGGGTTTTTGGTGTTTTTTTTTGTTTTGTTGTTGTTGTTTTATTTTGTTTTGTTTTTTGGAGGTTTTTTTTTTGTGTGTAGTATTCTCTCAAAACATTACTATGTTATGAATTGCATTAAATGAGAAAAATATGGTTTTATTATTATTATTTCAGAAGGTTTTATCTTATTACTTGTCTTACTAAATAAAATATATTTATTAGTGTAGCTAGAAATGTTTTAATACTACTTTTAGTTAATTCACATAAAATGTTTGGTGAAGTATACCATGAAAAAAACACATCTTTAAAATGCAGCAGATTAAGGCCCTATCATTTGCGAGTGGATCTCTGAAATTTACATTAACATGGATTCCTTTCAGCATGGTGTAGTTGCAGAGTTTGACAGACTGTACCTGAAACAGGAGCAGATGGCACCTATTGCTCCAGTCTGCATACACAACTTGGAAATGATTTACTGGGCTAGTGTGAAAGTCAGGGTAATTGAAATACGTCAACAGAAGGGGTTTGACTTTTGCTTGCAAAGTGTGTATGGATGTCATAGATGTGGTAGGTACATTATAGTTAACTCAATCAGCCAGAGCCCAGAACAGGGCGTAGTCTTGGTGATGCTCAGCACAGTGCATAGGAATACTGAGATACAGAGAGAACACTAAGACCATCATATGTACTCAGGATATTGCTCACTATGGCTTAAAAGAATAATCTCAGTGTGCTCCCTCAATCCACCATCATGTGAAATATCAGAAATTCAGGCTTTCCTGTGAAAACATGTTCAGATAATGGAACTATTTGGACTTTTTGCCAAAAAATATAAAGAGTATTGGCTGAGCCTCTTATTCAGAGAATTATTTACCTTGAGTTATTGGAAAAACACAAAGAAAATCTTCACTGCTTGAACGTGGCAAATAGTTTTGATGAAAACTGACCTGCTTACCAGCTTTTAAGTACTCAAGATTTTCTATTCCAGGTCTTGGACAAAACAGAAGAGAATATGGAAGAATATAAGCAACAAAAGCATTAAAATAAAAGAAATAAGACTGCCAAAAAAACTTATTACTTATGTCTAACTCCATTTCCTTCTTTACTCTTTGTAAGTTGAATAAATAAGCTACTGCAACAAAGACCAATAACACTGTCCTACTCCATCATTCATTATGTCATTATTTAAGTTTTCTAATCAACAGATATAAATAATGTGTAAATTTAGGCAAATCTATGATTCCATTAAAGTCAAGGCCATTGACACAAAAAGGGACTGAATTTCACTCTTAATGAAACTTGAAGTCATAGCACACAAAAGCAATACTTAATAGCTTTGTGTTTAGCCCTCAACATATAGTGGACCTTTGTATGTTCAGCTAAACTTCGCGAACGAAGATTTGGGAAGGGCTCTTTCCACACGTGGGTGTGCCCTTCCAGCCTGTGCAGTGGATGTTTTAGGTGAGGCACAGCGTGCGCAGAACTGGCCCCACCCTTTA
>JAOXXN010000395.1:137250907-137268598 GCA_026770055.1 Myrmophylax atrothorax
TAACTTAAGTGACATAATGTTGTATATACAAAATATTCCATCTATGAGGTTTCATAACCAGTAATAACAAAAAGAAACAAACATATATTGTGACATCCAAAGCGTACTTAATTCTGTATTTAAATACATATATATGGTATAAATCTCTATACTCTGCTGTTAATTATTTCAAGAATATCTGTCAGCATAGAGAACGACATTATTAGTAACTCTATTTGCAATAATAACATATAGAACTATTTATCCAATGTTTAAATAGAAACTTGAATAGTTTCCTGAGTTATTACATATATATCTTATTACATATAATATTGAAAAGTTCTTTTTCTTGAAAGAGAATACTATTAAAATCACTTCTAATTTTTCATGTTTCTTCTATATGACTAAGCAAGAGTAATAACAGCAACTGAAATGAATGAAAAACTGTTCTTACCATGACAACTGGGCAAGGCTCTGTTCCATCCAGGTCTTCCATCATCTCCCATGATACATGTTAGTGTAGAATATCCTTGAAGAACATAACCTGCATCGCAGTAATATGTGACAGTGGAACCCAACTTGTAATCCATTCCAAGTCTAGTTCCATTCATTATATTTCCAGGATCAAAGCAAGACTCACGAAGTTTTGCTGCAAAGGAAAGAACTGTAAATATAATTCTGAATATAATCTAAAATGCTAGAAATGTCTTTTGGAGTTCTCTCAAGGTCTTCTTTGAACACCCTCTAGACCCTGAGTTTTCTTTAAGAAGTCACTCCTTCTACATCAAATGTTCTGTCTCCTTCTTTTTAAAGACCGAACAAATTACTGCATAATGACCAAAACTATATCTTCTGTATTTTTACCAGATATAGCACTCCATTACAGAAGTTTTTTTTTCCCAAAAATTTATTGTGATCAATGATGTAGTTATTTAGTTAGATGAATGTAGATCTATGGACATTCTTCCAGTAGATAAGACAAATCTTAATTTTAAAATCTGTGGTGGGAAAACGTAAATGAAGGAAATCAATATGAGTAGTTTGTTACGAAATAAGTCTGCAAACAAGAATTTCTTCAAAATTAATAAACTCCAAATAATTATGTATTTGCATATGATATAATAATATATTTTCTTATAGCTCTTTTTCCCTCACTGGAGGACAAAATATAAAAATATTCCTTAAATTTATCTCATTTTTTATTTATAGCTATTTGATTCATAATATTGAAATAAATTCAAAAATATGCCTATACTTTTGTATTTGTTTTCTTCTTACTTCAATAACATGAATAATGATGTGTAATTACAATTTGCCCCAAAATAAACACTTGACACTACCAATTAGCAACATTATTATGCAGAAGGTGAGAAAAGTTAAATATTTTGGGAAAAAATACAATTTCCATTAAAGAAAAAGAACAATGAATATATTAGGTAGAAGCTGGAATGACACAGATGACTTTTTGCAGTGCAGGATAAAGACTGTAGTATTATGTTTTATCAAACAGAAAATAGAAATTTCAAATGTTCTTCTTTAACATTTAAGTGTATTTGGGATGATCAATAGGGAGCACTTCTTCATTTTCTGCAAGATCAGTGCCAGCTTTCTAATACCTTAAAAGAAGTGTTTATTTCCCAGGTACATTTGCCCTGTGGAACTTTCTGCTACAGGCAGGTATGGTTACCAAATGACTATGTGAGCTCTGAAGTTCCTGGAAGGATTTTTAAGAGCTTTGAATAAAAAGTCACTTTATCTTGTTCTGGCAGTACTTAAGCTGAAGTTTCTGAAAAAATACAGATAATCAATAAAATATATTATGTATTTTACTTGTATGTAGTTTGGTCACATGTAAGCGACTGGCCACTGCTAGAGCTAAGCCAATGAACTAAGTAGATCCCTTAAAGCCATGTTTATGTTCTAGGATTTCTGAGAGGAGAGAAATAATTACATAGCATTTACATTTGAAGATGGAGAAATAGTTCTTTTGAAATTTCAACTTCACATCTTCCAAAAGAACATGAAGATATCCTAATATGGTTAACAGTTTTTTAGGATTTGCATATATAATCTGCAGAGTAGGCTTCTGATATGGTAAAACAATACCATAACAAGTAATAGTCATATCACATCATTAATCATTAAGAACAGGCATTAAATATTCACACTGATACCTTTAGGTAGTTGCAGTGTGGTATCTAAAGTGTTTTAACACTCATTCAAAAATTTGGATGGACAATTAAGATTTAAAAGATGCAATTTACGAGAAAGTCTGTAGGATATCACACAGATATTAATAATTCTTAGGTAAGCCAACAACACTTTCACTTGAGAAGCCTGGCAGGTCTTAGGACAAATTGAAAATTCATTCAAGTCCAAATTATCAATTTTTAAAAAATAAATAAAAAAATAATTTAGGATTATAACTAACATTTTAACAGTATCAATAAAACATTATTCTTCCTTTATATTGAACCAATATTGATATATCTGTATTGATTCAAAAGTGATATTGAGAGATCATAATTCTTGAGTTTATGACAAAAAAAATTCAAAATGTTTCATAACTTAAGAGATCCTTGGATAAAGTAGTTATTAGTACTACATGAAAAGATAGAGAAAAAAATTCTATTATGTCTGATGCATAAATCAAAAATTGAGGAAAGACATGATCTGTCACAGCACAAATTATCTCTAGGGAAAAATTACAGCCCTGTAATTTTCTTTTCCCCAAACTTACAGTTGTGACAGACTCCTGAAGTTGCTGACTAAACACTATAGAAATACAGTTTCTTAATAACTACTCTGGAAAATAAAGCCCAAAATACTTAGCACCTTAAAACTACGTTGCAAATTGGAAGGAGCTGCTAAGTGAACTTGTAAAAAGAAAGTCAGTAGAGTACACTACAATATATGAAGAACTAAGTCAAATGTGGCAAAATGATTCATAAGGTCTGGTTGAGAACCAGTGAAGAAAAGAGAAAATAAGAAGACTGTATTAGCAAATATATAAGTGCTTGCAGGAGACAAGAGTACAAGTCCTTCACCATCAATGTCATGTTACTCCAACTGAGGAACTCAGGAGTAGTAGTATCATAAAGCTAAAAACACATAAGTAACAGTAACAGGTTTAGCAAAGGATCAGAGAAAATGCCAGAATGCATGTTTTCTGCAGTAGCATTTTAATAATATTTTTGTAACAATTATGCAGGGAATAAAAGTATTTTTCTTTATTGGGCAGTTCAGATTTGAACTACGGTAACATTACACTTCTGGCTGTGTATACTGTGTATTAGTTTTGCCCATAACAAAATTTTGCAACAAGCTTCAAGTTGAACAGCATTTACTTTTCTGATAACATTGGAACACCACCGGATCAACTAAGGCTTCTGAAACAGCCTGAAAACAGTTATATATGCTGCTTCAATATCAAGTTCAATAAGGAAGTCTCTGTTGAGTAACATGGTAATGATGCCAAAATTCTCCAGAAAACTAGTATCTATACTAGTGATATACTACTAATACTGAAAGCCAAGAAAGCAGGTGCTTTGTCCAGAACTTGATGACTTACTGCTCCAAGCATAAAGCTCAAAGAGCATAAAGCCATAATAAGCTTCTTAGAGAGATTACAGACATACCTAACTATAGCAAACATTGCATAACTATTCTCCAGAGCACTTATTAGAACTAATAACCTTTTCCTCCATTATAAATAGAAATGAATAGGGGGAGAGGGAACGGGAAGAACAAAACCCAACCAGAAACATGATTACAGATCGGACCTGGGATATGGGTCAGTCTGAGATTTGGAACTGAAAAATACAGCCCCCATGTATGAAGCATTAACTTGAGGACTACTGTCAGATAAAGTAGACTTAGTGTACTAGGACTCAAATGCATCCATTAAAACTTGTATGAACAAGTTCATCAAATCAAAATAATTTAGGTTGAAAGAGACATAGTACAAATCCCATGCAAATCAGGGCCAATTTGATTAGGCTACTTAGCCCTTTTTATAGTTCAGTTACGATTCAAAGGATTTAGATGACAACATTGCAGGGCAAGTAGTTCCTCCAATGTTTGACTAACATCAGAGTAATTCATCTTTTCTTAATATGTAATTGAAATTTCTCTTATTTCAACTTGTGTCCATTACCTCTCATTCTATCGCTACCTCAGGAAACTTTGGCTGTCTTTTCAATATCCTGTTATTAGGTAGTTGAAGCAAACCCAGCTGACCCTAAATGGCCAAACTTGGGTCACATGGTATGACCCACTTGATATGGGTTCCATACCATGTGATGTTATGTCCAGCATATTAATCTGGCGGGAGAAGAGAAAGGGGCAACATTCGAAGTTATGGCATTTATCTTCCCAAGTCATCATTATACCTCATGTAGCTCTGCTTTCCTGGAGATGGCTGAACACCTGCCTGCCCATGGGAAGTGGTGAACAAATTCCTTATTTTTCCCTCCTTGTGTTCATGGCTCTTGCTTTCCATATTAAACTGTCTTTATCTCAACCCACAAGATTTCTCACTTTTACTCTTCTGATTCTTTTCCCTGTCCTGCAGGCATTTTCCTGGAAGAACCCCCTTTTGTGATTTTTTTCCCTGCTACTCACATACAATCTCTAGGATTGAGGTAGGTATTGAATCCCACTTTCTCATGTTCTCTCCATGTCTATTTTGTTCAGTGTTTGTCCCTCCCTGTCTTTCCAGGTCTTCACTGTCAATGAGTTGGCATATGGTGTGTTCTGTATAAAGTTACACCACATGGGTCATGTGTACTGGACTTGATCTGTATGTTTGGATATATGCTCATTATCCAGGTCATCCTAAATCACCTACAGTGTGGCTAATTCCTTCAGGTACTAAATACCTTTCTTCACGGTGGTCCTTTGTCTGAATGGCATATAACATCTTCATTGAAGGGATACCTTTCCCTCATGCCTTACAGGAGTCACTTTCAGAGGCTGAGGGATTGTGCCCTGTGCTGGTTTAAAGGTAAACCAGCAGGAGAAATGAAGCCAACTCAAAACAAGATTACATATCAGAGTTCCAATTTAATAAAAAGGTTTACGATAAATGCAATGATACAGAGAAAGAATTAGTTTTAAACACACAAAGCCCAGATGTATAACCCATCACCTTGGGGCACAAACAGAATGGTGTTCATTAGCCCCTGTGCTGAGCCCCATGTGGCCCCCCTGAGTTCAAAGTAACAGGAAAGGAAAACCTGTTGGTGAGGATGATGGTTGCAATGCTGTCAAGAGTGGCAGTCACAGCCCTGTGGAGGTTCTGGCCCTCTTCTGGATCAGATGAGTGGTACCAGAAGTCCCCAAACCCCCAAATTATATACGCTTACATTCAGATGGGAATGTCCAGTAAGTACCTCCCCCAGGGCAAGGAGTTTCACAAAGGGTGATTTACTTTGTCAGTCATGGGATACTTTTGGAATCCTTGATGGTCCATTAGCAGACATGATCCCTCAGGCTGGGTATGAAGGTGCTAATGACTCCCCAGAGGGGAGTTATCACATCTGAGTAATTGGTGTGAAGATAGGAACACCCTCCTATCTCATAACGTCCTTTAACACCCAGCTTGGAGCCTGAGGGGTCAGGTGTGCCCTGGGCAACTGCTGCCAACAATCCATTATTAGCAGTTCATAAGAAATTACACTGAGGGTGTAGAATACACAGTTTAGGTTACACCCACACAGTAATAAACTGGTCCTGGCTGCTGTAACTAGGACATGCCACTTTTCTAATCACTTTGTCAATGCTCCCTTCCCAAGAAAGAGATCCTTGCTGCTTGGCTTCCCTACCCTCCAATTCCAGGCTACTGGCCCTGTTAACTAAGCAGTGGAGCAGCCAAGTGACAGTTGGCTGACCAGGTCATCACCAGCTCATTTATGAGTCCTATTTCTTCCTCCTTCTCTTTTTGTGATGGTCCTGCTTCACTAGCCCTCTTCATCCATTTCTTCCTCCTTTCCTTTTTTTACTAGGAGTTTCTTTCCTTACCAAACAAGTAACTTTTGCACCTCTTTGAATAGAGGTAACTGATGCTAGCACAAGTTGCTCCTCTGGTTCAGCTGCAAGGCTTATCTTGGCAGCTGGAGTAGGTACAGTGCCTGTTGTTTTGTCATCAGATCCAGGGACCTCTTCCCCTTGAGGACAGGGAATTATGTTGAACAGGGCTTGTTAGACCTGGCCCAGGTTCCAGCACATTGCAATTATTTGTGTCTTTCTGGAATTGTCATTGTGACAAGATATTTTCCCAAATGTTTTACTAGTTTTTCAGAAGTCTGAACTTGTTCAGGGATGAGGAATCAAAACATTAGAGGTGTCCACTGTCCTTGGAACTTGCCCATACTATCCCATGTGCACTGCCGCTCATACCTATCCAGCCTCAGGGCACATCTCCGGGCAATATTCCTAAATAATTGTTTAAACTTAAACAAAACCTGACATGTTAAGGAGACATAGCAACATGAATGTGCTGGCTTGAACACCTCAAGGATATTCAGAATTCTCAACCCCTATTGAAACTAGGCTGGAGGAGAAGGGGAAGGTAAAGGAGAAAGGAAATGTGAAAGAGTGGGGGAAGTGTTCCATCTTATCTGCCCAATAGATTGGCTCTCTGAGCAGAAAAGGTAAAGGGTGTGATAGTAGTTTTCAAGAGGCGGATCTCGAAGTATGGAGATGACAACAATGCTGAGTAAAAATACCAGATTAGTTTCACAAACAGTAAATATTTTATCATATCATAAACCAGTGATAAACCAGTTACACAGTGATATCCTTCATCCAGCCCCCAGAGGTAGCAAAAAAAGAACATATAGAGAAAGTAAGTTTTTACATAACACAAGGGAGGTCCCGTGGTGTAAAGGAGAGCACTCTGGACTCTGAATCCCAAGGACCTGAGTTTGAGCCTCAGCGGGGACCGTCCCCTGGCAGTTAAATGCCTCCCTGCCATCCGATCCCATCAGATCTCAGATGCTCAGCAGGGTCAACCCTGGTTAGTACTGGGTGCTGTAGACAGTCCTGAGGACTTCACTGTCACTGTCCAAGCTCACTTGGCCATGGCCATAGGACTTAAATGGTGGGGCCAGTTCTGCGCACGCTGTGCCTCACCTAAAATATCCACTGCACAGGATGGAAGGGCACACCCACGTGGGGAGAGCCCTTCCCAAATCTTCGTTTGCAAAGTCTGGCCATACATATACATACATAACACAACTCTCAGAACAAGCACAACAACTCTGAATCCAAACAAATCAATATTGTGATGCGTGACTATTAAGTTAATACAATGAATGCTTACAACAAATTTGTTTTAACATGCTCTGGTCAGACCTGCAGTCAACTCAATCTCTAATAGAAATAACAATAGAAATAATAACAAATTGTAATCAAAATAAAAATGGGGGAAAAAAAGAGATAAATAAAACACCAGGAAGAAAAAAAGTTATGTAAGTGAAAAACAATTACTCACCACCAACTGACTGATGCCTAGCCAGTTCCTAAACATTGTCTCCCAGGCCAGCTTTCCCTTTAGTTTGCATGCTGAGCATGACACCATATGGTATGGAACATCCCTTTGGACAGCTGGGGTAAGCAGTCCTGGCTGTGTCCCCTCCCAACTTCTTGTGCTTCCCCAGACTCCTCACTGGCAAAGCAGCATGAGAAGCTGAGAAGTCTTTGACTTAGTCTAAGTACTGGTCAGTGGTAAACAAAACATCAGGGTATCCACATTATTCTCATCCTAAACCAAAATACATCACTATACCAGCTGTTAGGAAGAAAACTAACTCTAACTCAGCCAAAACCAGAACACTTGAACACTTTGTTAAAGGCTCCTGTCAGCCTGACTTTACGACTTTGTAAGATCCCTTTGAATAGCTCTCACGTTTCTCTCCAAACTTGTGTTGCCCAAAAATTTGCTCTCACCCATCATACAGGTTGTGAACAAAGAGGATAGGGCCTGTTTTATTAATCCAGATCAATACTAGCCAAGAGTCTCAGCTCAGCAAACAAGCTGATCTTCCACCCATGTTATTATAGAATAGTAGAAGAGAATCATAGAATCATTTAGCTTGGGAAAGACCTCTAAGATTATTCAGCCCAACTGTAAACCTAGAACATACAAATCCACAATAAACCATGTATCTAAGTACCACATTTGCACATCTTTGAAATACTGTCAGGGATGGTGACTCTACCACTTTCCTGGCAGCCTGTTCCAATGATTGACAACCCCTCCTGTGAAGCAATTTTTCCTAAGATTCAATCTAAACCTCCTCTGATGCAACTTGATGCCATTTCCTCTTGTTCTACTGTTTGTTACTTGGGAGAAAAGGCCAATCCTCACATCACTACAACCTTCTCTCAGATAGTTGTAGAAAGGGTAAGGTCTCTCTCCTTTTCTCCACACTAAACAACCAGAGCTCCCTCAGCCACTATGGCTGGCCACTGTTCATATTTGTACGAACAGATTATATATATTATCATAATCTTAGACAAAACAGAAACATTACCAGGCAGAAAACTAGGTGAAATTCAAACAGATTAAAATTTGGACTCATGAGCTGATTTTGTTAAAATAGGTAAGAAAAATAGTTTTACTTACCTTTGTACTCTAGATGGAATCCAGTAAAACTAACAGATCCATCACTTCGAAAAGCCAGATGCATGGTATTTGAACTGCTTTCTATCCTCTCTGGCAGCTTGCTATCTTGAAAGCTCCCAATCAGTGGGCTATTACTGTCTGGCCCATCATAGATATAAAGAAAATCATAATTTGGTTCTATACTGAAGCTGGAGGGGGAAAAAAAAAAGAGAGAGAGAAATTTTAGCTAGAATATGCTTTGCCTAACATTTTCTCTCTTCTTAGCTTAAATTTGAAGTTTACTTTCACTATTTTCATAAAAGGAAAACAAACCCTCCACTGTCAGAAAAAAAAAGTTTATAAAAGTGATTTATTAGAAAACAGATACTATATTTTTGTTCCCTCCTTAGAAAAAATATTTTGCTGCTAACCAAAACAAAAAGACATATTTTTAAATACAAAAATAAACCCAAAACAACAAACAAACATATTTATGAAACTTTAGAAAAATAAACAATGAAGATCTATTGGACTCCTGTGAAGAAATTCTTTAGGATAGAATGCAGTCAGCTTCAGAGTACACCCAGACTCCAGTCAAACTGAAACACTTTCACACAGCCAGGAGATGATCTTCCCATAACTCTGAGAGCAAGAAGCATTTTTTTATAATCAATTTCAATAAAAAAAATGTTTTATTCTAAGATGTGGCATCTCTTATATCTCATATGCAATATAAATTTAAAATTTAAATTTAAATTTAAAGACAGAGTTTGAAATTTTGTCTATATAGCAAGTGTCTGATACAAAATATGATGAATTAATAGGTTTCATCATTAAAGACCATCCTGGGCTGCAGGCACTTCAGTGAGTTACTCTATGCTGCCTTCTCAGGAATTGAATCTTAGTAAATTGAGCACCATCCACTACAACATTAGCCAGTGTAAACAGAATGCTTTTAAGTAAACAGGAACAATGCGTTCCCAAGCTCCACCTGTATGTGTATTGAGTACCCTGACGTATTTGTTGTGACTGTTAAAAAAGATAACAATTACTAATCTTTTTGATAGTTATACTAAGTATACATATTACTCTAAAAAGCTCTGAACAACTGCCAGTGATAAAGTTATAAACATGACTTTAAAAATTATGAACAAGTAGCAGTTACCTGATAAATGCTAATGATATAACATAATCATTATTTACAGTGATAGTCCAGTCACAATCTCTGCTGTGGGGATAAGGATGAGGGAAGTTTGGTGACAGTATAAACCCTGATGAGCCAGTCAGATTTCCTCCACAGGGAGCTGTGAATAAAAATATATTGAATTTGAGGAAAGAAGGTAAGAAACAAAGAAGCAAGTAACAGCAATCTGTTCACTGACATTTAATGTTCTCCAAGAGTTAAACAAAAAATCCCGTGTAGAATGAACACGGGATTTGAGAAGCATCCTCATCGGTGCCCAGTACAGGGGGATGATCACTGCCCCTGCACTGCTGGCCACACTGTTTCTGATATAAGCCAGTATGCCCTTGGCCTTCTTGGCCCCTGGGCACACTCCTGGCTCATGCCGACCAGCACCCCTGGGTTCTTTTTCATCAGCCACCTTTACAGCCACTCTTCCCCTAGCCTGTAGTGATGCATGGGGTTGTTGTGACCAAAATGCAGGACCCAGCACTCCATTTTATTGAACCTCATACCATTGACCTTGGTCCATTGATACAGCATGTTCAGATCCCTCTGCAGTGCCTTCCTACCTTTCAACAGATCAAAACTCCTCAACAGCTTTCTGTCATCTGTGAACTTACTGAGGGTACATTTTGTCCCCTCATCCATATTGTCAATAAACATGTTAAACAGGACTGGCCACAGTACTGAGCCCTGGGGAACACCACTAGTGACCGTCAACCACCTGGATGTAACTCCATTAATCATGACTCTCAGGGCCTCACCAAGTAGTTTACCCAGTGAAGAGCTCACATGTCCAGCCCATGAACACTTATTTTCTCCATGAGAATGCTGTGGGAAACTTTATCAAAATCTTTTCTAAACTCTGGGTAGCCAATATTCCCTGAACGGGTGTCCTTGTCATACAAGGAGATCATGTTAGTCATTTAGGACCTGCCTTTCCTAAACCAATGCTGTCTGGGCCTGTGTGAGAGAAAGGATTTGTGTCCCACTTGTTTGTTTGACTGTTGGGTCAAATCAACCATCTTGTCTGTGTGTGTGGAGCGGTGGGGGGGAGAGGGGGCCAGGCCTTCAGTATTAGGAGGTGCATGGTAAGGTCTGCAGCCAATGTGGCTGAGTTCATGGACTGCACATGGTCCAGGGGCTGTGCGGCTGGTAGCCTGCCCACACCACACTCCCTGGAGCTTCTGATTGGCTATGGAACACCTCACTTCAGCAACGAGGGCACTAAGTGGTATGTAAACCAGATGCCCCATCTGGGAGGTGTGACCACAGTTGCCAGGGCATACAAATAGAGGCTCACAGGGACTCCATCTTTGCCTTCTCTGCTGGGACCTGCTATCATGTGATTGCCAGTGGTAGGTATACAAGTTTCATTTTAGTCTCTTTCTTTCTCTCTTTCTCTCTCTGTCTCTCTTTCTCTCTCTCTTTCTCTCTCACTCTCTCTCTCTCTTTCTGTCTCTCCCTCTCTCTTTCTCTCTCTCTCTCTCTCTTTCTCGCTCTCTTTCTCTTGTGAGTAACCTAAAAGCAATGGGTTGTGTTTCACTAAACTGGTGGTTGGTGATTGCTGGGTACTCTTTAGGAATCCTCCCCTTCGTTGTATGTTACTCTTGTAAAACCTTTTTGCCAAAAAAGTTATCTTTTTTTCTTACTAAATTAAAAGAGGTCTCTCGAGAATAAGTGCATAGCTTTTTCTCTTTTTGCAATTCAAGGTATCAAAGAACTAAAATCCTTTACAAGAGTCCATGTGGGACCTCTTGGAGTCTTAAATAAAACTACCAGTAAAGCTTGAGGCTTTGGAACTGAGGCTTTACATCCTGATCCTGCAGCTGTCCTGTATGTACTGAGTGATGGCACTCAAGATTATCTTTAAAGATCAAGATTATATGTACAGTATTATTCAACCTAGTGGGAAATAAACTATTTCCTAATGTCATGAGAAATTCTGCATCCAGCTCTGGGGTCCCCAGTATAAGAAGGACATTGACTTCTTGGAGCGAGTCCAGAGGAGGGATGATGAGAGGGTTGGAACACCCCTCTTATGAAGACAGGCTGAGAGACATGGGATTGTTCCACCTGGAGAAGAAAAGACTCCAGGAGAACTTACAGCAGCCTTCCATTGCTGAAAGGGGGCATAAAAGAGAGCTGGAGAGGGACTTTTGACAAGGTCATGAAGTGATAGGACAAGGGAGAAGGGTTTTAAACTGAAAGGTAGGTTTAGATCAGATTTTACGAAGAAATTCTTAACTCAGAGGGGGGTGATCACCGGAACAGGTTGTCCAAAGAAGTTGGGGATACTTCATCCCTAGAAGTGTTCAAAGTCAGGCTGGATGGGGTTTGAGCAATCTGGTCTAATGGAAGGTGTCCCTGCCCATGGTAAGAGGGTGGGAATTATATGGCCCAACCCAAACCATTCTATGGTTCTGTGATTCTATGAATTAAACCACAAGTCATTTATGAATTCAAGTAGTGTAAGTAGAACACTTAAGTAGATGAATGTATCCACAGTCACAGTCCATGACTATAGTTACATAGTTTTTTAGGGGTTTATATATATATATTAAAAGGGACTAATGAATAGAGAAATTAACTCAAAACAAACAAACAAAAGAAAAATAGAATCTTCACTTACATTTTTGTATTAAAAGTGGCAGGAATTCACAACACCTTGCTCTAGGAACACAAAACTATGATAATTCAATAGTACTAGCAAATGCATAAAATATGTTTTCCAAGGCTAGTACAATTTGTTTTGCTTTTCTTAACAAATGTCAAATACAATTTTTATCCTAATAACATTTTCTCAGGCGTTTTTAGTTGCTAGTGAAAATTTCATTAGCTACAAGGGAATAGACTGGAGAAGTTTCATTTAGTATTTACTTCATTCATTTAATATTTACTTATTTTTACAAGAAGGATAATAATTGCATTTCTCTTTCTTCAAAAAATTAAAATTAGTATTGTTTAAAAATAGGATCATCTGTCATTTAATATGCTTTTGTCACAATTCTGAAATAAGTAAAATGAAATTATTACAAAAAATATATTTCCTTTAACTGTAAAAGAGGTCAGTGTAACCTTGTCTCTTATTGAAATAAATGTTAACGCAAAAAGAGGAACTGTGATGTTGTGTGAAATGTAAAGGCTGCTCATCAGCTGGAACTACTGTACTTCACTAAAACCATGTACACTCTTCCCTTTAAGTATTTTAATGGTTCAGGTTGCACTATCTGCAGGTCTCCAAAATTAAAACATAAAGAGACCAAAGAGGATATTTAGGTCATTCACTGTTATCAACCTTCATCGAAATGACCATTAACTGAATGAGTCTCATTATATTTTTGAGGTACTTTGAACTGGCATATGATGATACAAAGAAATCAATCTGCTATGTACTTGTTCCAGATTTTTTTCTGCTCATGTCTGCATTCATAGTACTTTCCTGATGTCTTTATTTAGTTTAGTTCTCTGTTAGTTCATTGATAAAGTATTTTCATATTTGTAACTTCTTTTTTATGTACTTATTCTTTCTCTAAACACATTAGTAGTTAGATTTTCTGTTTACAGTGAATCTGGTTCTTTCATTTAAACTGGTCTAGTTGATAGTAAAAAGTCTCTCTGGGAAATAAATGGAAAATATGTGAAGCTAGCCAACCAAAATGTATTTTATTTCAAGCTATGCCACTAACAGCAGTAAAACAAACAAACAAACATAAAATCATCTTCAACTTTGTAGACTATTTCCCAGATAGAATTTTCTTCAGATACATCAGTTTCAGATTATTTTAATTTTTAGTTCATTAGATAGTAAGTTGAGAATGTTAACTTTAGTATCTTCCTCAAAGTAGTTGTTAATAGACTTTCTCTGTGTGCTTTAACTAAATTTTTGTGTGTTTCAGAATCCATAATTTTCTGAATTTAATGTATGGAAAATTATTATTAAGTGCAATAACCTTCTTTTTACCTGAGGACAGACTAGCTCTGAAAACAGAGTTTAAAGAACATGTACTTTTTACAAGTATTGGACATAAAACCTAAGACTGAACCAATATAACAATCAGTCTAGAAAAGAAAGGCACGTGTAAATACACTATGAAAAATATATTTTTTTATGTGTTATGCAGTGAAAACTAGATGTGGATTATGTCACCCTGTCTTTATAAACCTTGTGCAGACACAGTGGTAAGCAAGTACCATGCCTGTCTCTAGGCTAATTCATTTTTTTCCATGGGAAGAAGTATAGGTTGGGTTGTTTATTATTTAAAACATATTTAATTTCTTTAGAATGCAAGACAATATTATTCCACACCTTTCTAGCATTTATTTATTTATTCATTGAATTATTTTACATTGACTATATACGTAGTTTTGTTTTATTTATTTATTTAATTAATAAGATATATTGATAAAGAATTATAGACTTCTTTGAATCAGGAAGAACTTTAAATATCATCTAGTCAAAACCCCCTGCAATGAGCAGGGACATCTTCAAATAGATCAGGTTTCTGAGAGCCCTGTTCAATCTGATCTTCATTGTTTCCAGGGATGGGAATACAAACCTCCCTCAGCAAACTGTTTCGGTGCTTCACCACTCTAATTGTAAAAAATTTCCTCCATATACCTAGTCTAAAGATAAAGTTAAATAATCATAATAAAATATGAAAGAACTGCTAAAATTTTCCTTTATAATTGTGTCATATAGATCACATTTTGAGGAAAGCGCCACAGGAATTAACTGTTTACCATGTCTTTTACCAACATCTTGCTTGAAACAAAACAACAGCAACAAGCAAAAACCAAGCCAAAGTTAAAAAAAAACATAAATAAATTAAAATTACCTATGAATTTCTGAAAAAAATTCTGAAACTTCTGGGAGACAGTCTATAGTTCCCCTAAATATACAGTTAATCTGAATCCCAAAATGACTTTTTGCAAGCCAGTATTTTTAATATTATCCCTGAGAAAACTAAGCAAATACAATCATTTAAGATTCTGGTATCTAAACAAGACCAGATACAGAAAATCTTTGGAATAGAAGACATCTAGCTATTTTTTGCACCACAGGGAAAAAATGCCAAAGGACTGTGTTTTGGCAGAGACATGCTCTCAAATTTATAATTTGTCAGAATATCTTCAGTGTAGACGAGTTTCTAATTATTATCTTTCATTCAAATATATGACTTGTTATTTATCTCTTCGATAACACATGATCTCTTTATAACTTTCCCATTGCAACTACCTTTGAAATGAAAATGTTCTTAAAATTGTGTTACACGCAGACTAAGGGAATCAAAACAACCAAGGCAATCCCACAGATAAGAACAATTAACAAGTACATTTACTTAGCTTTGAGCATTAATAATAAGGTTTAAAAGACACTTTGGAGTGTAAACAGCTAATAAAATAAATCTAGAACATGGCACAATGACGCACCGCAGGATTTATCCCTGCCTCTTATTCTTTCATCTGTATTATGCTTCTTTTTTTCTAAGACTTTGATAAACCATAATGATATTGAAGTTATGTGTAGAATAAGCATTGTACCACTTTGATTTACAGGCATGGAAAGAACATTAATGAATATATTACAAGTTGGGAAAAAAATCAATGAACATCAAGGTGTACTGAACTACAACACACAATTTTGAAATCTCTTGGCTCCTCAGTTAAGATTTGCACTCTCTACTTTAGTCTTTTAGCAGTTCATATTCCCCAAGAATGTATCATTATAGGAAATCAATAGAAGATAATTTCACATTTGATATTTGGGCAAATACATCATCATAATAAGAATTCCTGTGACAAACACAGTAGGTGTCTGTGCATAAAGTGTGGAAATTACCAGTATTAAGTAAATGGATGCATGTAGTTAAAAAACAAGTGTATGCATATTTACATATGTGCTAAGGACAGAATGTCAGGTGAGCACTTATATTGAATCTATTTAATAATCTCGTCAACTCAGTAGTGCTAATCATTAAAACTGCAGGCACTGATTTATAAAAGGGTAATTATTTTTCAGTTCAAAAATTATATTTTAAAACCAGCAACAACGAATAAGGCCAGTATGCTGTAAACACTATAGGGCCTCTTCCTAGAGCCTTCGAATTCCTTTTACTTTTCCACTTAGAAAACTACAGATGTTCAATTATCATTATTATAAAATACATATTTTCAGATATAAGAATTATAAGAGATGAAAAATAAAATATTTCTTTACTAAAGTCTTCCAGGAAATAGTCTAGACAGCTCTTATCCTCAAGCCCATATACTCACACTACACAGGAAAGCATAGTAAGGAAAATATGAAAAGAGAAAATAACACTTTGACACATTAAGTAGAATAGTCAAGACAAAGTCAGTACTGTAATATGTTTGCAAACACCTGTCTGCAGACATGCCTGAACAGGGGAGGTGGTGTGCACGCAAGCATATGAAAATAGAATGCAGATTTTAGTTGTAGCAGCTAAGTTAAGTTTATTAAAGGAAAGAAAGTGTTGGAAAATTATACAATGCTCCTAGCAGTTTCAATCTCTGGCCAGTTCCTCCCTGCAATGTTTGTCCAAGACTAGACTACCAGGGATAGTAGTCACTGACATGAAATTTCTTTCTTTCTCTGTCACAGATTATCGAATTACCAATTATATGGCCCTGAGAGGGAAAGGATGAGAACTATTATACTAACAACTACAGAGGAAAGGTTTTTGGTTATGTCCATCAGGGCTTCATGCAAAATAATTTCTCAGATGTGCAGTACTTGTATGTTCTTCAAAACAAGTTTCTAGAGCAGTGTGATTCATTACATCAGGATTTCTATTTTTAGGAAAGCATTATTTGACTTTTTTTCTACATACCTATACAGACTGGAGGGTTTGGCTGCCAGAAGTACCGATTTTCTACCTGAATGCAGGTTATTCTCTCATCTCCTTGAAGTTCGTAGCCAGGGTCACACTGAAATATGACAGTATCTCCAGGTTCTCTTCCATCCCCATTTCTAGTTCCATTCATGGGGACACCAGGATCACGGCAGGCAGTGGCTACAGAACCTAGAAGCAAAGGGAAAAATTAAAGGTAAATTTTTGAAAATGTCAGATTTTCAATCCATTTTTACCCCATTACATTTTTCTAATCAGGAGGCTCTGCAAATTCAAAATTTTCCTAATCACTTATAAAATTTTGAGAAAACTTCCAAGAGTCCACTGCTTTTATGATATTAATTTTGGCTACCTCCTTTAGTTATTAAAAGTGCCTATTTTTTCTTTTAATATACATTTTTTAAAAAAAAATTCTTTGGAGCACTACAATATGTAAAAAGGAAAGTAGATGATTTCCCTAGTAACCTGGACATTTAACACTTCTAACTTGGAGCAATTTTTAATATGAATAATGGGAAAAACATAATGGAAAAAATTAGATTAAAAACTTCAGCTTTTCCAATAAGGAACACTTGTACAGGTCTTCAATTCTCCACAATTCTATAGTTCATAAATTTATGTATGGTGTAACACTTAGGAGTGACCTCCAAAGTGAATTTAATTGATCACCGATATCTATACCCTTGCACATGACCTCTCTACAACGCTAGACCTTGGCAATAATATTAAAGAAATCACCTATACAAAAAATATACATAGATTTAGTCTGAGAGAATTCAGAGCTTTATATAATGCATAATACAGCTTATTAATAAGATGATACACAACCATAATGACTACAAGAGAAGTATGAGAAATTTATTGAAAATTTCCCCATATTTAATATATTCTGATCAACATATTATTCAATACGTTATGCACCAAAATAGGTAAGTTTAAGTAAAAAGTAAGCACACAAATGTTTATTTAAGTATGTTTTGGAAAGAAAGGTACTTGGGTTTGGTGTTTGTTTTTAGAGAAATAATCTATGTAGACCAAGATTT
>JAOXXN010000395.1:137290377-137300645 GCA_026770055.1 Myrmophylax atrothorax
TGTCTCAAGTCACTGAGATGGCATAACAGCAAAGTTCATATATCCCCAACTCTGGCTTCTTATATAAACCTGTGGTGGTTTTCTTCCATGTGAAGAGAGGTTCAAATATAACCATAAAGTAAAAGAAGACTAGGAAATAAATTTAGAAGCTGTTTCTATAATCTATATGTAAATTGGAACACAGCACTTTTATTATTTACTTTGCTTCAAGTGTTTTTTTTCCACATTTGAACTAGAAACTTCTATCAGACTACTAAATATATAAAATAATCTTTTAGTAATTCTCAGAAAATTTCCCTACAACTTTGGTTGCTTTAAAATACCACAGGTTGTTGCATTACTGTAATTCCTAAAATAATCACATAGGTTAACAGTAATTCCTCATCTAACCATTATGTCCTGTAGGATTTATTTAGTGACTTCTAAAATAGCTAAAACTTTGATAAATGGGGTTTACAAAAAAATTCACTCACAAATCAGTAAATTGACTTCAGAATAATTTTCAAACTGCAATATAGGAAAATTGTAAAGCTATAGTAAAAAATACAGAATTGTCTGCAGTTCTAAATAAGATTAATTTTATTAATTACAAATCTAATTAAGGCTTGTATTTGTACAAAGGAATCTTCATCAGAACAAAATCAAAACATACACCAGCAATAGTAGTAGGGCAACAAAGTGAGCGTGAAGTTTTATGATGCCTGTTCCCCATCTGTGAGAATGACTTACGCATACAAATCCTATTTTCCAGAAATCCTCATGCCTTTAGTAACAACAAAGACTTTACATTTAATGATATGTTGAAATAAATAAGTGATTTCTAGGTATCTGTAATGTGTTAATAATCGTACAGCTGTTTAAGATGCACAACAAAATGACTTGGCATCATTCCTTGTTTTTTATTGATACAAGCAAATACATTCCAAACAAATTTCAATTTAAATGACATTATCCTTAAATGGAATAAAAATAAGAAATTACAGGGAAAAAAGGTGCAATTAATATTTATCAAATAAAAAGCAATTTCAAAATATATATAGCAGCATCAAAACAGATTTCTTATTTTGTTAAAAAAATCTGTAAAACTGTACTGAGATTGATAATCATGCCAGAGAAATAAAAAATACCCCAAAAAATACCACAATAAAACAAGTAAAAAAATCTTCACCTAAAACAAAACAAGAAAAATAAACAAACAAATTCCCCAGAAAAATGAATTCTGAAATGTACTTAGTTTTGTTTTAGTAACTAAAAGGGAAATTCCCATTTCAGGAGAAGCAATGTTACCCAGAAGATATTTACATCATGGCTGACTTCAAGAAAACCCAGGCTAAATATATGATCTTTCTCCTAATTTCCTCAAGCTACTTATAACTAATAATACATAAGGATTCAAGATTTATTTTTAAACACTTTATAAGACTAATTAATTTCCTGTTATGTGTGTATCACAGAAGCCATTAATATGTTTTATTAACTGTTCTCAATGTCTCACCAGAACTTCCAATAAGCCACAAATGATACAAATTTTCTTCATGTTAGAATTTCCCCACACATACTTCACTGCCAGTTTTGTTAGATGTTCTACTATATTAAACTTTTCACATTAGTCCACTGACATCTCTCATTAGTTAACACTAACTCTGCATTATGGGCTAAGTGTATAATACTGTAAAGGCTATATGATTTCTATGAAGGAACAGAATTTAAAGCACAGCAACACTGAAACTGATTCTTTTGAGTAGGAGAACTGCATCTGGCTGAGGCAGGATTATGATTCATTTGAACACAAAACTGAATTTGTTTTCTTCTATTGGTTACTTTCTTTCAGACATTCAAAATAATATATATCCTTTTTTCTTGAGACAATGGGGTCTCCCTTAGGACAAAAAAAATGCATGTTTTGTAGTATAAATCTCCATTTATGTCACATCATCTTTTTGTGTCTTATTTGAGTTAAAGGAAAAAATAGAAATTTAGATAATAACTTGAATGATACAGTTTAGCTTGCAAAGAAAGTGGTAACAGACCCTTTCGAGATTCATAGAACCAGCATTTTCTTTCTAACCTTGCTAAACTAGGTGAAAGGTTTTTTTTTAAATTAGGTGGGAGCTAACGATTTTGAATGAGTTATTAATTCAACTACATCATTTGTTCTGGGATACAATGTGAATGATATTATATTATATGAGAATTAGTGTAGCGCCATTATTTTTAATATAGGAATATTCATTCTTATAGGCCTTGCAAGCAGACCTGGATTTAAGTCACTTGGGTGCAAAAGCTAAGTCCAAGAATAATCATCATAAAATATTATTTAGTTGGATATATTTTTCTTAAAGTCATCCACAATCATTAATGCAAAGATAATTGACTCATGACTGTAAAATGCTTGAATAAGCCAGTAACAAGCTAATCAAAAAACAGAGGTCAATTTTTACCAGCTATTCAAAGGCCTAATCTGTTAAATGATTAATTCATAAAGAGGAGAAAAGACACAGAAATTGTCTTAAAGTTCTTCATAACACAATAATATTTGGAAATACTATAGAGAAAGATGCTAATAGTTAACATTCTACATAAATATGATTTGAACTAATAGATGTTACGTTCAGCTTGGTAAGGAGTAGCTATGTTTGCATTTACAGTTAGAGAACAAATAAAACTTGCTAATCTTTTAAGTGTCTCCATTATCAACACATTTTAAATGGGAATTAATGCCCTTTTTTCTGCTAACTTATTTAACTATATAAAATTTTAGCAAGGGAGTAGCATGAAGTGAATGTATTCAATTTATGCATTTTAATTAAACTATGTTTGAAACTTTCCATTGAAACATAAAGACATATGGATATGAAGATCTGTGCCTTTATAAAGAGAAGAAATAACATAAAATCATCAGCTTAGAACTGAGGCTGTCAACACCCTGTCAAATGTATATCACATGCAAATAGAAGCACTAATATAAAGACTGAAAAGGGCCCATATGTTTTGGGTTCCTTTTTAGATCCCTACATTTATTACCTATATCTCACTCATGTTTTAAAGATGATATTCATAAAGTATTATGATATTAACTGTGGACATTCTTAAGAAACAAATCATCAAAAAGGCCAAAAACATCACCTCCCTTTGAAGAGTTTTTGCCCAAATCCCCTCAAAAAATGAAACAAGTGCACACATTTCAAATCTGGCCCACAGATGAGGCAGCAAACAAATGCAGTAAAACTCCGTATTTGGCAGGAGCACAAACAGTGCTGAGCCAAGCACAGGGAAAGGGAATCCTGATTGCCAGCTCTATTTTGTTTACTGACACATTGTTACCTGCCTGTTGCTGCCCTGAGTGCTTTAGTAAAAGAAGAAAGAAAGATTGCTTCCTTACAGTTTCAAAAATAATTCTTAAATGCATTTTTATCACGTAGGTGCAATCTCACCTGGCACATCAGCTCTCACTCAACATAAGCCCAAGCACATAATCTACTATAAAAGGTAAAAAAGATCAGAAGAAAGAATTAAAATTCTCCTCCCGTGCCAGTCCTTTTCATACTTGCTGTTCCTCTGTCTTTTGTTTTCCATTTACTTAATGGAATCTGCCTGCAGAGTTTTTGGGGTGTGGATTTGGTTTTTTTTAAATATTACCAGAAAACTACCCATTAATTAGTTTTACACACCAGATCAGTTATTATTGGGTCAGAACCACCTTGTGGGGATGCATCTGTGTGCGTGCATGTGTGTTGGGGGAAGAGAGCCAGCCTCCAACACAGTGTCCATATGGTCAGCAGGGATGGGTGCTGAGATTTGGCCACAGGGCATAAAGGCCACACAGGGCACCCATTAATCAATAAGGTCCACCTGGAAACCCACCCACACCACACCCCCTGGAGTCTCTGATTGACTGTGGCACCCTCACTGTGGCCGAGGGGACAGGGAGTGGTCAGTGAATTGAAGGTCCTGCCTGGAGGGAGTGGCCACCATACCTAGAACAGATAAAGAGGCAGCACAAGGTCTCCACTAGGCTTTGGCCTGTTGCTTTTGAAGTTGGCAGTGTGACCTTCTGAGCAGTAACTTTGTTCTTTCTCCTCTCTTTTTCTTTACTCTTTCCTCTCTTAACCCCCTCCTGCTTTATTCTTTTCTTTGTCTTGTGGGTAACTTACACACATTTCCTGTAAGTTATGAGTACCTGACTTAAGTTGCATTGACTTTGAATTTGCTTGGTGTAACAAAAGTTCCTTACTACAGCATTGCTTGCTGGTCCTGGTAACCTGTTGTAATGATTTTATGAAGTTGCATGCTGTCTTTGTAAAACCCTTTTTGCCAGAATTCCTATAATCTCACTAAATTAAAAGAAATCTCTCAAGTAAAAATGTGTAGTTGTTCTCTGGATGTTAACTCAGGGTACCAAAGAACCAATGGCTTTACAATGGTTCGTGTGAGCGAAATCTCTTGAAGCCTGAAATTAAAAATGTAACACCCAGTAAAAGTAGAGCCTTCAGGACTGGGGTGTAACGTTAATACCGTGAATAGGTACATTTTTACTTATGCTGAAATCTAGTGAAAGAAAAAAATCATATGAGCCTTGTTCAAGCTTCAGTTTTAATAAAAGTTCCTTTTCCCCTGTAAAACAAAAAAACATGTTGAAAAGCCCTTGACATACAAGAATATTTTCTGCATTCAACTGGTTTCAACACAAATGAAGTGTTCACCGCTAATAATGGACTATTCAAGCAAGAAGAATAGCAACTCTGTTCCTTCCAGTGTAAATCGAAATGATTTGCTTACACCTATCAGAGACCAGGTTGTTTACAAGCAAAACTGGTAGATGAACATAAGAGTGGGGAAATAAAGCAGATAGAAATTTTCTCATACTTTGGAAACAATATATTCTTTTTATTTGCCTCCCACATAGGTAATTAAGTCTAAAAATGTTGGATTCTGGATACACAGTGCACAAATTCAGTTATCAGTAATATTGTGAAGAAGGAAGTGACTGTTACAGAGTTCCTGGGATTAATATTAAATGGATTGGCACATAGTGACTCTACAGATCTTAAATTGTTCATATGCCTTCATGTAACTTTCATAAATATTAAAACAAGAGCAAGTTATATCCCTACGCAAAAAAAAAAAATGTAGAGAGATTTATATCTTTCTTATAGTTTGAAATAAAAAACAAAAAGAAGTGCACCGTTAATGTAAGTAGTCAGAGCAGCTACATCAAAAAGAGAACAAGAGAATTGCATGCTGAATGAAGCAAGTGAAAAACAAATTATATGCTCTGAAACATCCTTTCTATACCAGTTAAGAATTGATAAAAGGGAACTCCTCCTTTTCTGCATATGGAGTAAGAGTGGTGATTTATTTGTGTTAAACATGTTTCCCTCTAATGCTGCATACTCTGTACCTGCTGTTTCATTGTTTCAATCACAGTGGTTGACAGATATAAATGTGATCCATGGTCAGTTAATTCATGCAGCAGGCAGCAGACCTCATGACTTCATTAAAGAACATATCAAAAGTGTATTACAATACTCAGTCTATTCAGACTTTGAATGGAATTTTAGTTTTATTTTTCTAGTAATCTAAATCTTAGCATCAAGAAAAAGCAACCCAAAGATCAACTTCTTAGTCAGTTCTGGTGAAAAGAGATGCATTATCCATTTCTTAACCAAAGTTTGTTACTAAAACCCTGACCTTTAACTATGAAATATCACGGGTTTACTTTATTTGTGTTTGGGGGAAGGAAGACCTGTCTGGAAGTCGTTTTAAGTATCTTGAATTTACAGTGGTGAATTCCTTACTCTCCTTAACTCAAAAGGGAACTGTGTATTCACTGTACATCACTTGGCTGTCTTCTTTAAGACTGAAAGATATTTTTTCCGTTTGCTTTTTTTTAACTTCCTTCCATTTACAAAATAGTGATATTAGATAGATTTACAGTATTTGTTGACTATTTTTGATTCATTTAAGATTAAAGTATAAGCCTAATGTCGTACTCCTGTAACCAATAGTTTATTGTCTACAGTCAGCAAAAAAGGCAAAGGAGGCAGTATTTTCCCTTCTTTTTTTTTTTTTTTCATTTTCATTTCTTGTTCTACAAAAAATAAAAGAAACTTCCTGCAAATAAATCTTCAAAAATATTTTACTTCAATTAACATAAATAAGTCTAAGGGAATACAGAAAAAATATGTGAGTATCCAAGACTATTTTCCTGATCTTGAAGATATTAATGATAAATTGCTATGTATAATCCCCAGTCAATCACACACAAAATCTTCCACTGACTCTTTTTCAGCTTCTGGAGATGAGAAGTAATCAATAATAATAGAAATCAACAGAAACTTCAGAACTGGTACTGTGAGAAGTTTTGGAATGTGTAACTGCCAATGTATTTCCTAAAGAATTTTCCTTTATTAGGTGAACACAGGAAAAAAGAGCATGATAGAATTAAGGCAGTTTTCAAGGGTTTCATCTAATAAAGGAGGCAGGAAGAGACACAATGGGTTTCACAGATATAATTTCTTCCCACAATACCAAACGTCAAGTACCTCTGTCTTGCTGTGATATCAGATAGGCTGAAAAAGGGTAACAATTAGGAACTACTACTCCTAGCTGGTAAATTTAAAAACCTTGCCACTACTTCACTAATTTTTCTGCTTCATAAGAAAATTCCAAAATTGTTAAAGTTACATGCTTTGCATAATACCATCTAGATATTTTTAACAGTAAGTTGAGAAACTTGGTTGATTAGTTGTTTTAGGTTTTTTTCCATGCTATTTATATGTTAATAAATAATAAGTATCTTTCAAATTAAATCTTTCTATATTAATTAATGTAACAATTAAAAATAGGTATCTACTTGGTTCTGAAGTAAGCAGTGAGTTCAAATTAAAATAAACAGACTTGTGCATTTTGGATATTGAGTAGCCCTTGGTATATTTTTCTTTGATTGTCTTTTGGTTTGAAAAGAATATATTGCTGCTTCTCTTTTTAAACCATTTTATATTTTTTTTTCTTGCTGCCTGATTTCATCTTACATTAGTTGTTCAGGACTGCTTATACCTTAGTTTTAATTAGCCCTCTTTGGATATGTCCGTGCCTGACAACTAATGACAGAAATCCTAACCCAAAGCACAGATGGCTGAAGTTAGATGAGGTAAAACAGCGTGAATCATAGTTGTTTCTTAGAAATATATATTTTCATAATCCTTCTCATTTAATAAGTACATGAAAGATTATTGCAGAAAAAAAATTTAATCAAATATGAGTTGCATGGTACTTCTTGTTCCTTTGATTTCACAGAGGCAAGTTTAATTAAAGTGCACATTGTGACCAATTAGACAATTATTTAATCACTTTATGGATATCTTACTGCATTGGTGTGCTGTTGCCAATGGTAGTAGCAACTCACCCTGATCAACAACAGCTTTAAATATGTAGTAGGCTAAGCAATATACACACCTGAAAATATACTTTGTAGAGTACAGTAACAAAATCTATGAACAAATCTACTGAAAAAGCTACTAAATTTATAGAGTGAAATTGCTCTATAAAACTCTGGTAGGTTCTAGTATCCTGTTATTCCCTTTTTCATTTCTTTTTTTTTAATGCAACAATTCTATTCACATGTAATTGCTGTGCTTACCATTTTGCAGGGCATGTTACATACGATACAAGATTAGAGTAATTTAAAGTGTACATGTACAGTGCACATGTACAGTAAAGTGTACATGTACAAAATGCAGTATGTAGCCTGTGTTAATTTTGTGATGTTATTATGTTTAGATCATAGGTGAAGTTATGAGGAAATGAGGAAGTGAAAAAATCAAAAGATGTTATTGATGAATATTTAACACTAAAAATCTAATACAAATACACATTAAAGTAACATTCGGTTTATGATTTCAGTTTCTTTAATTATCCGTGGTCAGAAAATTATGCTTTAAGAAACAAATTTTTGAGACACCTCGGGTTGATGAATTTTTAACTTTTTAAAAACAGAACCAGTTGAGAAACATATTTTCTGAGATTCTTAATATCAACTTACCTGATACTGCACTATGGCAGAAAAACCTCAATAATATGAGGAACTACAAGTTTGGAAATAACAAGTAAATTACATGATTACATACCTTAAGAACATCTCCTTGGGCTAAGTGAAATGTTCTGGCAGAAATATTGATTCCTTTCCCTGCTTGTACCTGAATGCTATAAATACATTCATGGTTGTTTTCATAGTTAAGAGGATAATTGGGGGACAATAAGATTCCTTCATTATTTGTCGTGGAGGCTCCACATTCAGCTGTAATTAAAAGAAAATGTTAAGGCATATTTTAATAAAACACATAAATACTTTTAGAAATGGTGATGTTAATATAATCTAGTTCAATATTATTGACATTTGTTAATATCTGAAATCTAGTTCTAAGTATATGAACATGACAGTGATTAGAGGCTGCAAGAATATTTCTAAATTCCAACACTTTAATAAATATATATTCAAAAACATGAAGAGTTAAAACCATATTAGTGGCACATTTCATAAATATGATGTTTAAAAGGATCTTTCTTAAATTTTGTTATGTGGGAAATATATTTGATTTAACTTCTCTACCACAGAAATCCATAAAGACTTGCAAATTAAATGAAAGTAAAAGAATTCAAGAAATTTATATACATCTTTATATATACATGCACGTGCATAAATATACATCCATGCAGACACATACATTTTCACACAGATTAATGAAAAAAAGATATTTTTCTCTAATATTAATTTATAAAAATAAACAACATAATCAATGGCACAGCATAAAAAAGTTATGTTATATCTACCAGATAAATGCAGAAAAAATAATTGCAATAATAAAAAAGTAGGAAAACATAACTAGCTGGGGAGAAAAAAGTGACTTAAATAGGTTTAAGATTAAGAGTTAAATATAATAAAAAATTCCCAAGTTATACTGCTATTATTCCAAAAGTTAAACTTTATAATTCAAGATTTTAGCAAATAAATTTACTAAGGAAAAAAAAAAAACAAAACCAAAAAACCTTGAAATGTAAAAACTTGTGGCAATGCTTCATTAGGCATTAATAACTAACTTTGTTTTACTATCATATTTTGGACTATTTATGTCATTTTTAAGCCATTTTTTGCATTGCATTATCAGGGGTTTCAAATAAATACTGAGAAAATATTACAATTATTTCCTTCACTTAGTCTTGATATCTGGCTTCCAGAACTAGGTTAATTTTAAATTTAACTGTAACACTAAATTTTCTGGGTTTATGTTTATTTACAGGATCAGTTCAATATTCTTAGCATTTATTTTGCCCAGTCTCATCAGAATGCTTCTCAGTTATCTTAACCCAGGAAGTTCATTGGTTTATAACTTCACAGAATAATAAACTTTGTTGTACAAAACTATATGGTACGTTTAACGGTTTGAAAAGACATTTAAACAATCTATGGTGTGTATTCTAAAAGCTTTTATTTTTTAGTAACATTATTATAATTCCCACACCAGACTTGTTTGAGCAACACTCAGAATATTGAAATATATATATTTTTATGTGAAATCAGTACATCAAATGAAAAACAAAAACAAACAAAAACAAGAAACAAAACCAAACCAAAGCCAAATCAAAACAAACCAGAAAATAAGAAAACAAAACTTGATTAACTACTCTTTCTGTATGCAGCTAAAGCAAACATTGTGCAGAAAGCCAAATCAGACACAGATCAAAGCAGAACAAATGCTTGGTGACTATGTTTAATTCAGCAATACAGAACAAGTACCCAAATGATTCACGTGTCATTACTTTCTTCTAGAACAGTTGGACACACATAATCTAGGCAGAAGTGGAAAACCTTCTAGTCCATATGATCACATCTATCCTTTTATTCATTCCCAAATAAGTGGGTACTTGCTACACTGAAGATGCATAGGTCACTTTGAATTATAACATAAAGTAGTAAGATGAATGTAATTTCAAGTTTGTGAAATAACCTTTCCAATTCCAGAGAGATATAAAAGCCAAAAGGCACAAAGTAATTATGGTATTAAGTTCATCCAACAACTATGGGTTATGTCAGAACTATAATTCAAAGCAATTTTTAAAAATCTGAATGCAGTAGTGAGCTGTTAGGACATTTTTAACTAATATTTCAGAACCATGCTGTTTTCTGTTAAAAATAAGGAAATCTTTTATGTCATAATATTTGTCAATCTGATTTGAATTTTCTGAATTTAAAGAGCATTATAGATCGG
>JAOXXN010000395.1:137313179-137325000 GCA_026770055.1 Myrmophylax atrothorax
AGCTTCACAAACTTTTTTCTTCATAATGCAACTTTTAATTTAAGAAAAATCAAAGTGTTAATGAAATGTCTTTTAAGAAACCTGAAAAATGTGGCTTAATCTGAGCTGATGTTTACTGTAGAATTCACATTTTATGTCATGAATTACTTCATGAAGTTAAACTCTGATTGATTTCTGCTACTTTCCTTCAATTCTCAGATTACAAAGCTTGTGCTGATTAATGCTATTAATGGCTTTTCGGACAGGGTCCAAGCTACAGTTTCTTTACACTTTCCATTAGTCTTTCTTGGTTATCCAGGAGAATAAAAAAATCACAGAAATTTATATTCCTGAATCTCTAAAAGCCAAGTATCATACCTAGAGGTAATAGAGGCAAATGTAGCATCCGATGTAGGATCAGTAATTTCAGGATGCTTTTTCACTGTGGATACTTAGAACCAAATTATATTGAGACAATGGCATCACTTGGTAGCAAGAGAGATTATGGACAGCTGGAGAAATACTTTTGAGAGATACACTTTGCCACTTTAACACTTTAAGGAGTTTTAAATGGAAAAAACAAGTCAGAGGGATTTAACACCTAGATGAGAACTATCACACTATTTTTACAAGATGGAATAAGGGCATCACATATGAGCACAATTCTCCATATCAGAAGTCTTATTTTTATGTTATCAATAACTCTTACTTGGAGGAACACATCATCAGCATACTTCATCACATTTTTCACACCCCCACAAAGAAAACTGATGAAATTCAGAATTGAACTTGTCTTCTTTCTTCTCCCTTTCATTCTTTCCTGTATTCTTTTCAGTGTTACAATGTAATTCTCCTTTTTGTGCTCTTCCCAGCTTGCTCTATTTGTATTAATTTTCTTTTATGATGCCTACCTCTATTTGTCTCTTTCTGGAACTTTAAATGTTATACCTCTCTAGCTCTTTCCTCTCGTAGTACAAGAGTACTATGCAGTCACTCTCATATTTAATATAAAATACCAACAAAAACCTAAAAGTATGACTCATCTCTTCTCATCTAGTGCCAAACCCTTTCACCTGAAAGCAACTAGGACACATTATTTCAAGGAGACTTTGCTATTAGGAAATACCAGCTTCCATTTGTGTCCATTTTTCAAGCTCTCAGAGAAGAGTTAAAGGCAGTATTACACCTTTTTCCTGAAATCTGCCTTCAATGAATAGCCACCTCTTTCTTAGAAGCCTCCTGGCCTTCAGCTTCTGTGATCAGTCATTATATAATTCTTTCTCATTGACTTTCCATTTTGTGGGAAGCACAAGGGCCTAGTCCACTTACAGAATTTTAGGAGCTAATAGAATAAATAAAAACAAAAACCAGAACTGCAATTCTGAGTGTTTTGCTGCTAATCTAGGTCTACATCTATAGCACAGAATGATGAACTTATATATTAAAAAAAAAAAAAAAGTGGAAAAAGAGAAAATGATTTATTTACCTTTTCCATGGGTAACATCCACAGTCCATGTGCAATTCAGTGAATTTGGATATAGATCAGGATAACCTGGAGATAAAATTGTTCCACTAGGTCCTCTAACATCTCCACCACATAGAGCTAAAAAACCCAAAGAAAATAACAACAACAACATTAATAATAACTATAATATAAAAAATAGAAAAGTTAAAGAGGAGAGAAAATATAATAAAATAAATTTTAAAAAAGTCATGACTTTAAAACTACTTAAAAGTAGTTGTTCAAACTATTTAGCAATTTCAGCTATAACTACATTTTTACACATTATAAAAATGTAATTTTACACAATATAAAAAGACATGAATGAATAAATAATATGAGTTTAATAGGCATAAGGAAATGAAAATCAAGCTTCCTTAGATGTTTTTTCATGTTTTCTGGAGACTTTGGGAAAGTCTTGAGGTCAGCAGAGACAAATGCAGAAAATACAGAAGCCAAGGTGGTAGAGTTAAAATAGTGTGTAGTGGATCTCGCCATTGAAGAATTCCTTACTTAAAATATGTTTGCAAGAAAGCACGACATTCTTTCTTGTATATAATTATTTGGTATGCATTTATATCTATAATGCAAGTGATAATGACAAGTGCTAATAAAAGAATAAACCTTTCTATAGTTTCAATAGAAACTTTATAAAAATAATCAGTAGTTGAGCAACATAAAAATTGAATTACAGCTTGAATTAACACAAAATAAAAAAAAATAGTCATTATAACACTGGAAAAAATAACCTCACAGTTTGTCATTACAGTTTAATCGTTGATTTGGCATTCCAGAGCTTTTGAAATACAAAATTAATTGAGTAATTTTTAGTAATAAAAAGTCTTATACCTTATAATTATCATATATCAATAACAATGATTAATACTCAGTACCAAATAAGTTATTACATCATAGTTGTCTGAATATTGATTATCTCAGAAGGACATACATTATAAGACAAATGAGTACTTCCATTTTTTTTGTTTAATAAAGATAACAAAACTCTATTTATTTTATTGTTCTTAGCCTCATTATATGCATTGCCAAAATTATTTTATAGAAATATTTTAGGATAAAGGAAAATAGTGAACTATGCTATTGTCACTAGAAGGTCAAATAATACAGACTGTTTTAATAAAACTGATGGCAGTTCTTCATATGAGCAGTCCTTCCAAAGTACTTAAAACAAACTCTTCCTTTTCAGCCATAAGTAGTCAAGCTCTCAACCAATGTCCTTTCAGAATTTTTGTTGGTGACAGCCATAGTTTTTTTGAGCTCTCACCTTAATCTTAGCCAGTATTCAGCATTCCTGTATTAACAGTAAGATTTTCTCTTTAGCACATGTTAAAGTTCTTGAAAGGCAGTTTTAGAGGTATGTAAGTGACAGCTACATGTCTGTAACTCCAGTTGATACAACTATCAATCCCTCTTCTCCTTGTAGTATAATGTGTCGTTCACCTATTTATTGCTTGTGTCTGTGCTTCTCAACCCAGTGCCACAACAATGAGAGTGAGAGAAGGAGCCTGGCACAGACTGGAGGAGCAATACCTCTTTCTGAGAGATGCTGCCCCACTGCACTAACTGGTTTAACCTGCTTCTCCTCCTCCTATAAAATCAGAAGCAACTACTGATGCAGCACTCAACAGTATTAATCATAAAGGTGGGAGAAGTTTGGCCTTTCAATATGTGCTCAAAAATCTACATACTTCCTCAGGAGAAAGGGCTTGTGCAGTTTGTTACATTATGCTGTTTCTTCTGATATATGTTGATATTTATTCTATTTATGGCAATTTCTGCTATACATTAGTGGGGTAAATGATGGGAATTATATATCCATTTTTGCCTTTGCTATTAATGTTACATATTTGTGAATGAATATGTTGATGTCATAATTTTCTGCTTCTAGATGTACATTCAAAACTGATTTGAGGACAAGCCAGACTGTGAATTAAAAGAGCATCTAGAATGCACCTTCTGTCTCACCCTGTACCTAAGCAGACATTTGTCTCAATGAGATATATGCATTTTTAAGACACTTTAGTAGCATTGTGGAATGTTTTCATAAAGATCATTAATTTTTCATAATGAGGTTATGCTATCACTCTCTTCAGGACACTGAATGAAAAGAAGTATATATTTAATTAGAGTTTTCTTATAAATCAGAAATGGAACTTCATCCTTATTCTAGGATGAACACTGTCCTATTTTGCTTCAAATTTGTTTGATCATTCTAACAAACTTTTTTTGTTGTTTGTTTTAAACATGCTTATTTGTCTGGATAGCCTCATGACTGCTTTCTATGTGCTGTTTCTCCTGCCAAAATTCTAGAATTTTTGGCCTAGTTGTAAGCTGAAAATTTGCAAATGCAGTACCACAGGATGAAATAGGACATTCCAGGACCACAATTGCCCAATCTCCTTATTGTTGCCACAGGCAAATAACTTCCTTCTATATTAATTTCCCTCCTCACTTCTCTGATGAAGAGACAGTAAAGGTAAATACTGCCCACTTACCACCTGAACTTGCTATGTCTAGATATTAGCAAAACAGAATCATGGCTGTGACAACATGTTACTGGAGCTTCTCATGGTAATTATCTACTCCATCCATTAAATAAGAAAATACAATTAGTTTTTATAATCATATAAAATAAACCAAAAACCCCTATATTTTACAGTAGGTGCTTGGAAAAACTTTCAGGAATGCAAATGGTGATAAAACATCCATGGCATGCCATCAGGCACTCAGTGTAACTCTGTGGAGGCTAGCAGATGGCAAAAAAAGGCATCAAGGGCCCAGCACTTTAGAAAATAAAGCCAAGTTGATAAATCTGAAATAGAAAATGTGCACTGGCCTTGATAAGATGGCAAACAGCCCAAGCATATAATATCACTACTGGTATTGTACTGTTTTTCAGAGTGCAAAGGATAAGGGAAAGACATGAAAATAAACACAAAACAGCAAACAGCAAACACACATATTTCCAGATTCTACAAGAAACCTTTCTTTCACTTTATCTGATCATACAGAGATGGAGGCTAGGAAAGAGCAAAAGTACAATGAATTCTTAAGCAAATAACTGAAGCACTAAAATGGAGTTTTTATGTGGAAAATCGAATAATGCATTGTTAACACACTAATTAATAATTTCTTGTTTTATGCAAGCAGAGAAGTTGAATTAAGATATACTTAATTTTTTTGCCTTAACTACCATGTTTTCCAAATAGAGGGAAAAACAACTAAAAAAAAAAAAGAACAAAAAGCAGAGAACAAAATCAAAAAATGACTGTATAGAATACAGATAGGTACATGGAAATATATTATGAAGTACTTCTACAGCACCGTGTGATCAGAAATGATGTGACAATTCAAGAAGCAAGTTTTGGATAACTATGAATGAAGATTCTAATTTAATAGTGGAGTTCAGTGACTACATCAGTTGTTCTGGTGAAATAAATTCTTACAGTGTTGGGCTGATTACTTAAACTTTCTTTTGTTGTAAATTATTTAGCTCAGTAGCATGATCAATCACAGAAAAGAGTGACAGCAAGAAAGTCTAGCTTAGAAAATGGCCCTATTTAGATGGAAAATAATTTTTGGCCCAAACAAATTCAGAATCTTTAGTCAGGCTACTCATTAGTTTCTCAGTGGGAGACACACAGCCCATGCTTTATGCCTGGCATACACGAATAGTTGTAGTGAAAACACTTGACTTGTGTCATTCATAAAATTGCAAAGATCCATTTCAGGCCGTATTTCATGCTACTAAAAACTGTTATAGGAAATAAATCTTGCAATACTCGAAATAGTCTGATATCTTATAGCCTAAATTTATTCATGGTCTATTTTTACCCATTTGTTCTTCTGGTAAACTGTCATTATGTTCTATGCCCTCTTAGGGTCTCACATTTGTAGGCTGGCAAACCACATAAGAATCTATGACTTTGGATCAGTTAAATGAGACAGGATTTATTAATCTTCTTCTGTAAATACATTTTCCATCTCTATGAGCACTGTATTAGCAATTGCAAGTTCCTACCTGTCTGTCTTGTCTCAGCAGCTATGCTACAGAAACATATTGCTTGGATGCTTCACATTACATTATGACATATTTGTTCATAGATGTTTGAGGTTTTTATTCCATTTTACTTTCACATGTCTTCTGGTTTTTACATATATATATTTTACTGAAGAAGTCAGTCTGTATGTTCTTTTCCTGCAGGGGTCATCCTGCATAGCAAGCTTAAAACTTATTCACAGAAAATGCTCTTAAATTTTGTTTTTTATACCATGCAATAAAGCTGAACAACAACTAATTATGTTCTCTATCACCCAAGGTCTATGAATAAAATTTATTATCTATGTAAAACTAATTTATTTTGTTATAACACAAGTCAGTCTCAGAATTATGTAGAGTATAGCAAAAATATGAAGTGTCAAGAAATCTGGATGTGAGAAGAAGAGACTCACTATATCCAAAAAGGACAGAAAACTATCAAAAGAATATATGAATTATTTTAGTGAAGTAAGAGGAACATATCACAGATATATATATATATGTGTGTGTATATATATATATATATTTATACACACACACACATACATATATACACACACACACACACACATATATATATATATAAATAGATGCAAATTTTTAACCATATATTTCTACAAATGATGTTCACTAGTAATGCAGTAAAGAAAAAAAAAGCCATAGAGTTTTACCGTTTTACTCTGACTGAATGTGGTGACAGATTGGAAATTGACATTTTCCATGTTTTCAACTTGTATCACCTATCATTTTCTTATATAAAGATTTTTCAAAAGATCACCAACCATAATTCAGACACTAACATGCAATGATGCATCTCAGCTTTTTCAGAGAAGAGAAAATATTCATAAGAAGAGAAACCTTCAAAACCCCCCTTTTATCAGTAAGTTCACTTTGTTGTAATTACAAGTAACTGCAAACTATGTTTTTCAGAGGTGATGGGAAGAGAAAACACACAACTATAATTGATTAGTAATAATGATTAGTTTTAGATTTCAAGTGTCATTGCAAAAGACTAATGCCATATGCTAGTTCAGAAAGAACCACAGAGAAACAAAAAGCAAAACCTATTTATACGCAAATGTGTTTATCTATATATACTGAATTAATATATAAGTGCACAAACACACAGAGGTCTCATTACATTCATTTGCTTAATTAACTCTAACTTCCAACTGAAAATGTAATTTTAAGGTGATTTTCATTTATCGTGCAATTCGATAATAACAGTGACATATAAAATGTAGTTTAAAATTATTAAAACAGTGAAGTAGACTTTGAATCTTATATACAGTGCTTCATAGACAAAGAAACTTCAGCATTTGTCTTCCCTAATTACAGATGTAATCTTAAAATGGGATGCGGTTCACTACTGGTAAATAAAAAATATGGACATCAAATTATCATAATCAGCTTCCAGAAAGAAATCTTAGTCTTGAGTTATAATACACAAGAGATTATTTTAACAGAAACTAGGGTAGCCTAGATTACTCACAATATAAACTTGCATTTTTACCTTCTTATATAAATCTAAAATATACCAAGCTATGTTATCCATTTCCAATTTTGGCCTCTACCACAATATTTGCAGCAGGTTTTTTAAGAGCTATATTTTAATAGAAGTATTATTTTTATCTTAGAGATGTCAAGAGAAATGGCATAACATCTCTGCCATATTTCCCGAATATGTCTGCCATGTCTGTGTAAGTCCTATTTTCTAATTGATTTAGACATCTAGAGGTTTTCAGTGTAAACATAAAATGTTTTCCATCTCTCTTTAACATTTTTCCTTCTATTTATTAATTTTATTAGGTAAATGAAGATCAGGTGGAATAACAATATTTATTTTAATTCAAATAGTGAATAAGAATTATTATCTATTAGAATTCAATATCATGTTATGAAGAAGGGAATAAAGAGCAATTTGCACTCTTAATTAGGTATCTAACTTTTACAATTATTTTCCTGTATTTTTAATTTGGATTATTAAAATAATCCATATATTGAGTAGAGTAGGTTTCCTCATGCATATTCAGAGTTTAAAAACAAAATTATCTTATAATATTCATATAGAAAGGACATAAGATAGAATTTTTAGTGAAGCACTGGAAGGTGATTACAGTTGAGAAATTCAGCGCTTTCCAGATATATGGGTACACAGTGTATCATATGTAGTTGTAAGATAAGAATGGTATAAATGTAGTACAAGAAATATTTTCTCAGCAAATCTCAAAACCATCTATTTTATCTCTATTTTGGGGGGGATGTTTATCTGTGCAACACTCAAAAACATCATGAAAAAATCAGTTAGCACTCTTTCAAAGAAGATTTTCAGTCAACACCATCTTCTACTTTGAGGAGGAACTTGTTTTAAGATTAATTTTTTTTCTTTTCTACACACTTCTCCTCCCAAACTCATACATTCTTGAGTTGTCATTATCTGTCTGCACAATTATCATAGTCTGTCTCCATATGAATACATGATGCAATTCTGAAAAATCAATGCAATTACTAAAAAGAATGATCAAAAATGAATTATGCTTCTCAGAAACCATCAGAGTAACATACTGAATGAGCAATAGCAGCAGCTGATGTGTTTATTAGTGGCATGATTAATACAAACCCATACTCGCAGTTTATGCAAAGAACTGCACGTTTAGCAAATGCCCTTTTGTCCCTGGGATTGCAAGGACTCTGGATCCTACTAAAAAACATTCCTCTAGAGAAGAAAATCAGCAATGAAATTAAAATTAGTTCAACCAGTAATTAATTAAATTTGTTAAAATAAATGTACTTAATCCTACCTTCAGAACGTATTCATTGAATGGACAATTGACATTTAGCAATGTGCTCTGGAGAGAAAACCCCTCATTTACTTAATGAATTGCATGCTAGTTTAGCACCTTTAAGAAGAAATTTATCATAATATGTAAATTTATTTCACAATGAAGTGCAGTATTGATACAGAGTGTGTTAAAACTGGTTGTTTTACCTAGTTACCAATTAGTGCCTATCACCATGAGAAAATACATCTTAATTTTAAGGCCTATTCAACAAAATATAATGCTCTTGACTGCAAACTGTGGAAACCCTGTAATTCTTCATTCCAAAACCTGACTGAGATACAGAATCTTTTAGGAAATGGGCTTTCATAACTACAGAGTTTCATTTTCAAGGAAGTGATTATTCATGCTCCTTCCTACCACCACAAGTTTTGAGTATCATCATATACTTACACTTTCCACTTACTGAAATATAAAAACCACAAGGCACTTCCTATCTACACAAACTGAAGACCAAGAAAATCCTTACAGTTTTTCAAAGAAAGAAATACACTGAAAATTAAGATTTCCATACGGCAAATCACACATAGGTCAGTGAGCTTCTTCATCAGTCTTCATTCAGATTTATATTTTTCTTTCTAAATGAGTGTCCTGAGACACTAATAACTGTTTCAGAAAAACATACCATCATGTGCATTGTGTAGCTCATAAAAGATCAGAAGAATTTTTTTGCTAAATACTACCCTAGATTTAAATGGGTCTTTTACTCCTGACAACAATTTTATCATCAGAAAAATGTTTGTTATGCTCCAAGCAAGAAAATTATTTCAAGAAGTAAACATCTCAAATAACACAACTTAATGAACATTAAAATCTATGGTTTTAATATTACATATAATTGATATCATCCTAACTGGGAAAACTTTAAAATGAACAATTCAGATTAAAAGAAATGACTGAAAATACTACATAATTTTACAATAGAAATTTTAATAATATGGTGGAGACCTATTACTCTATTCTACTTTTGTCTGGTTTAATAATCATATGCTTAATGATCAGGTATAATGTGGCCATAATAAACTCCTACAATGATTGAAAGGTGTCAAGCTCTGTTAACAACTTAGGAACACAGTGATCAGCATCAAACAAGAGAAAATGCAGGTCTTAAGTCTGGTATAAATAAACTCCATTAGATGTTTTATATGTCAGTACACCTGTATCCATAGATGGATACACAAACAAAAATATCTGTAGCTTGTTATGAGTAATTTACAAGCAAATATACATTAACCTTGTGTAGTGGGTTGGCTGAGCCAGAATTTATTTTCCCATAGTAACCCTTAGAGTGCTGTGCTCTGCATTGGTAGCTAGAGGAGTGTTGATAACAAGCCCATGTTTTGGTTTCTGCTGAACACAGTGTTGTAACATTCTTGCTTCAGTCGGGGGTGAGATCCTGGAAGGGGACACGGGTAGGCCACTGACACACACTGGCCACGGGGATATTCCATACCACATGACATCAACCCAGGTATAAAACTGAGGCAAGCAGCCAGAAGGGAGGTATTCACTGCTTTGCAATGGGTGCCTGTTGACAACCATTACACGTGCTGGAGCTCTTTGCTTTTCAGAGAAGTGGCCAACCATTGCTGCTTATGGGAAATAGGGATTAACTGCTCTCTTCTGCTTTATGCATGTACATGCTGCTTTCATTTTTTTCCCTTTTTGCATAAATATAAGCTGCATTATCGCAACCCACAGTGTATGTCATTTCTTTTTCCTCCCACCTTGCTCTCTCCCCTGTCCAGATGGGAAGGGGAGTTATAGAGCGGCTGGGTAGCACTCGGCGTTTAGCCAAGGTGAACCCACCCATACCTTGCGATCTGTTCACTCCCAGTAACTTCTATTCAGATAGGTATACCTTCAGTAATCTGGAGAGATAAATAACTACATATCATTCTCTGCTTTAATGGTTATATGTCTCCTCACAGAGTTATATAACATTTATTTCCTCTATTCTTTTTCTTTTTTTTTTTTTCCTGAAAATAGAGGTTTTCCAAGCTCCAATATTTGACTCATTCTGACTAATAATAGTTTGGCAAAATTTGCGTATTTTAAGGTACTCTGTATTTAACCCATTTATCCTTACCATCACAAGTTGGGAGTGGGTGACTCCACCAATGATTTTTTTCACATAGCAAAGGCTCCTCATGACTCAGCCTATAACCTGGATCACAACTAAATGAGACAGTGGAACCTATAGAGAAATCATGTCCATAACGACGTCCATGCACTGGTATGCCAGGATCCAAGCAGGAGTAAGTATTAACAGTTACACCTAGATTAAAAAAAAAAGAATAAAAAAAAAAATAAAATTAAATTAAATTAAAAAAATAAGAAAGGCAAAATGAAAGTTAGATAAACAACCTATATATATATATATTTATAAAAAACATTTTAACAAGTGAAAGCTTCATTCTCATGTATTTACAGTGAATTTTCTTTGCACTATATTTCTCTCTGTTACCATTATAAGATGCTACAGATAACAATTTGTATCCTGCCACTCTTGCAAAGAAAAGTATCACGCAATTTACAGGATATTTAGTTTGATTCTATCTCAGTAACATTAAGCGATTTTGTACCTGATACTGATGTTGAAAAGCTTTGACGATCATTCAAACTCAGATTTCCAGCCTTTATATTTTTCCTGATTATAATTTGTTAGCATAGCTAAAATTAATTTTATTTGTTTTGATAATGATTCTGGAAATATTTACATAGAAAAACTATTTATCTAAATAACTCTTATACTTAATGTTCTTGACAGATAAGACATTGAGAAGACAAAGAATACATTCACTGGAATTCAAATCAATCTAAATTTTATCTGGCAACACCATCTCCATGTGGATTGTATTCAATATCCATATCATTAGTGGTCAGGAATAGTGAAAATTTAAAAAAAAAAAAGTGTTAAAAATTAAGAACAGCTGCACACTGTGTGGTGGTAGTTCTAAGAAGCTGGTGTATGAAACAGAAATGGAAAGATAACTATGTGCTTATGAACAGAGCAAATCAGATAGTGATTACAGTAGAAATATCTCTTAAAAAGATAACAAAAGCTATATTTTGAAACACAAAAAGTAAATTGAATATTAACTTGTATTTATTTTAAGATGTCATAAAGTATGAAGTCTTACAGATACTTTCTGCAGTGTAGTTTGTATTACTATATAAGATCGAAAGAATACTTCTAGGTCAGAAAAAATCACATTGGCAGGTTTTTACAACCCTAAAAATCCATAAACAAGCAATTCCATAGCTTGATTTTCAGCTTATTACAGTAAACTGCATTTCCCCTAACTTTCAGTTAGTGATGCAGATACATCAATCAGAAGATTAATTTTCTTAGATTTTCATAATCTTCTTGATTTCATAGAGTTTTACACACACAAAAATATATTGTATGAAATACAAGAATATCAAGCCTTAAAACGGCAT
>JAOXXN010000395.1:137370710-137382874 GCA_026770055.1 Myrmophylax atrothorax
GAGAGGTGTCACAGCTGAGTCAGCTGATCCCAACTGACCTAAGGGATACCCCATACAATCTGATGTCATGCTCAACAATAAAAGTTGGGGGAAGGAGGGAAACAGGGACTTTCAGAGCTATGGAGTTTACATTCCCTGTGCCATTATTGACGATGAAGCCCTGCTTTCCTGGAAATAGCTAAACATCTGCCTGCTGATGGGAAGTAGTGAATGAGTGCCTTGATTTGCTCTGCCTGCATGTGCAGCTTTTGACTTGCTTATTAAACTCTCAGTGCATGAGTTTTCTCACTTTTTCCCTTTTGATTCTCCTCCCCATCCTGCTGTGGGGGGTGCAAGCAAGTGGCTGTGTGGGATTTAGCTGCCTGATGGGGTTAACCTCCACAGCCATGTAAATCTAAAGCATTATAGCTTATAGGCATTTTCTCTAGAAACATGTTACAGAAAGTGCCAACCAACAGCAAACTGAAACAAAAAGCCAGAAATAAATGTAAGATACAGAAGTTTCTCAGAATAATGAAAATATATGATAAAAAAGGCACTGCTGATGCAGTTGTTTCCTAGCATAATAGCACTTACAGAAATCAATTATTGACTTGGAGGAAAAATAAAGCAAGGGGGGTCTGGTGGGGAAATCGGAAAGAATATTCTCAGGGCATATGCTTGGCAATATGGAGAACTCAGAAGTCCAAGTTAGAGAATTGTAAAATCTCAACAAGTTACACTGATTCTTTGGAATGTTTTATCTGGAAACATTTTGAAAAACCTACATTCATACATACATTTTAAATTTATGGTCTTGCTGTATTTTAAATGTATTGCTGACCTGCTTTTAGCTATCCTATATACTGATACATACAAACCAATACAACTAGCTTCACTCTTGATCCAAACAAATAAAATAAATTTTTAGCCCTCTGTTTCATGCAATGCCAACAGATGAAGAAATTAAGATACCACTATGCCATGATGTTACATCAGCAAACAGATGGAAATCTTACATCTGCCACCGTTTCACAGTCTGATGTAGCAGGCAATGCATCTTAGTGTTTTGAAAGCAGACATCTCCAGAGACTGCCTCACACAGACCTTCACCACTGCAAGAAACTTGGTGCAGTGCCTCCAGTGTGGTGGTAAAAGGAGACTAACCAGGCATGGAAAATTTTCAGTGATGTAAAATACGAGGGGAAAAGAGCCACGTTTGAACTTTAGAATCATGGGTAGTTGGTGGAAAACACAAAAATTATGTATTGTAAATAATGGGGTACATTCACTTAGAGATAGGAAAGATATTATTTTAACTCCCACAAATAAACAAGCAGGTTTGGGTATATTTTCCTCCTCAAATCAGAGGTAAATAATCTCTTGTGACATATATGCTTAATTCATTAGGCTACAAAACTGATTGCAGTTAAATGCACGCTCAAATGCTGGGAAGGACAAGTCAGATTAACAGCCATTTAGCTCAGTGTCCTGGTTTAGGCAGTAGCTAATACTTAGGGACATAGCAGAAGATGACCATTCCACATGTAATGTATTCATATTGCCCAGCAGACTTAGGTCAGAACAGAGAAAATCCTTGTGCTCATCTTTATGGATAACACTACCACAAAAGGTTGGATTGCTAAATGCTTTTAATTAAATGTCGTAAAGCAGAAAGAACAACCCACAGTTTTATTGAACAAAATTAAAAAGTCATGGGAGTCACCTTCACATAACAACTTGTCTCACCAGTTCTCCATTGACAAGAGCAAAGTTGTAAAAAAATGATCATAAGTCCTATGCCATGAAAATAATCAGCTTCCTTTCAACCAAACCAAACAAATAAAAAGAAATATGAGTATTAAAGTAAGTCTTGTTTAAAACAAATAACCTCATTTTTAAATCAACTTGGTGACAATTAAACAACACTAACATGCAGAATCACAGAATAGTTAGGGTTGGAAGAGACCTACAGAGATAAACTAGTCCAACCCCCAGCAGCTCTTCACAGCTCAGCTGTGCCCTGGCTCAGCTCCAACTCCATGTAGCTTGGCTGGGTTCTGCTGGGGTTGGGGCTCTGTACAGCTTGGCTGGGCTTAGCTCTGTGGTGGTTCTGATGCAGGGTCTGTTCCCAAGCACGCAGCTCCCAGAGAAACAGAAGCAACGACCACAGAGTTAGTTTTACTTTCATTCTCGCTCCCACTGCAGTGGGGGTGCCTCCTTGGAAGTGGCTCCAACCCCCATGAGCCTATCAATAGTTACACTTTTGTTGGATGCAGTACCAGTTATGACTTTTCTTCCTGAGTTTATCAATGAGGATTTTTTGTGTGATAGAGCGTTGAAAGCCTTGCTGAAGTCCAGGTAGAAAATATCCACTGCTCTGCCCTCATACATCTGAGTAGTTGTTCTATTGTTGAAGGCTATCAACTTGGTCGAGCCTGACTTACCTTTAGTGAATCCATGGTGACTATTTCTGATCAACTTCTTGTTATCCATATAGATAGACATGGCCTCCAGAATGAGGCTCTCCATCACCTTTCCGGGGACTGAGGTCGGCCAATTGTTCACTGGGTCTTCCTTCTTGCCATTTTAGGAGTCCAGGGTGACATTTGCTTTCTTCCAGCCTCCAAGCACCTTCCTGATCACCATGCCCTTTCAAAGATGATCATGAGCAGCCTCACTACAGTGTCCAACACCTCTCTTAGCATTCATGGATGCATCCTGTCAGAGCCCATGGACTTGTGGATGTCAGGTTTGTTTTAGGTGTTCTCTAACCCAATCCTTCTTTACCAAGGGAAAGCCTTCCTCCCAAGATCACTTCACCCTGGACTCCTGGGTCAGAGATCCCTGAGGACTGGTCTTGTCAATGAAGACTGATGCAAAGAAGGCATTTGGTAAGCGCCTCTATTATGAGGTTCCCCTATGCATTTACTAATGGGCCCACATTATCCTTTTTTTCCTTAAGGTATTGATGTATTTGAAGAAGCCCTACTTGTCCTTGACATTGTTGGCCAGATTTAATTCCAAATGGTCCTTGGCATTTCTTGTCTCATTTCTGCTTTCATATCCTCTGTATTTCCTGCATATGCTGGAGTAATAACAGGAGTTCATTATTCATCTACGCGGGTCCCTTGCCCCTTTTCCCCGATTTCTTCCTTGTTGCTAAATATAATCCTTGAGGATGATCGGAAGTGATCCCTGGATATCAACAATTGGATCCCTTTTCCCTGCAGGGCTTCTTCCCATGTGGTTCTTTCAAGAGGATCTCTGAAGAGGCAAAAGTCAGGTTGTCTGACTCTCCATGGCTATAATCTTACTTGCTGCCCTGCTTCTTCCACGACCAATACTGAACTCCTCAATATCATGGTCACTACAGTCAAGGCTGACCTAAACCTTCACATCTCCAACAAGACCTTCCCTGTTTGTTAGTATCAGGAGGAGCAGAGCAGTACACCATTCCTTGAGGGATGATCCAGTACCCATGTCAGAATGTTGTCATCAGTACTTTCCAGGAACCTCCTAGATAGTTCATGCTTCACCATGTTGGTTTTTCAGTAGATGTCAGGGTAGTAAGTTATTAGGACAGTCCTGTGGTGTAAAGGAGAGCACCGTGGACTCTGAATCCCAAGGACCTGAGTTCGAGTCTCAGTGGGGACCGTCCCCTGGGCAGTTAAATGCCTCCCTGCCATCCGATCCCGTCAGATCTCAGATGCTAAGCAGGGTCAGCGCCGGTTAGTACTGGGTGCTGTAGACAGTCCTGAGGACTTCACTGTCACTGTCCAAGCTCGATCAGCCGTGGCAAATGGACCTTTAGGACTTAAATGGTGGGGCCAGTTCTGTGCATGCTATGGGGAGAGCCCTTCCCAAATCTTTGTTCGCGAAGTCTGGCCATACATACATAAAGTTATTATTTGACAATAAATTGGTAAATATGATAGAAAAATAAAGGCAAATAGTGAAGTAACAAAACTTGGTGATGATAATAATTACACAAAACAACGAGGTCAATCACTCATAAAGAAATAAAGGTCCTGCAAAACTGAATAAGCAGGAAAATGGGAGATTTAATATCTTGCATTTTCTAGGAAAAGAACAAAAATTCATCCGATGAAGCTAGTAGAATTGCAGTGAACAAAAAGAAATATTTCCTCATTGAAATGCCCTTGCTATAAAATATTTAAAATACTAAAAATGTATGTGAACTTGAGAGGAAAAATAGATGAAGTCATGGATAAAAAAGTCCATCATATTTTACTTACTCTAAATACACTGGATTTAGGAAGTCTCTGTGCTACAAACTGTTAGGGAGTAAGAAAACACTTTGAAGAAGTATCACTATATTGCTGCTTGCTCACTTTTCCTTCTGTCATATCCAGCTAAGTGAATCTTTATCATAATTCTGTCAAGCTGTTCTCATATTCTTATAATCTAGGGATTACAAACAGGAAATTTTGTGTTGAATATAATTGTTGAGAGTCAGATAAAAATATTATTGACATATTTCGATAATACTGTCTGACTACAGTTAGAAAAAGCTAACAATGAATTCGTGCCAACAAAGCAGGAAGAACACAATAGTAAACTACAGCACCAATTATCATCTTGGCAGTAAATTAACAAAGAAGGTGCCCCAAGTTTCTGCAGTGGATGCCCTTTTTGCTGAATATGATCTTGAATTACAAAACTTGTCAATAATACACTTTCAGCAGAAAAAGTTGTGTGTATTAGTTAACTGTTGCTTAGTGGGGTTACACAAAATGTGTTCAATATTTTAAAATAAAAAGCAGTATTTGCATTTAAGAATTTGAACTAGTCATGAGACTCACACAGGTTAAAATAATTTGAAGGGATTTTTGTCATTACTGTGAATCTCTGCTTGTCATTCTTTCTGCAAAATAAAATTAGGATGCACAAGGAATAGAATCAGGGGTATTAGAATCCAATTAAATAAGTCACTGTCTTATGCTCATGTCTAGTTAGTGCACCACAAAACACACATAAAGAGAACAAACAAATGATGAGAAACACAGAGGAGAGTGGGTACAAAGGCAACAGAAATCATAACAGTAAAAATACCATAAGACAATATATATTGAAATTGACAAACTGAACAGTTCAGAAGAGAGAAATTTGTCATAGATTTACTTTCTGTTTGTGATGTGTGGAAAGCACAAAAACTTCACTTCTCCCTTTCTAATAAAAGGAGGATTACACAGTATTTAACTAAAAAACCACATCAACTGCCTTGTGAAACTCGAAACTACACAATGAAACTGTCCACAATCTCCCTGAGAATTTTTGGTTTGATTTGTTATTTTTTGGGGTTTGTTTTTTTTTTTTTTTTTTTTTTAATTTAGTCTATAATATTAACAGCAAGAATTAAAGCTATATTTTCTTGGCAGAATGAACATGAAGACATATGTTTCATAGATAAGCTACTCTCACAACTTGCCAAGATGAGACCTTTCTGAAGCCTGTTATATGGCAAATGTATCTTATTTCACACATACGTCTGAAATTCATGTTTCCAGACATAGAGGACTAACAATGGATTCAACTATCTACCTAATTCAGAACATTCAGTATCCTGTCACCAGTAGAAAAGCAAAGGCTGCTAAGCAGTTAGTCATGGAAAAAATATCTCTGTGCCATCTGGGGCAAAAAACCTCAGATGTGTCTGCAACTCAGTGCTTAATGCTAGAAAAATAGGATGAAAATGTGGATCGCAAACTCCAGAAGGCTACCCCAGGCTGCCACAGTGGTTGAAGCAAGATGAAAGTCATGCTTTAAGCAAAAAGAAATCTTTTGAAATACTGGGTGTCAGAGTGTAAATCCCATATTCTAAAATTAGATCATCAATGCAGAAAATTGAATAAGCTAGTCTACTTTGCTTCAAATTCACTTTTTACCTACACGCCCATCTAACTTGATATCTTAAACAATCCTCTTCTACAACTTGTCATTACACTCCAGTCAGTGTAACCTTCTTCAACTTTATTTTCTTACACAATTAAAATTAGAGGATGTCTGATGTATTATTATACAGATTTTGTCCTGATAGGGGACAAGAGTATCAGAAAGTTTTAGATTGTGTAGTCAGTTATTTAGGTAAAAAAAAAACAGAGAAACCACACAAAAAAAGATTCTTTCATATTTGGCTACAGCTCAGAAACCGGAGGTGTGATATCACAATCCAACAGAACAAGACTACCCTGAGGATAGTTTCCTCTGTTTCAGAGAACTCAAATCTGACCTAAACAGAAGTTCAGCTTTCCCACATGATGCTAGCACATGACAGTTTAGTACTGTGACTACATTACTGATTTAATTACTTAAAATACTTTTTCCATGAACATTTATGTTACTTTTTAATCCCACAAATTCTGTCATACACTTTGTTTGGAAAAAGTGTACAAGAAATATTTTGTATTTAACCTTGCACGTATGTCCAAAGTTACAAGAGGAAGCAGGTCTATTTGAAAGCTACTGCATTTAAAATTCTCACGTATAGTTTTCCAAGAACTGTAATACTCCAATGCTAGATTCTCAAGGGTTTTTGCAAATTTAAATAAAATTACAATTCTCCAAAATCTTATTTCATAAAAATGGATTTCTAGTCTTTTAAGCCTATGCCATGGTTTTATTTGCCTGTCTTGTATTGTGTGTAGCTGTTTTTTATTCAATTATAGATTAAGACCATTCTGTTCCAGTGTTTGAATATTTTGGAGATTGTTTCTCTACTATCATTTAGACAGGTAGTTCTTTCCTCTTCACTGTGGCTTTGGGAATAGAAGTGCTAGTATGAGAATATAGCACCATTTCCTGAAATATTGTATGATCCAAAGTATTCACGCAACTTGTCAATAGTAATAAAAAATTCCCCAAATTATGATTTGAAAATAATTCACTTAGGATTTCAGATTTCTAAATATTCCATGTTTTTACTTAATAAAACTGCACATACATTTCAACCATAAAAAAACCAAAATAAAATAAACCCACAAAACAAGCAAACAAAAATCCAACAAAACAAACAAAAACCCCAAGCCCAACCAAACAAAAAACAATTTAATCAAACAAAACCAGCTCATATAACAGTGAGATAACAGGTAAAATATATCTCTAGTGAGTCAGTGCTTGTATTTCTGTCTTGCCCAATCCTGATATTCATTATTCAACCTTCAAATCAGTTTTATTCTACAGGATACTGGAAAAAGAATTTCAAAACAACAACAATGAAAGCTGATTTATTTTAAAATACTCTCTCCAATACTTATATCTCTTTTTTATGTTTAAATAGTTATTATGGGATCTAGCTATTCAAACCGTAACATACCTCCATATGCAACATCTTAACGTAGAAGAAGACAAATATTTTTATTATTCCACAAAATCTTACTAGATTATCTCAAATGGCAGATACATAAATGAGAATAAACTGTTAGTTCCTGTAATAACATAAATTTAAAGGAATTACTCAGCTGAAAACTGACAAATGTAGGGGTATTAAAATTTATTTGTCTATTTCTATAATTAAAAATCATATGGCATATTCAATTCTATCCCAGTCAGAAAGTAGGTGACCTTCTCTCTTGCATCTTGGGGCACTGGGTAATGACATCTCATAACCTTTTGTTCTTCCTATCATATTCTGTGTAGTACTTGGAACAATCTATATTTTTAAAAATGTCTGTTGGACTCAGATCTAAATGTCAATTAGATTGAAAAACATCTTTATGAATTTTGATGGGATGCAGCATGTACATCTCCACTACCTCTAGGTAGTTGAGTCTCAGAAGCACTGACGAAGATATTTAGGCATCAAAAGCATTTAGTGCTAAATTATTTGAGCTGTTAGTAAGTACTGTTATCAAGTACAATATCAAGTAATTAACTCCAATATAAGCAGGTCTGTAAACTGAACTAATAAAAGATACAATATCCATACTATCTATAAGCATTTAATTGTGGTTTAGTGGTTTTATTTTTATGTATCTATAGATAGATGATAGATAGATAGATAGATAGATAGATAGATAGATAGATAGATAGATAGATAGATAATTAGCCATATATAGATGTCTAACTGGAGAGTGGAATTTATGAGGTAGAAGGGGATAAGTTAAAGAAATAGAATTTGATCTAATCAAGAGATGTACAAGGAAGTTTGGCAACATTGTTAATAATTCATGAAATCAAATAAACTAAAATGTCTTATGACCCTGACTCCTAGAAATCATATATTTTAAAAGTCATTCTGCAGTCTTTGAAAAGAGAAAATTCTTTGTAATTTTTTGATCCTATTAAAGAATTCAGTTATGTCATAGTCCTGAATGCATTGTTCCAACATAAATACTCAGTTGACCTCATTGAACTTTTTTCTCAACTTCCAGTTCATAAATTCCATAACTTACATTTCAGAACAGCTGCTAATTCAAAATACTACCTGTTTACACATCTGTTTTCAGAGTCTACCATAATTACCAGAAAGAACCTAAACACAAAAGAAAAACAACCGCAACAAGAGAAATAGCAACCCTTTCAAACCTGACTTTCCCTTGCTCCCCTTCCCATTTTGTTTTATGAACATTGCCCAGTATTTCCCTAATGAATACATCCTCTCAGGGATCAAAGCAGAGGCAACTTACATAAAAAAATTATTCCATAGTCTAGATTGGGGTGGGATAGGTGGGGAGGAGACCCAAAAAATAAAACCAGAACAAAATAAAGCAAAAAACCCCTGACAAACAAACCCCACCACACAGTACCTACCCATTGAATGCTTGTTGCATTTAAGTGCTAATTAGTGAACTAGTGTGGTGTCATTGTAGGGCAAGAAATACAGACTCAATATCTAGGCATGCAATTACAAAGTTGATTACACGGAGATGCTGTTGTGAATGCTCACCCCTTCTGTACCCTTCTACCTATTCATATCCAATTAATTTTATTCTTGGAGAACTATAGCTTCTAAGAATAAATGCAACTCATGAATAAAACAAGACATAGCAGTGCATTGTAAGAATAGAAAATAATCCTCTCACTACTGCAAACTAAAATTGTTGCAAGCAAAATTAATTTTACCAGAAAAGAATCCTGTAGATAATAGAATCAACAACTTAAGCTGTGCAAATTATTTAGAGTTCAGATCTAAAACACTTCCTTTTTCACTCAGCTATGTTTCAATTTTGCTATATTAACAAATTCTTAAACTTGTTTATACTAATCATTTTTCTTGCCCCTTTCAACAGCTGGAATGTGGTAATCCTGGTTCTTACTGACTCCCATACAACAGAGTACTAAGATCTATCAGTCTACAAGATCTGAATATCAAGAGTGCACAATGCACCCGTGCCATACCACTATGGAGATTAATAGACATGGACAGCCAAATGAAAGTTAAGGACACAAAAAAAGCCAGCAAGTCACATTGTGCAGGTTTACTCCCAATATACTTATTCACTCCATCTGCCTGTCCTCAGCAACATCAGCTCCATTTCTAATACACACAGTCACTGTTTTTACTTTTGTCTTTCCTCTTTCCCTTTCTAATGAATAATTTTGATGAATAATCACACTTTCTAGTATCTGATTTGGGTGGTAGACAGGAACATGCAACTAAAAAACTCTTGCAAAAAATACATTCATCTATGTTAAATGTAGTGTAAAAATTATAAATATAACTAGTTCTGTAATAATATAGAACTGCATATATATGTATATATATATTTGTATTTTGACTTTTGGTTGACTTTGCTTTTCACGCTCTGTAGAAACTGTATGTTTTCCCAGAAGTGTCAAATAGCAACAGCTGTTTTATATTGTGCATTATACACTTTAGGACCATAAAGAACAACATTAAGAGGTAAGTTTTTCTTTGTCTTGGCTCAAAACTCAGCAGAAATTTGAATTCTTCACTTACAATGTTTTTCTTTCTGTTGTGATAGGCATGGCATAATTAGTTTTCAAAAGAATGTAGGAAGTTTGTTTTACACATTTAGCATTAAATAATCACATAATTCTTTCATTTTAATATTTTTCAATATTAAGTAACAAAAAATAAAGGTCAGACTATATGCCAGAACCCAAATGCTCTAAGAACACACCAAATAAAAGTGTGCAGTTACATGTAACATAAAACGTCTAAGAGAAAAATATTTTTATTTTTTTTTCAATTCAGCTTGCATTTTTCTGCTTTTAAAACTGAAAGAACTGGAAATAGAATGCATCCACTAATGTGAAAGAAAAACATTTCAAAATATTGTCTTAATTTTTGATACAATATTACATTTGCTTCCAATGATGTATTGTTACCTTTGTAGTTAACTTTGAAACCGATTGATCCCACACTTTCATCCGTCTGGAGGTGCAACCACATCTGATTGCTCATGCTCACAATTAAGTCTGGTACAAAGCTCCCAGTTAACCTATAGATAGGAAAACAAAAAAACAGTAACCAGATTTTTCTTTTCTTTTTCTAAGGAACCTAAGTAAGCATTAAACATTTTTTATGTTTGCTTTTAAATTCATTGCATTCAGATCACACTAAATTAGCTATCTACTGGCAGGCTAGTCAAGACATCTATTGAGTCAGCAATGCCTGCAGATTTGATAGCAGTCTATGAACACATGCAACTACTGCTCATGTTGTCCTGAAATATTTCATCTCAGTTTCAGTTGCTGGTCCAGAAAGACATGCAACTTCCTTAATCCTGAACCTCATCAGGCAGTCCCGTCTGCATGATTCAGGTACGTGCAGGCATATCAAAGGCACTAGAAGCCCATAATGAGGCTTTACAATGATTCTTTGATTTCTCTGGTATACAACTACCCACTATGCTTTCAATATCTAAAAGGAAGTTGCTAATTCTTAAGTAGCAACACTATTATGATAGTCCATGTGTTCCTTGCGCCCTCTCCCCTCTCCTCATCACCTCTACCACAACATTGGAAGAATAGACTGACATTTACTCCTTCACTAAGAAAAATAATAAATGTCACAACTTTAAAATCTTCTAATGTTGCAGAATGGTGATTAATTAGAAAGCACTAAATTTGCTTTTTCTTTTATTTTCTTTTTTCTTTTTTTTTCACTTTTCATATTGCTTGCAAAAATTTACAAGTCAATGGAAGCGTAAATGTTGATTCTGTTTGCTGAATAAAATAGTATGATAGCAAAAAGGAAATGTTGGGAAAACTTCAGTTTTATGTCATATTGCATTTTTTTTCACTAAATTTTGTCTTGAATTTTGCAAGAGTTTATCATCTGAAACATAATGCTGAAAAGTTTCAAACCATTTTCCATTTTTGTAAAAGGGATCATAAACACAAGACTGTACAAGAGTGAAAGCTGTTAGTTCAATTTTTTGCAGTTCTAACCATTCTTTAAAGGTAGCTGAAACTTCAAATGGACTATTTTAAATATATTTTGCAGTTAATTTTAGTTCTCCCCTCTGGTCTTTTTTAGCTTGTTTCTGTATGAAATACTCTGCTGTGGAGAAATTCATGTCTGTTTCCCACATCTGTGTTCACAGATGGAGCTACTACAAAGACTCTTGCCAGAACTGAACAAGTAAATGCCTGGCCAAAATGTATTAACTGCTCATTCCTGCACTAAAAGAAAGTGTCTTCAGTGAGTTCAGTCTTTGCCAAATTAGTAGATTAACAGGATGTTCCTCAGAAACAACACTGATGTAATGGCTAGCAGCATTTTGTAATTGTCACTGGTGACTGACAGTACAGCTTTTGAATATTAAGGCCATTAAGAAAATTAATCTCTCTATTATTTCAGACAGAATAATTCCTATGATAAACATATGATAGCATTTCTATTTTCTGAAATTAATTATAAATGCATATTTTTAAATCCATAATTTTAAACAAACAATGCTTTCCAATTAAATAGTACATGAGAAAAAAAAAGTACCATTTGAAAATGCATTTTTAAAAAATAAAGCAGCAAAACACATATATCACTTGTTGCTCTTTTTTTATGTCCTTGGGGATGCCTGTAAAATAACTGAGAAGGAGACACAGAGCAACAAGATTTAAAAAAACCAGTATCATGTAAAGTAAACTAAGATAATAATATAATTCTGGAGTTGTGAATTCTTTTTCTTTCTTTCTTTCTTTCTTTCTTTCTTTCTTTCTTTCTTTCTTTCTTTCTTTCTTTCTTTCTTTCTTTC
>JAOXXN010000395.1:137428093-137443210 GCA_026770055.1 Myrmophylax atrothorax
ATTGTTCAATGCTAGTGAACCTCTTGTAATTATAGTGATATTTCATGTTAAGTTTTAAATATCCTCAAATCTTATCCTATAAACTTTTGCACCAGTCATAATGACAGCACATAATTTTCACCTCTGCAAACTCAGTCCTGAAATCAGCACGGCTAGAGCAAAATATACAGCTATATCATTAAAAGGGCCCCCATACATAGAAAAGTGATAACCATCCTATCAAGGAGTGAAACAGCAGATTATATAGTAACCTAGGCAGCAGGCAAAGCTTCCATACTCCAGCTGCTAATAAGGCTGCCAAACACATTCACTCTTTTCAGCAAAGCTTGATAGACTCTAAAAGCCCATTTAGACTTGACACAAGGCCAAGGGTAGATGGATAATAAAAGGTACACATTTAAACAAAACGTCTCAGCGAAATTATTTATACTTAAGATTGTACAGAAGCTTCATGTGTAATTCTCTGTTTGCTCTCTGATTTCTGTAATAGGCCAGAGCCAGATTATTTTACTCAAAAAACCCAATACCAAAACGTTTGACAATATAAAAAATTGCCCATTCACTGTTTGTGAAAACATTAAATTAGCACTTCTAACTTTTCCAGTACTTAAAATATATAACTCATGTGGTATTTTTCAATATTATATTAACATTTTCATCTTTCCCATTCCCCATATTTGGCTGCAAATTTTTGGAAGCCAAGTCTCTCACCTGTGAGGATTTAGAAATTTAATGCAGTAGAAACTCCATCTTGACTGGAACAAATAAATGACTGGGCAATGCATAACAAAATTCACCTTAAAAATTAGCATAAACGAACTTGATGTAGCATGAACTGTACTATGTTATACTAGCATCTTTAAAATGTGTCTTTTTTTATTCCATAACAATGATTAGGGGCTCTTGAACAGTCATTCAAACAATAAAATTCCACACTTCTGAGCTGTCCTCTCACACAGTCTCTGAGTCTTGTCCTTTAAGTGTAGTGATTGATGTCAGGATGAAAAGAAGTTTTTACACTTATAGAAAAACCTATATACCAGAAACTGGGCATAAGATTCCCAGAGGAACTAAGCAGAATATATACTCTTTCATGCACAAGGTGTATCAAACCTCTGATCAGAATTCTCAAATGTTCCTATAAATAAATGGAACAGATCCTCATGTCAAAAATACTCAGTCTTGATAATAAAGACTCTTTAGTTTATGCCAAAAATTTTAGGTTAAGAATGTTTTATTTCATTATACTATTAATAAATACTACCATAGCAGGATACTTTAGCATTATACAGACAACCAATAAAGCTGCTGTAGGTACATATTATTTTTGTTATATTACATTTAATGTCTTAAGATCTGTTGTGCAGTAAAGCACTTCTAAATCATACAGTTGTGGTTTCCCCCACATAACTAAAAAGCCCTAAAAGCACCATGTAAGACTCCAGGATTATGTGTCAGGGGCCAAACAAACAACCACTTACTCTCCTATGATGCCAGTGGTGTAAGTAACTAAAATAGACTTAGACATGTTTTATTCTTTATTTCAAAATAAAAGAAGAAAATTGTCACAACAATGCATAATAACAAAAGACTAGACTACTTATGATTCAGTATACAATAATTTTGACAGATTGGTATCAATTTTAAAACACAGAAAATATGAATGCATGGCCAATAGATATTTTAGAACAGAAAAATGTTGATTAAAACAAAGAAAACTTAATGTATGTTACATAATCACTAATATTAAAGCAAAATCTATGCAGACGCATCTTTATCATGCAAGAAAATGTACAAGAACAAGAAGTCAACTGTTTTAAATATCAAGCTCAAAGTAAAATTATAATCAGAATCTTAGTCAAATGGCATGTTCTAGCCTATTGATTTAAAGAGGTACAGCACTTTAAATGAAAACAAAAGAAAGTTAATCTCAAAAGAAAAAAAGAGAAAAATTAAACAAATAAAGCTACAAAGCTTATACATTGAAAAGTACTACTTTGATACAGAGGCAACTTTCAAGCAGAACGCCTAACTTGTTAGGCTTCCATATCTATTTCCACAGCAGAAAAGAACCCATGAAGAAGATCTGTAAAGTTAAACATCATGGTTTAATTTACATGGAGGATTTTTCAGAGAAAATTAATGTTATGTATAAACAATCTCCTAAGTATCAGCTGCTGCATGGAACAGATTCATTGATATTGCTCTAAATATTATTTGTTATCTGTAAAAGCATGAACTCTGGTGTCTTACTATTTTATGAAAACAATTTAGATAAATTGAAACACCTATGTTGTATGGGTATTGTAACATACTTTCCACTACAGTCATCAGCAGTCACATCTGACATTTCAGTTTGTCAAAGGGATTATTTTAGAAATTATATTTTCTTATATGATCCAAAAAGTACTCACATATTATTTTACTTTAATACTCTGGTTTAAAAAAAAAAAGAAAATGAAATGAAGGAAAGGAAAAAGAAAAAAAAACCCTAGCAATGATAAATGGCAGAAGAAGGAAGAAAGGAAGACTGCTTTTTGGGAAAGGTTTAAACCAACAATTTGCAGTCAGCTGAAGTCAGCTCAGAGGTAGGTCATCACTTTGAATTCACAATCAGAAACTGAGAAAATTTGAGGCTTGAAGAACTGCCAGGCAGCATCATACAAGGATGCAGTAATGACATGGGGGTAAGAAACAATAATTGTTGCTTAGGGCATGTGTTCACAAAGAAAGAGGACCTGACTAACCCAACCAAGACCTACTAGACCAGACAAGCTTTCCTCTAAGTGAGTTCCTGTGGAAGGAGAACAGATTAAAATCAGTGAAACTGAGGAGCTTTCATGTGTTAAATTAGCCTGCTTACAGAAGGAAAGATCTGAAGTGGTATTTACATATAAATATTTGTAACTATGTAGAAGCGGAAAGAGATCAAGCTGATGATCTACAGAGCAATTCAGTTCAGAAAACTAGTCTGAACAAAACACTACTCCAAAGTGCTGTAACTGTTAAAACTTAGATAATGCAAACATATGGGAGACCCATAAGCCTTTCTATTTATATAGGAGTGGAAGTTGTTCTTAATTCCAGGATCATTTTTAGTAAAGGAAGGAGGCAAGAGCCTTTGACATTTGCCTGAAACAAAGCTCCAAAAATAGATTATGAATCTGTGCTAGATGCATACACTTTGCATATGCAATATACTACAAATATACATAGGGTTCCTGTTGTAAACATGATAGCAAAGGAAATTTACCCCAGAAGTTCTCATTTAAATTAATCTCATGGACTAACTTGTTACAATTCCTGATTGAATAATCTAGGGAGATAATAAATACCTTTGCCCACTCTGCAGAAACACTCACTAGAAAAAAAGAAAAGGCAAAAAATGGTATCTAATAGAGTAAAAATGCTTTTGAAAATGACCTGTTTATGTTCCCTTTTAGAAGATTATGACTTAGTAAAGCTTTCCTATTCCCTTTCCATCTTCTCCAGGTTGAAAAAGCTCATTATCCTCATCCTCTCCTCACAAGGCAAGTATTTCAGCCTCCAACTATCTTGCTTCAGTGAAAAACTCACCTTCTCTATCGTGGGGCCCAAACCTTGATGCATTATCCAGCTATGGTCACAGAAGTGTTGAGTAAAGGGCAATGATCCTTCCTTTTAGTCTAGTGGCTACACTCTTACTAATATAACTCAGGATGCTGTTGACCTTCTTTGCTGCCAGGGCACACTACCGGGCCATGGTCAGCTTGCTGTCTACTGCTACACACAAGGTTTATTAAACAGATAGCAGATAATCCTGTTGCCAGGGGTTCTTCCTACCCAAGTGCAGGACTTTACACTGGCCCTTGTTGAATTTCACAGGATTCCTGTTGGTTCATTCTTTCAGCTTATCTATGGTCACCTTGTCTCTACTATACTGATTGTTGGTCCTCAACTGTAATGATGGATATTTTGGTGTCATGTGCAAATCTAGTGAGGCTGCACTCTGTCCTTGATTCAAGCTTATTGATAAATACATTGAACAGAACTTGATCCAGAACAGACCTCTGTAGTTCTCCACTTGTTACTGGACTCTAGGTAAACAGTCTAGTCCATTTATGGCTATTCTCTAAATTTAACTTTCTTAACTGCAGTGGTGAAAGATGAAAAGAAGCAAATTGTTCATAAGAGCAAATAAATGGAATCTAAGGCTACTGTCCAGCAGCTATTCTAATTCACTAGAATAAATTTTGCTGATTAATTCCTAAGAACCAGGTTGAATTCAAAATGTGAAAGCAAATAGGAACGGATATTCACTATCTTACTTATTCAGGATGAAGTGAAGGTACAGGGCTTTATTAGTCCTCATGACACATACGATCCAGTAACAGGCTGCCCAAACGAAGCTAAAGGTCTTTAATGCAAATGACCGTAAATGGAACTCAGACTATAGTAAAGTGCTAATGAGAAGGCTGACATGAGGTCAGTCTGGGGACTTTTCCTATGTATCTTATTAGCAAGTAAGCCAGTCTGTCGTTTTGCAGTGGGTAATTGAGAAAGAAGTGTAGAGTGTCTTAAGGAAAAAATAAAATGCATATCTCATTAAAGAGAAAAAGAGGTGGTTACAATTATATAAAAAAAAAATTAAAAACGAGCAATAACTATATTCCATCTTCATTCTTCTTTCAGATGTTCGGGGCTTTTAGTCAAAATTTATTTAGCTTCCTTAAAACCTTCCTCTACTTAACTGGCTTTGGAGTGACCAGTGCATCCTGTTAAGAAGGGGGTTTTTTTTAATCTTAATTAACTGTTCTCTTTGATGTTCTCTGTCATTAAATATCTGATGCTTGCAAAAATTTTTCAATAAAGTTACACAGCTGATTAGAAGAATATATTCTGGAACTTTTCAAGGAATTTTCAAGTTAGTGTAGTTATAACAGCTTATTTGACTCTTTTAACGTATTTTCAATATGTCATTCCAGCCTTATTATTTTTTTAAAAAAATCACTTGTTTTTTCTTCAGAAATTTGGCGTATTTTTACTTGTTCTAAAATTCAAATTATAGTTTTGTTTGGTTCATTCACAAATAAGTAATAGAAAAGAAAGGAATCAGACATATTGTCTTAGTTTGAGGCTGTACTACACCAGAAGGGACCTACCATTTGGCGGTTGGGTTTTTTTTTTGTTTGTTACATTTGGTGCTGGAGGAGTAGTTTCCTCTGGTCTGTTTACAGTTATATCTATATCTACATATATTTTTATATATACAGTAGTTAAGAACAGTTATCCTTCTTATATCCATTCTCTAATTAAAGTTCCTCTCTTCTGGTTTTTGGTAAACATTTTGGTTTTCCCTCAAACTAAGACACACATTAACTTACATTTGAAAATAGAAAATTAGTGTTAATGGCTGACAAAAAATATTCTTCTGACCAAATCGATTTTCAGTTCCCAGCTATCAGAAGAAAAATAAAACTGTGGATATAAAGAAATGCATGACTGAAAAAAATATGGTTCAGAACAAATTTCTAGATTTTTGTTCAAACAGGCAGTGATCGCTGGGTTTATACAAATTGAAAAAACTCCAAAAGCTGTCTGGCTAGAAGTTTAATAAAGTACTTTTTGGCTCCTTTTGTTTCCATGTTGTCCACAATTTTTTGAACTGATTCAGAATTTAATCTTTATTTCTTTTTGGTACCAGAAGTTCTTTGCATTCCTGCATTCTCTTACAATTTTAAATGTCATCGATTGTTGCAGTAAGACATATACTAGAACAGTCTGAAAGTAACAGTTAAGCATCAACCAGAAATTTTCAGTGATGCAGGATAAATGTCATCCTTCAGTACACACAGATGTATATCTCTACGATTTTCCAGGTGTTTCTCTCAGTGAATTTACAATCACTTTAAATTTTTAAGTAGATACAGAAAATACAGCAAATTTTTGCATCTTAATTTTATCAAGATTATTACATTTGAAAATCTGAAAATCCAGACAAAATCAGCCATCTAGTTTTTGATAACACAGACAAGCCAAACATCTCTAACATGATTTATTTCCTCTTCACTAAACTAAGGACATAGACAGAGAACTAACACTTCTTTTTCCCCCTTTTACATATATCTTTCCAAAGAAAAGATTTTATTGCAACAATATATGCTTGCTTAGTAGGAAAAAAAAAATGAAAATGACCAACATAAGCCCACATATGAATACCTTTTTTTCAGTTGGTTTAACTTAGATGAAAAAGTGCTTTTTGAAAGGCCTATTACTTTAAAAAAGAAAAAAAAACAAAACCCAAAACCAAAGTTTAACACAAATTAATGTTAGTTAATGGGAAAACAGTGAACTGAAATACAAAACAATTATATTTTTATAGTCATACTGTGTTTTCTTTTCAAAGGCATGTGCATCAATGCAGGATAAATCTTTGTAATCCAACATAATCTACTAAAAAACTCAAAACAACCCAATTTATAAATTCTTCAAGACTCTCAACAATATTATAGGAATGTATGAAATGAATGACATAATGCTGGGAATGGAAAGCATTCACATCTATTGGCCCTATATGCCAGTAATGAACTCAAAAAGACTACCTTTATTGTATTTGTCAACTAAAAAGCATTGCCATCATTGTCTTATATATTGAATTTCTTTGTAATTTGGTCTTGTGAATCACAGTGCAACAGAAAGTGTTATTTCACCTTTTTAAGGATATGATAAAATCAAATAGGCAAATCTGTAACATAATTTCTATACAGATTATGTACACAACAATGTATATAGAAAACATTTAACAAAAAGATAAGTTTAATATTTAAAGGTTCTGATTTCTAATTCTGTTTCTTGTGTCACCATGGATGTGTCATTACACTGTAGTTTTCTCATTTCTTTTCAACAAAATTAAAATCACACTTTCTTTTTGCTGCCAGAGGGATATCAATATTAGTTGCTTAATATCTGTTCAGTGTTACTAGCAAGTAGAGTGGCATTTATAAATTAAATATACAGTTCCAGATAGAACAATACTTGCTAAAGCCTGAACTATGGGTTGATATGGGTTTGACACTCCTTCATTTTGCATTTTCAATGAAGTTCAGATATGTGGAAAACTAAGTAATCTTAAAACCAGTAATAATCATTTTTCATTTATTCTTAATATAAAAAAATCAATGTACCATTGCTTTAGAGTATCTACATCAGGTATCTAACATTTGCCCTATCTATTCTAAATCCAGTGTTAGGTATAAAGAAGCTATTTGACATAAATTTATCCCTAAATATTACTAAACTAATTTAAGACTCCAGAAATTTATCCAATTTATTCATCTTCACTACAGGGAAGATTATTTTAAGAGCTATTTTTTTTTGTATTATTATTTGGTTTTAAACAGATTAGTACTAGTTGGAAATAATGTGAAGTTCTCAGAAAGGTTGTTTATTTACTAGGCAAAAGGTGAAGACAAGGTTGCAGAAAAAGTATCTTGTCATTTACCTTCACATCAGTCTGTATATGTTCATTCCATAGAAAAGAATACAAATCTTTACACTTAAACACATCTTTTGCATTTTTAACCTTACTTAAGTCTAGCAAAATTAACAGAAATTGCTGCCTAATAAGTATCATTTTACCATTAGTAACACAAGGCTACAGGATTTATGTTGACCCATGTAGACACTCCTTGGCTTGAGCATGTTTTCACTAGTTTTGATAGCTCATAGATGTCAAGCGAATATTTCCTGAGCTGATTTAATTTCAGAACTGTGGTCTGTTAATACTGCATACAGTAATGTGCTGGTAAAGCTACATAGTCTCTGCTTAGCAGCAACAGCCCTTTATACTTAGTGAGGCTGAGGGAGGCTAATGTGCAGCTTCTGTATTTTAGTATAAACAATGAGAAAGAAGCAGACCGTGTTAAGAAAACATACCAAAAAATAATTGAACTCCAAGTCTGAAGAGGAAGCTCTCTCCATCACCTCCAGGAGTACTGAACTCCTCCTAACAGAGATCCTTGGATGCTCTCAATTAATTGTAATATCACCCCAGGGGCACAGTAAAAAGGGTGAAAATAAGACAAGAGAAATACAGTGAAGAGTAGAAAGGAAGTTCCTAATTCCAATAAGCATATTATTACTATTGATGTTGTTCTATATTAGATAATTTCACCTACCAGACCACTAAAATTTTAATTGGAATAACAATAAATTATTAACTCCATATAAATTTTGTTCCCTTTGGCCATAACAAGATTCCGTGGCTAATATTATATTACATAAGTGTATTACAATCCAACTAGCTTTTTAGGTCTGAAATTGTGTATTCCAGACATACATTATCTTTCTATGTATCTTATACCACTGAATTACTCCTCAATGACTGTCAGGACTCTGAGGGTTCTGTCCAGCCTTCCCCTAGACTCCTCCCACCCATGTCTGTGGGTCCGGGACCACACTTGAAGCCATCGCTCCCTGTGACGTTGATGCCACTGCAGTGCTGATCCCCCCCTCCGCACATCCTTGTGCTGCCCAGCCATGGGGCTAATGTCCCTGCTTGGCCTTGGCCTGTCTTGTTTCCCATAGAAGTGCCTGACAGCCATGCCTGGGTGCCTGCAGATGCCCTCCACAGACTGCTGTGCTCCCTGGCTGGGGGCAGTGGGACCAGCACTGGCTGCAAAGCCCAGCACTGCCAGCTTCAACTCCAATCTGCTGTGGGCCCCACCTTGCCAGCCTTCAGGGAGCCACTGTGCCTAGCTTGTCCCTTATTCCCTGTGAAAAATAGCATGTCTATGAACAAGGCAAAGCACTACATTTAAAAAGAAGAATTAATTTTCTCTTATTTCTCACTCAGAATAAATAAATAAACCTAATATCTAAGCATAATAAATGTTAATTATAAATAAAATCAAAGTTGAATGATTTATAAATGAAATGGTACCATCTTTTATTTTTTGGTTTTATCTAAAAGGTCAGAACAGTCTGAAAAATAATACTTTTAAAGAAAGGTCAAGTCCTAAGTGAGATGAAAACAATTCTGTGGGAAGCAAAAGGTTCCTTCAGTATAAAAACTGATTCAAAATCCACTTAGACTTTACAGAGATAAAGCTATTCTTGCAGAACATTATGTGCTGTCAACATCAAGTGGGCAGTAAGTGAACTTTTGAGCTATGAAGTGGCATCCAGAGCAAAACAAGAGCTTTGCCTCAGGAAAAGCTTCCCTATGAGATACCCCCAGCGTTTCATTAGTCAACAACTTCAAGACGCCTTAAGGTAAATTCTTACATACTAAAATAAATTTCAAAATCAATTTAAAAAGAGTTGCATATGCATTGCCTTAATGAGGATTTCAGGCAATTTTGCACCACAACACAATGATAGCAATGAAAGTGTTCTTGTTTCATAGCCAAAATGGTTACTACTACCCAAATAGCTGCCTCCGTTACTGCAAGCATCTTCCCTCACCTTTATGTTGTACAGAAAAATGCCCAAAGAGAAATACTCCATAGGAAAAATATTTATTGGCATGTCTAAAAACATGATAATTTGACACCGTGATAACATCCTCATAGGAAATGTGGGATAGAGGAATGGACAATGAGGCAGATCAAGAACTGGCAGAATGACAGAGCTCAGAGGGTTGTGATCAGCAGAGTAGAATACAGTTGGAAGCGTGTAGTCAGTGGTGTTCCCCTGGGATCAATATTTATTCCAGTCTTATTCAACTCGTTTATCAATGACCTGTATGAAGGGATAGACTACATCCTCAGCAAGTTTGCTGATCATACAAAAATGGGAAGAGTGACATACAGATACATGAGAAGGCTATGCTGCCATTCAGCAGGAAGAGTATGGCCAGAAGGTTGAGGGAGGTGATTCTTCTCCTCTACTCAGCCCTAGGGAGGCCACATCTGGAGTGCTGTCCAGTTCTGGGGTCCTCAGTACAAGAAAGACAAGGATCTACCAGCATAAGGCCACAAAGATGACCAGGGGTCTGGAGCATCTCTCTTACCAAGAGAGACTGTAGGAGCTGGGCCTGTTTAGTCTGGAGATGAGAAGACTGAGAGGGGATCTCATTAATGCATATAAATATCTCAAAAGTGGGTGCCAAGAGGAAGGTCCCACACTCTTTTCAGTTGTGCCAAGTGACAAGAAGAGGAGCAATGGCCATAAACTAAACACAAGAAGATTCACTTCAGCATGAGGAAAAAATTTATGTTGAGGGTGGCAGATCACTGGAACAATCTGCTCAGGGAGGTCATGGAGTCTCCCTCTCTGGAGACCCTCAATACCCACCTGGATATGTTTCTAAGTAACCCAGGTCACCTTGCCTTGGAAGGGGGCTTGGACAGGATGATCTCCAGAGGTCATTTCCCCAATAATTCAGTGATTCTGTGACTTTTCAGAAATAGCAGCTGGTTTTGGATACTTCTTATACTTCTTGGCTCACAAAACTTAAGAATGTCAAATTTCGAGATGGCTGGTTGCTCACCATATCTGAACATTTCCGATTTTCACAGAATGGTTTAGATTGAAAGGCCCCTTAGAATTTGGCTTCTGTCAAAACTATCAGCAGTTTAAAGTCACTGCTAGATACTTACTTTACCGAAATTAAATGGTACTATGATCATCTTTGCAAGACAAGACCTTCTGCAAGATTCTACAGAGTTTCAAAGCAACTTCTTTCACATGTAAGAAAAAGTTCCTGAATAGCAGTGATGGACTTTACTGCAGTAAATTTGTTCCCTTAGGAAATAATAAATAAAAACCCCAAATAAACAAAAAAACTTACATCACATCACATTAATTCTAAGAAAAAGTGAATGAAAATTTGAGTACAAATAAGACATTTTGATTCTGGTACAAAGACTGTGGGATACTTCAATATCAATTAAGCACTCAAAAATTACATTGTAATTCCTCCACAAGAGGTATAAGGATGAATATATGACATTCAAGAACCATCTGAATGCAATGATGTGCAATGTGCTCTAGGATGACCCTGCCTGAGCAGAGAGGTTGGGCCAGATGACTCCACCGTGGTTCTTATCAACCTTACCCTTATCAAGGCCAAGCTGGATGGAGCTGTTAGCAACCTGGTCTGGTGAAAGGTGTCCCTGCCCATGGCAGGGGCTTGGAACTACATGATCTTTAAGGTTCCTTTGAACCCAAACCATTCTGTGATTCTATGATACTGTGGTAGTTTTAGTAAGGCCTTAGTTTTGTAGGCCTCAGTTTAGTAGGCCCTGATAGTCCTTCATAGATATGAAAGGACAGGTTATCCCCTGACTTAAGCAGCCAAAGCGGTATTTCATATCATCTGATTTCAAAGTATAAAAGCAAGTGTAGGGAGATGCCTAGGACAGTTCCTTCATGTGTGCGAAGGACGTGTTGTGTTGTTGTGAGAGGACCAGTCCTCACTGCCACCTGACCGTTTCTTCACAGCTATTTTGGTTCAGGGAAGCAAACATTTTATTGTTGGTTTTTCTCCTCTCTTGCTGAGTGCCTCTTGGGAGGTGTCTTTTGGGGTATTTTGTGGATCTGAAATGGTGGGAATCTGCTTTTGATGGGAGGTGAAGGATTTTTGTAATCTTTTACTCCTGTGTGAATGTGTTATATTGCCTTTTGCTTTTTATTTTCTTTCTTCTGTGTAAATATAAAAAGTTTGTCATTTTAAGTTCCAGTTTTTGAGGTTTTTTCCTCCCTTTCCTTTGGGGGGTGGGGGGCCCCTCTATGACCCTGTAGTTGGTACTTAGAATTTTGCCAGGTCAGCCCACTACAGATACTCATTCTGTGATTCTGTCAATTCCTTCCAGGTTGGTTAATATTCATAAATTCCCATTAGGGTCGCTGGGAATTCAAATGATTCTTAGCTTAAGTACTATTGACTAGCTTGCTCTAAGTGTCAAAAGAGTGTGCTCAAATGGCTTCAAAAAATAGAAGGTCAATTCATTATGACTGAAGTGTCTTTAAATCCATAATTATATTTTTTATCAATTTATTTAAATTATATAGGTTTAAGAACTTTCTATGGAAAAACATTATTTAAACATGTAAATTTTACATGTCTTTCATGAAAAGACAAACTACCCAAAACCATGCTGTCTACAAATGAAATGTATATATCTTCTTATAGTTCCAATTATAAACCTGCTTATGCTATTTATCTGTTACACCTGACGTATATGTTAGGAATTAAAAGGTGTTGCTTTTAATCCAAATTAAATGAGAAGATAAGAAAAAGGAGTCACAGATGAAGAAAAATAGAAAAAGCATCAGCTTGTTTTACTTTCGCAAAGTCAATATGCCTCTTCCCTTTTGAATTTGAGTCAGCCTTATTGAATTTGAATATATGTCCTTCAAGTCAAGGATTCTCTTCACAAGTATTTGTATATATCATGGTGTACCGGGGCAGTACTATAAACTAAACCAGCAAATCTGCCAGCTTGTGAAAAGTGGAAGAGAGAGCATTACCTAGTGTCCAGCTACCTCAGATTAGGGCTCAAAAGCTCTGATGCCCTGCTCTAGTGGTAACTTTCCAGGTGACTTTGGGTAAGTCACTATGAATTATGTGCCTCAGTTTTGGAATCCAAAACAGACCTAATAAATATTTTCCATACTATCCCTGTGATTCATAACTTTCTAATCTGTGTATCTTCTCTCCCCCCACAGTCCTATTTATTTTCGAAGCTGCAGGGTCTAAGACAGGTCAATCACTTTTCATCAGAAACTTACCCATGTGTTTGATCTCTCTGCTTTCTCTGAACTTTCTTCAACTTAGCCATATTCTTCTGAAATGCAGAGAGGCCAGAACACCAAGTGGAGCCAAGGTGAAGATTGATTTATACAGCAGAATGTTTTCTGTTCTGTCCTCTACTCTTTCCCAAATACTTAGCTTTAAAAACACTAAGAAGTGCTTTTCTAAGGCATTCTAAGTATGAACCTGGGGACTATGAAATGCTCCTAATATATTGACAATGTTAGAACATAAGAGCTGATATTACTGACAATAGCAATGATCAACAGATCTCATAATTTTATTTGCAAACCCTTCTGCCTCAGTTTTTACTGGTAACCTCTCTTCCCACACCTCTCGAGTGGATGGACTGCAAGACAGGAACTGGAAGGGCAAAGTTCCTTACACTGTAAGAGAAGATCAGGTTCAGGACCACCTGAAGAACCTGAACATTGGACCTGATGAACTGTATCCCAGAGATCCAGCAAAAATAATTGTAATACACCTGATGTCAATGATAGTATTCATTTTAAATCTAAAATCTGTTTCATAAAGTTGGACTACTTCAGTTATTTCCTTTAGTGTCCAGAAAACTTTATAATGGTCAAAACTATTAATAAACAAACTAGAATGGCTTATCATATTCTGTTATGATAAAATAATTTTCATTGAATAAAAATGTAAATCACTTAATAAAAAAGTCCAAGTATATTATGAGAACATTTGTATGTCAATAATTTTCAAAGGGGAAACAAAATGTTCCAACAGTTAACCCCAATACCTCTAAATATTTTGAATATAAACATGCATTTTATTCCAGGTTCTTCCCTCAGTTGTTTTATTACCTTGACATGAACAGATCATCAATGCAAAATATTACACTGGTGGCTATGAAGCATACAAATGTATAGGTTATTATATCAATGTTTTGACCTTACCCAAATGAAGTATTTTGAAGGTCTTATACACTGTAAAGTTTATGTACTATTAATAGAAGAATTCAAGCACCAGAGAATATTTAATACTTAATGTTTTTTGAATTTTAGTGGATTTCCTTGGAAGAACCCTTTTTCAACATACGTATTAAATATGTTTATATATACATATATGCATATGTATTAATATACATAAAACATATAAAACTTAAAATTATATAGAAAGTTATATAAAATATATTTTTTGTATGTATAACTCCATATAATATTTGTGTATATATATTAAAAGGATCACTAAAACCACACTGAGTTTTAAATACTTTTTTCCCCTTGCATAAACCAGGACTGGATATTACCTATGGATTTTATTGTTTCAATATACCATTTTCCTGGGGTTTTTTATTGTAGTTTGAAATCAAGTTTTTCATTGCAATTTATAAATTACTGAACTTTCAACAAAACTGACCTAAGTAAAGAAAATGCTTTCTAAGAATTACTGATATTGAAACAAACATAATTGGGTACATTTTTCTTTTTGGCCTTCTACAGAGGAAATGGAATTTCTTACAGTCAGTAGTACAAAGAATACTATCATTTACTTTTTTGTGAACAAAAAAAGAAGTGTGTAAAATAGTAAATGAAACATAAAGATATAAAAATGTTTGAATGTACCTAAAAATTACTTTGTTTTTCTTTATGGTAAGTATGAAATTAAGAAGGTGATGTTAAATCACTAAAATTGGACAAGACTCTTTATTGCACCACAACGCTTGTTTCAGAAGGAAATTACAGTCCATCAATTTAAACATTAGCACAGAATGCCATGTTTTAATATTTAACTTTAGTTCTATCAACTTCTTTAAATGAAATATTATCTTATTTGAAGTGGAAAAAGGTGAATTAAAATTTTAAAACCAGATCTTTCTGGATCAGTACACAGAACTAATTGTCAACAGTGGTGTTATTAAAACTTATCATTGGCAGAATTCTAAAATAAATTCTTTAAAATGGGGGAGGGTCAACAAAATGCGTGAATTTTTCTCCTCTGTGATTTGACAACAGAAAACTCAATGTCATTCTGTGCACTGTTATCGTGTGGGTGTATAGTTGTGAATAAAAGACATCTCAAGGGTGCAAAGGTGAAAAATAATCTGTTTAGAAAATACAGCTCAGTGTGAGATGAAATGGAGCTAAAAGACCCATGAGTATGAAAATCCACTAAAAAGAGTTACTTATGTGACAATGTATGCAGTTTAAATTCTTGTTATGCATGGAGGGGAAAAAAAAAGTCTTCTGAGAAGCTCTGGTAATTTCCTTTCAGTCTATGATGAGAGAATTCCTTTTTCCTCCATCCATTGCAAAATCAGGTAGCTGTCTGGGCTGTTTTGACAATAAAAATTCAGTTTCTTAAAAGTCACAGATTTAAAATTCTGATAACTAAGTTAAAAAAAAAAAAAAAGAAAAATC
>JAOXXN010000395.1:137479279-137494122 GCA_026770055.1 Myrmophylax atrothorax
AGCCTTTTTAGTGTATATGCCACAAAGTAACTACATTTCTTAAAAGAAGCAGAGACTTAAAGGTCTCTACTGTTAAGTGACAGACTTTCATCATGTAACTCATGGCTATATGTGTCTATTCTACTTCAAAAGTTTGAGATATGTTTGTGCACAACACTTGGAACTACAAGCTGAGATATTAAGGCAGAAAACCCCACTAGAACACGTGTTATGGAAGGGCCTTTTACTTCTTCAGAAATAGAACTAATAGTGCAAAATAACACAGAGAAGCCTCCATTTCTACTGTTAAACATATGATTTCATAATTTTTTGCTCTTAGATTCAAATCTTTTTCATGATTCAGTAAGAATTTTGAAAGTAACAGATGTAAAGTCAGTTTCAAAGTCCTTTTCAGATGATGACTTCCAAATGGAATTACACAACAAAAAAATTAAAAACGTGCCATTAACCTTCACAATCACTGTAACAAATTCGCTTCCTAACATTACAATTGTGCCTGACCCTAAACATTATGGAATGCACTCTGCTTTTTGGATGGCTCTGAATGACCTCATGGAAATGCCACAAATGAGATGCTGATCCACCAAGTAAAAAATTAAACCACAGAAGCAAACAGTAAAGGGCAGAAATAATTAGTTTCTATGGAAAGTAAGAGAATGCTTCATTTTTATTCTTAGTCCTTCAGAAAAAGATGAAAATGATAACACACAATGGATGGATTATCAAGGGCTCAAACCAGACAATAATTTTAGCATTAGTATTCCTCCTATTTCTGATCTTCTACTCACCCTGTTTCACAGTTAAGCATTATCTCTGTTACCCTCTGCTCCCTGCCTTAGAAGGGGAGAAGAACTTAGGTCCAAAACCTGACATTCTTTTTTTTTTTTTTTTTGTAATTAAATCTAGTTAAAATTAATTCTAACCACTATCAGTAAGCAAATACTCTGCTAATTACAGCAGGGTTTTATGACTGCACTTTGTTTGCTATATTAATTGAATAAATCTTCCCACCTATTTGGCTATAACCACAACATTCTTCTGAAAGCATATTTCCTCTGTTAAGCAGTATCAATTGTGCTACTATCCTTTAAAGTTTAATTCAACTGTTATCATCTAAAAACTGTCTATCATCTGTGTCTTTCACTAGATCATAATAGAATCATATTACTTATAAACATTACTTTCCTGAGGCCTTCCTCTGAGCATTAAACACAGATTTAAAAAGTTTGCATTAGTGGGAAAACAGTTATATTATCTAAAGTAGTGTCACCAGTCTTCATTAATAAAAAAGAAACAATTATACATATCACTTACTAATTTTAAGTGATTTTTCAAGAAAATAATGGCAGGGCCTGAAATGAGTTTTTTGCTTTCCATTTTAATCTCTACTTATAAGCACCTCTTCTTCTTGTCTTTTCTGTTTTGTTTTTTTTTTCAACATATCATTATTTTCATTTGTCCTTGTGCTATTGAGGTGTGATTGTCTATCCCTGTGCTGCTACATTTAGGTCAGGCAGGGTTTTTTCCTGTAGCCTTAGATATGAGCATTATTTAATCAAGTACATTGACTGAAAATAAATCTAACCTATCCAGACACTGGACAACTGCATAAATCAAATAGTCACTTTGTTGAAAAGATTTGATTGAGAACATTCTTTACTAATGTATGTGTCTGATGTAGGTTAATTGTAAACAACAGTATACTTAATTTTTAAATGCCTCCTGAAGGCTAATCTCTACTGTATCTGAACTGGCAATAAAAATTGCCATATAGATACCTAACATGGATAACTGCATTTTCTTCTGAAAAAAACCAAAACAAAACAAAAGCAAAAACAAAAAAGCCCAAACAAACAAAAAACAACAACAACAAAAAATACCCTTTTCCATAATAACTATTATCTCCCTGCTCATCTTCACTTTGCTTTTAATCAGTACTAGTTGATGTACTCTTCAATAATATATCTTACAGGTTCTATTTATCATTTTGTTCTTTCATAGCACTGGTAAAATGGGATTAAGAGTCAGGAAATGCAAATTAATGATAAATAACCACATAACCTTTATTCAGGCAAAGGTTGGACTCAATGATCTTGGATGGTTTTTCCAACCTTAATGATTCTATGATTTTCTCCATAATTAAACAGAAAGTGATTGCAAAAGCATGGGAAATTACATCCACATGTAAGATGTCACATGTGTTTTAGAAAAAGTATCATGAGGAACGTGAGAGTGAGAAACTTTCTATTCTAGATATTACAGGAGCTCTGTGGTGTTAAAACCAACTGTCTCCAGGAGTGATCCCAAGACATCGGACCATGAATGCCATGAGACTATCTAAGGCTCCTCTAGAGTGCATGGGCAAAAACACGGTTGTGTAGTACTTGTAAAAACTTTCCTACAGCTCTTCTCCATTTTTCTAAGATATATTTTTACTGTTCTTGCTGCTCAAAATGTTTGATGTAATGCACTGCTGTCATATGTATTGTAGACCTGCAGGGTGATGGATTTACAACATAGTATAAAGGCTACAAGCATGTGAAAATGTATGATACTTTCAAAATGCATAGTGCCATCTGGAATAAGGATCAATGACTACATTACAAATAATGAGGGTGAGACTAACATATTCTTGTTCATATCATCAACTGAGGTAGAACTAGGACATATTGATCTCAGAACTAATTCAGCTTCAGGGAAAAGGAAATCTTGAGAAAAATGGATCTTCACACAACACATACGACCAGTATCCAGGACTTATAAGGAAGTGTTGATTAAATTGATTAAAATACTAAAAAGGGAATTTGCAAATATAGAGATGAATGAAAGGAAAGGGATGATATACCCTCTGTAGAGGAAAGCTGTTTTTTTCAGGAATACATGATTATGTGGATAACGGGGAGTTCATTAATACCAACTGCTCGGATTTTTTTTTTTAACTAATTTGGTATCTCTAGAGCATCATGAATAATGAACCTTGCAGAATGACTAATTAACAAAAGAAAGATTTCTTTACAGCTATCTAACACATGATTTTAATGCAAATTTTTTTGGAAGAAGTTCCTAAATCACTAACTGCAGAAGCTGTGTCTACACAGGGGGGAAGAGCACACCAAATTATCCTCATGTTTTCTTTTCTTCTAAACAACTGTTATTGCCACTATCAGACACTGACTTCAAATATAAACATTTATAAAATGTCTTTTCTTAATAATGTTCACAAGATACTGCCATACCATACTATATTATCACCAAAATTTTTAAAATTATATTTTCTCTCTGAAATTTATTAGAGATAATTACCTTTATATAATTTAAAGTTTATTCCATATGAATATTTATTTAAACATACTATTTCTCTTTAAAACATTGTAATATTATTTGTCTAAGCCCTTTCTAAACATACTACTAATATTTTAAAACTTTATTAACAGAGTTTGTAAGCTTGGATTCAGAAAAAAAAGCCAGCAAGTGCAATTTGCAACAACACTTGAAGTTAAAATATTTTCTTACAAAAATGAAAAATAGAATCTACTGTGACATCCATGAATAGGGTGTTAAAAGCTACTGGTCAATCAGTACACTGATACTATTTATTTAGACCTAATTGTTTTCTCTTATTTTTATTTGAGCTTCCAGCCTTCATGAATTATACACTTTTTTCTAAAATGAGAAATGACTTCACAAAATCCTTACAGGGAAATTATGATTGCTTTAAATTTGTAATGAATAAAGTGTACTCATTAAATTGTCCTTAGCTGTGCTGTAAAGAACAGTAAACAAATTAAGTCCACAATATAAAAAAATTAATGGAAACACATCATATCCATTGAATAGTTCATCAGGAGTGTTACTGCGGTGGGCTGACCCTGACTGGACACCAGATGCCCACAAAAGCTGCTCTGCTACTCCCTTCCCCAGCAGGACAAGGGAGAGAAAGTATAACAAAAGTCTCATGGGATAGGATACAGACAGGGAGACATCATTCACCAGTTGTCATCAAAGGCAAAACAGATGTGACTTGGGGAAATTGTATTAATTTATTACCAATCACATCAGAGTAGGAATAATGAGAAGGAAATTGAAAACTTAAAAACACCTCACTCAACCCTCCCTTCCTCCTGGGCTTAATATTCCTCATGATTTTCTCCACCTTCTTTATACAGAGCAGAGCAAGACAAGGAAAAGGCACTGACAACAGTTCATCACACATTGTATCTGACACTCTTTTCTCCTCAGGAGGAGGGCTCCTCACACTTTTCCCTTGCTCCAGTATGATGTCCCTCCCACAGGAGACAACCTTCCTCAAAAAAACATTTCCTCCAAAATGAGTCTTTCCCATGAACTGCAGTTTAAAATAAACCGGTCCAGCATGGCTCCCTTCCATGGGGTGCAGGTTCTTCAGGAACAGGCTGCCCCAGTTTGGGTCCTGCATAGGGTCACAGATCCTGCCAGAAGCCTGTAGGCTTCCCAGCCTGCTTTGAGCATCAACACCTGCTCCAGCATAGGGTCTTCCACAATCTGCTCTACCATGAACCTCCAAGGGCTGCAGGAACACAGTCAGCTTCACCATAATCTGCATCCCAGACTGCAGCAGAATCCCTGCTGTGGTGTCTGCAGCACATCTTCACACACCTTCTTCACAGACCCTGGTGTCCTCAGTTGTTTGCCTCACATAGTCTCCTCTTTCCAGCTGCAACTGCAACTGCCATTTTGAAGCTGTTTTACCCTTCTTACATATGTCATCCCAGAAGTGCTACCACCATGGCCGATGGGCTCAGCCTTGGCCAGGGGTGGGTCCATATTGGAGTCAGCTGGTATTGGCTCTATTGGACATGGGGGGAATTTCCAGCACCTTCACATGTATGCCACCCTTGTATTCATGCTGCTACACAAACTCAATACTGTTCCCTGGTCAAGGGTAGGTCCAAAATGATAAGAAACAAGTAACTAGTTATTTGGAATAAATTCTGATTTGGCAACTTAGACAAAGACCCACCCACATTTTTGTGTTCTTATTCTTTCTCACCCATACTATCTGTAAGGAAGCCTTTGGCTAACAGGCTATCTTGAAGAAGATTATTATATGGATCAAAAGTTTTAAGCATGTCAGATAAAACTTCTTGAAACTGGAAGGAGTTTTGTGTATCTAAGTTAAGGGAAGGATTTTTTCTAAAATTTTAATTTAGTTTTCCACAGAATATTTAAAAATAAATTCAAAGGAAGTGCTTCCATAGGTGAAAAAAATGCACAAAATCACAGTCAAGGGAGACATTAATTTTGTTAGCCATTGTTCTCTAACAGCTGTCTATTTTAATGGAATTGAGATGATGCAAAAATATGCAATATCAAACAATGAAATATTTAAATATATTTTAGAAGACAAATAAAATGCCTATGCTTTAAACACCATAAATTTCATTCAGTATGTATCGCTTTACATTTTATCTATATTTATATATAAAAAAATATAATTTGGTTAATACCTGAAATAGATGGTTTAGGCAATACTTCAATTTTATGGAAAAGTCTACATCTCCCTTACATTTTAGGAAAATACAAGAAATACTTTTAAATACCCAAGAATACAGTATCAGTAAGAGAGAAGTGAGGTGAGTTATTTTGTTTTAAAAGAAGTAATCATATCATATTTCAAATTTTTGAGTGATAACAGAGTATTTTAGGTGCCCTACTACTTTGTATGAACACAATAGTGGCAGGTCAAATATTAGAACACTACACAAAGATATTTTTAGAAGTGTAGTCTTACCCAGATGGAACAGAGCCGAAATCTTTGGGCTTTTGTTTTATCATGCTTTAGGTTAAGCACATTTTCCCAATAACATTTGACACACTCTCAAAACACCTTTGCATTAAGAAACATCTTCATGTTACCAATAAAAAAAAATTGCATAATGTAAAAAAAAAGTGATTTTTATTCAGACTACACCAGTTGTTCTCTGAATAAAGGCTCTAAGCACATATTTTATGTCAACCATTATTTTTTATCACTTTCCAGCTTATCCACCAAAACCATACTGATTAATTCAAAACTAATCAACATTTCAAGTTCAATTCATCTAATACCTTTGCTGGGTTTTTGTTTTGTTTGGGGTATTTTGTTTAGCTGGTTGGGGTTTTTTTTCTGTCATAATCAAGCTCTCCAAATACGTAGGAAGAAAAATTGTCTTTTTGTTTTGCAACAACAGCTATATTCAGCTGGTAATGGGGAAGAGAGGACACAGAGTTAATGTCTTTCCCTAGGACAGTGTCAAATATATATTGTCCATCCTCAACTGCTCTTATCTGGAGAGTGCTCTAAGCATATGTTTCATAGACTGTTCTGGGAAGGAGGTTTTAACACTTCATCTATACTATTTAACTAGTGTCTTAACAATTCTTTTAACCTTTCAGACTAGAGTATGTATTGAAATCCAGGTAACCTATGTCAAAGCATCCTAGAGGAAAAATTCTGGTTTTCTGATAATGAAATAGTTCAGTAGAAGTGACCAACAGCAAAATAAGTGGAACATTCCAACCAAAGTACACTAGTGGCAAGCATTGGGAAACTCTTACATGTTCAGATATTCTCAGAAGATTTAACTCTGAACTTCCATGTGCTGGATATCCCATAATGACATTGCTATTTCTTTCACCAATTAATATCTCAACACCCAACTTTTAACTTAGGCAAAAGGGAACATTTTGCTAGATCTTATTTAATTTATTCTGTTGTTGTTCTTGAGAAAAAGTGGGGGAAATTATTTCCTCAAACTAAGAATTTTCCATTCATTTAATTTCTAAAATGTAAAAAATGCCTTAATTCAGCTCAAGATACTAAACATCAAAATAATCAACAAGACATCTTGAAGGGCATCTATGCAATGTTTTCCCACTACTTAAATGAAAACAGCCTATCAAGATTTTCTTACAGAAAAGACTTAGTATAACCAAAATTTTATAACCACTGACTGGAAGACTACGGAAAATTAGCTCTTCATAAAGAATTCCAAGTCTTGTCTCATGGATAATGCCAACATATCTACTTGATGTATATTCTGGCCCATTGTTCTACTTCAAACAAAAAAGTAGGGCTATTTTGTTACACAGCAGATGTTCAGAAGAAGAAAACTTTGAGGGTTTTAAAAATCAATAGGTGTAATAGTCACATAAAGAAACAAAGTTTCTAAGAAATTATTTTGCAATACTACTTATCTAGATGAACTGATAAGTTTTAGCAGTTTTACACATTATATACTTTTTTTTTTTTCCAGAAGAATGAAAGATAAAGAGCCTGGTTTTAGTTTTAGATTAGCTACAGTCTAAGGGGATATAAAGTATTACCACTCTAAATCTAATTAACAAATTGTTGTTAATTAAGCTTTCCAAATCTGTTTTTTCCTAACATATGGGGGGGATACTTTTCCATAATTGAACACATCAGTCTAATTTAGGGAATATAAATGACAAGCTAAAAAAAGAATATGCTCTCAATCTGCTTCTCTACATGAGCAATTATTAAATTAACATTGTAAATTTTTATGTTTTGTAAACAGATAATGGAAATTTCCATATATAAAGTAATCTTATTATGTAATTTGAATTTTGCCAAAGCCTTTTGTAGAACAAAAAAATTTAAATAATTTTTTGAGGCTCATGACTGAAACATAAAATACATTCAAGAAAGATGTCATTGGTGTTACCTCACTAATTATTATAAATTATTATTTAAAAACTATTTTATCTGACAGCTAGTTCAAAAGATTTAATTTAAAGAGCTTGAAAAACTCAATGGCATTTAAGCAATATTCTAATACAGGTAATTAACTATGTAGGTGGCAGTATGAATTAAATCAAATTATAAAATACTATTTGCTAAAGTTTAGAATTAGTGTACAGACTTCTACTACACCTTAAAGTAGTAAAAAATATAAAATCATAAGCATCAGTTATAGAAACCAGGGCAGATGTTTTCGATACAATGCAATTATCTCATTTGGGATATTTTCTTATTATAAAATCAAAAATAATTTTGTTTATTTGGTCTATGGTATGTTTTGAGGAGGTTAATATGAATAGTAAAACCCCAAGACTCTACTGATTTTAATCTGTCTGGACAACCCCCTGTTGCACCACCTGTTGTTCAAATGCCTCTGTCTGCTGTCCAGAACTCCCATAATGAGCCAGTTAAGAGCTTGAGATTAATTTGATCTTGAAATCAGCTACCTACTATTTTATTTTTTGGCCTTGTTCTACAATATCTATATAATGCTTCTATAGTGAGATCAAGAATTGCAGAAATCAGATTAGCAAAAATATTGTTACTACTGCTAAGTCATCAAACAAATAAACAAACAAACAAACAAGCAAACAGTTACAAATACTCCTTAAAGGTAGTATATTTGGATTAAACCAAAAGTCAAAAGGTACTGTAACTACTCAGATCAGGGTCTTGTGTCTCACAGATTAGGATGGAAATTTCTAGGTAAGTGCATCACCAAAAACACTCAGACAAATTATTTATTGCTCTGTACAGTTCTCTCTACATGAACTCTTCCTGAGAGAATCTGTGGCCAACAGTTGTGGCCAACACTAATTCCCCCTAGGTCTGTGCTTAAAAGCCCCTATGCTATTCATTTTTTTCTATTATGAAACTCTTTGTTGTAGGCTTCACCAATCCTTACCAGGACAACAATTCATTCCATTCTATAATAGTAAGACCTACAATGAGGTGATGCTAAAGATTCATCTTGATGCCAAATCTTTTGGAATGTATTTGAAAATCATTTTACACCTGAAATAAGTATATCTATATTTATGTAATGGTAACAATCACTACTGTGTTTGGGGGTTTTTGTATTTTCAGCAAAACTACCTATTGACAAAAGGAAAAGTGACAAAAAGTTGTACTTCACATTTCATCTTCTTTCTTTTTTTGCCACATTAATATTGCAATATTTGACTTACCCTATTGTAGGTGGTTCAGAACCTTCTACTTCCAAATAATCATATTTTTCTTCCATTTGGAAATCTGTAAATATGAGCGAGATAGTATCACCAGGCTCTGCCACAATAGTCCATGTGCAATCTGCATTATTATGATATTCATTAGGAAAGTTGGGGCTCGAGATGATTCCACTGGATCCTCTCATAGTTCCTCCACAAGCATCCTCAGCTGTTAAAAAAATCAAATAATTATAAATATCATTAAAATCACCCTTAAAAAAGGTATACTTTCCTGCTGAGCACAGAAATTTATTACCTTTTAGGTTAACAACTACTTAAGATTTTTTAACGTATGACTTGGAATGCAGCTGCAAACTTGGGCTGTTAAAGAAGTAATTGCTTCAGATTCTTTGCAAGGTACATATATATTTCTATGCCTAATAACCAAAAATTGTTTTTGAAGATCTTATGGTAATTTTTTTTTGTGATAAAATAAAATCGATCAGAAATGCAGTGCTATTTCCTTCAAAAATGGAAATACCTTTCAAATACCTTACATAGAAATACCATATTGCATTGCTTATTCAGTTTATTATTAAAATGTTTGAAGCATACTTGAAAAGCAATTCTTTTTTCTGCTTAATTAGAGAGCTAACATGAATATAACTTGCTCTAGAGTCTGCAAACCCAGTCAATACTGATGAAAAATTAATGATAAGGATAGGAAAAAATCCTTTAAGGAGTATACCATTACAGAAAAAAACTTTAAAGAATTCTGACACACATAATGGCTCAGTTCTAACAGAAAGAAAAAAAAATCATGACTGTAAGAAACTTCTTAATTGCAGCAGTTTAGGAATCTAAAATACTAGGTTTTGTCTCTTAAAAGTTCTGCTAAATTATGCCATGGCCTGCTAGAAAAACAAACAAACAAACAAATAAAAACATATCTTAGGTTTAATCTTACTAATTGGCCAATGGTATTTGAATCCACTAAATACAACAAAACTGGGAAATCTCATCACATTGCAGGTTCAGTTCGTTTACTGTGAAATGAATAAAAAATATAAAAAAGGTAACAATGATAATAGTACTGTTTCTTTGCATTAAAGACATTGAAAAAATCAGTTTTAAATTGCTAGTTCACAGTAGTAAAATGTCCATTAAAAGAATGGGTAAAATACTTGTTCAGTGATTTTGAAGGACCTGTATATTGATTTTTAAATATTGATTGGAACATGTTTTATGAAGTACTGATCTAAAAAGTTCTTACAGGCAACTTTTCATAGCTGAATTACTGAAGTCTGTGCAAACTGGAAAGACAAATAGTTGCATGAGAATAGCTTTTCAGTTCATGTAATAAGTTAAAAGCAGAAAACTAGGACTATCATGAAAGACTAAACACTTCAGAATAGCTTTCTCAGACTCAAAACAGAAGTTCCTTCGAAAAAATAATGTACTACAGAACTCGTGTTTTGCTTTTCATAAATCAGTTATAGAAAAATGTATCTTAGTTCCTAGCAATATAAAAAACTGTTCACTAAAAGTCTTGCAATAATCTACCCACACCTGACATATTAGTGTGGCAGTGTTTTAAACCACGAACAATATGAATGACTGTGTTCACTATTTTGAGCCATATCTAGAGATTTTTGCCAAAATGTGACTTTGCTACCATAAGCAAGAGAGACCAAACAAATCACCTTGTATTTTGTTCTGATTCATGTAGAAAATTTGCCACAAATATAATTAATATTAACTAATTAAAGTGTTGAAAATATAACCAAAAGCACACTAAATATCATCTTAGCCTCTGTAATGCAAGCATTAGGCCAATAAATAACAAAACTACTGTGCCATATTCCTATTTTCCTGTACTTACAATACCATTTGCTTGTGATTTAATTGCTTCCAGTTTTGCAATCAGATCCCCATAGGTAAAATCTCCCACCTGGGAGCTTGCTAAAAATCATTAATCCCCATGCAAATGTTTCATGCCTTAAGTTGTGAAGAGACTGTTAAAAAAAAAATGCTTTTCAACTAAATTGAAAACAGTGTCAACAACAGTCCTCCCACTAACTTAATAAATAATGTGCAAGACCCTGACAAATAAAAGAAAATGTAGTAATTTTTTTTCTGTGCAATCCCCACAGAAACAGCACCTGTACTTCTATCACATTGAAACAGCATAATTGCTTAGATGCCAGCTATGAAATTTTGCAAACAAATGAATAACTGGTAAGGGAACATTTAGGAAGAGTAACAGTGGCCAATCTCCGTCAATGTGCAACAAGCCCAATACGGCTATGTGAACACAGAAGAAAAAGAGGAAAGGTAATCTTTGCAGTAATTTTGGTACAGAGTCCTGACAATCTCTTTTCCTGCCTTTCCATAACTCTCTGAATTATCTCTCTCAAAGAACCAAGGTAAGAGTCCTCAAATATATTTAAGTGCCTAACCCCCTTTTCTTATAAGAAAAGGCAAACCCATTTGTGGGATTGTCTTTGTCCAAGGACCTGGGTGTACCTGGTGGGTAATGCAGTAGAATGGGCAGACCTGGTGTGTGTCTCAATGAGATCCATGCTGAAGGAAGTAAAGTAGCAGGAATACATGAATCCATGGAAAGGGAATTTTGAGAGGAGTGAGGAGAGTACAACAGTGACCTGGGCTGGGCTGGTCTTGGTGCCCAACAATCATCTGTGCTGCTTCTCCTGTCCTGGGCACCCATCCTGACTAAATGAAGCCCAAGTCATGGCGTGGTTTTGAACATGTGGAGAGGTGGAAGAAACACATGAAATAGGAAAATAATAGCTATCTGTGAAAGGACAAGGGATAGGAATTAATGAAAATGTATTGATCTGTATGTTGGGTGTAAAGATGTTTTAAGGATGTAGTTTAGGTTGTATGTGCATGTTCTCAGACCCGAAACACACTATAAACACTGTAATCAAAATGTAGTAACAAAACAGTAGTTAAGCACATAAATGCATTGAAAGAATTATGTGCGCCTCTGTCCTTTATATTTCCAGTTATCCAGTTATCAAATATGAAGAAAAACATTCACAGGAATAGTGAGAAGACAACACTTCAGTTAAGACTTGATAGAATCTGACATTTTTTGCTCAATTAAAAATACATAGTTAATACTGATGATTTTTTTTTTAAAAAAATCTACTTTTAAAATTCATGCTAAATATTTTTAAATTAAATGCATTTTGTCATATAGTGGGAAATTTTATCCAACAATAGTCTTGCAAATGTGATATGAAGGCATAAATGCAAAAAATACACATACCGCCAAGATGTCACTTTTCCCAACATAATTCTCTGATCTTAAGCATATGCTGAAAGGGGATGATTTTTCAAAGTGATATGTAAGTGAGGACTTGGCATAGAAAAGCTTTTTGAGGTATCATGAATTCAAATTAAGATCTATGTTTGAATATGCATAAGGGATCTTATGCAGAGGGAGTATCACTGATATTATGATGAGTGATGATGATGAAAGTAATGGTTTGGGAGTTGGTTTTTTTTTTTCTTTTTATGGGCATAGATTGTTTTTGTTTATGTACATAGATAACTGCAACTTCTCTCTCGCTCTCTCTTTTTTTTTTCCCCCCCAGTGTTACAGCTAAATGCCCATTAAAACCAATGTGAAATGTTTAGATGCTCAAATAATTCCTCGTGAAAATTAGTTTCATAAAATTTTATGTTTTATTTTCTTCCTGATTTGCTGTTCACTGATACATTTTCATAATAAATTTTGAAAATATATTTCTCTAGTTAAGTCTTTCTTAATTTTATACTTATTCTTGTAGATTTTGGTGATATTCACAGTTGTGTTACATAAATATTGAACTGCAAATTTCAGTAAGATAGATGATCAAAGACAGGCCATATTATCACTGGTTAATAGGCCATGCAAATTCATGGATTTCACTGAGAATTCAATGAGATTGAATGGTAGATCAAGCTTTAATCTGGATCTCATCATCTTATCTATCTAGATATTTATACTGAACTGAACAGATAAGTGCTTAACTCATCACAGAGTAATAGACATCTGATATCTATTCTTGAAAATACTTCAAGAAAAAAGAGTACAGCAATTTTCCAAGTTAAAACAATAATCTTTAATACAGACAACAGAAGTTCTGAGCAAGCTGAGCCACTTTTGAACAAAACTATCATGAGAAGCTGAGAGGAACTACAGTAATTCCTCTATAGCTTGATCTTAGCCACACAAGCTCTATGAAATTCTTGGCATACACTTCACATTGTAGTTCAGGTACATTCCCAGACATACTGTTGTCTTCTCTTTCAAATTTTAGACATTCTTCTAAAACAAAGTGATTTAGACATTAAAAATAAAATATTGGAAGAGTCTGGTGGGGAAAGAAAATAGTGATTGAATATCCTAAATAAAAAGTACTTAGGGATTGTGGGAGACCCCGACAAGGGATCTGGAAAAGAAATAAAAAAAGAAACAAAGAAAGACATAGTAGTAGTTCTCAGTACAAAAGGTTTTTTTCTGGATGTTGTGATATTCTGAATGCTGATTTGGAAGTTATAACAACATATAATTATAGTAATATTGTAAAACACTATAATAAATCATACAATAATACAGAGAAATTAATGCATAAAATTGACTTTTTCAGTGCTGAGAACACTTGAAAAAGAATTTGGTATTTATACAGGTATTGAAAACATTGACACTAATATTTAACAAAAAAGCTGCTGCCCCAAATTTATCTGGGAGATAAATACTCCTTAATTCTCCATGAGATCTTTGGGACAAGTCTCAGCAAAGTCTGGGGTCCATCAGTTTGATCTCCCTTGATACTTCACTGCTTTGGTCACCAAGCCCAGGGCTGAGGGCAGAGCAGCACCAGAGGAGCAGAAAGTCCCAGGTTTGCCCAGGAAACGAACACAGGGACTTGCCAATAATGCAACATAAATCTCCCATTTTCTATCAGCTTTTATAATCAAAAAGCTTTGCATGGGGAAGTTTTGTCGGGACCTGTTGTGACCTGGATTGTAACAGACCTTTTTCTATTTAATTCTTTTCAATATTGCTGTGGGACTGGGGGAATAACTTGGAGCAGCCAGTGACATCCACACCCTCAGCTGGTCACATTTTCCTGGGACAGAAAGAACTTTTCAGACTCCAACTCTAAAATTACAGTTCATGCATCAGCTTTTATCCACTGAGGTTTCTTTCTCCTGGTTGTAAGGAGAGTGTAACTGGGTGTGCAGCTTGAGAATTGATTAATCCTAATTAACATTTACACCCTGGATCTTCTCATGGTTGGAGCAACCTGAGGCAGAACACACATATTTTTGAGTTTTCTTCCTGTCACACAGAAGTAAAACTGTGGAACTCAGTCCCTCAATTATCCTTTTCCATTGGCACATTACAGGTCTGAGACACCATCCCAAAATGTGCAGGGACAGTTTTTAATGCCACACTTTTCAGTACTTCCAACTGGGGTGAGGGACTGTAGCAGTTCTAATAAGATATAAGTATAATAATATTGTAAAATACTATAATAAAGAATATAAGAATTCTGATAAATTAGTGTGTCAAATTCACTTTTTGAGTGCTGAGAGCACTTGAAAGAAAATTTGGTGTTTATACAGTTATTGAAAACATTGACACTAATGTGTCACTAAACCAGCCCTAAAACCAGCTCTAAACATGCACTAAAACCAGTCCTAAAAAAGCCCTCAACCAGCACTAAACCAGAAATAAGTGAGCCCTAAAACAGCCCTAAATCAGCTCTTAAACCAGCCCTAAACCCAGCCCTAAACTGGCAAGGGGTTGCAACTGGATCCAAGGCCAGAGGAGGAGTTGGGTTTTTAACTAATTCCTCAAGCTCAATTCACAGAATCCC
>JAOXXN010000395.1:137495844-137511134 GCA_026770055.1 Myrmophylax atrothorax
ATTATTACTCTTAAATATATACATTAATAACCACCTTTCATGTGAGGATCATGAAAACAATCCATTCTCTAAGAAAATCCAATGCTCTTCAAATGAATTTAATATAACAACACAACTTACTGATAACATTAGCGTGCAAAAAAGCAAGGTTACCTGTTTCTACATAGCAAACACACACATACATATGTGTGTCTACACAAACTCTAACTATGTATAGATTTTTATTCGAGGCTCAACTGCTGCCTTAAATATTGTTATCTAACTTCTAAGAATTCTGATGGGCAACTGGAGAAAACAGGGACCTTATAAATGTCATCCTCTACTCCATCACCCCATTTTTATCATACACTAAAAATAAATTAACTCTATAAATGCATAAAATAATTATGTGGAAAATGCTAGGTATTTTAGATGTTTCTAAATAGAAGGTATTGCTTTTTAGATCTTAATGAAAAGGTTACTTATATTTGATGCAATAAAAGAGATGGGAAACTGAAATTAGTTATGCAGATAATAATTCTTTATGTTTTTTTCCAAAATCAAAACCTTGTAATCTGAATTCTGACAGGAAAAAAAAAAATAAGGTTTGTTTTAAAATTCTACCACTGTTTTCTAAATAGGACTTTTAAGCACTTACGTTCATACTCACGATAAAGGGTAAAGAAAATGAGATTATCTTCTCCAGACAGTAACTTGGCAAAATAAAGCAAACATTGTCGGATAAAAAGGCAACACACTATCTTATCTATAACATAATTTGATACTTCAGAAAATTTGTTAGAGGTTAGCTCTAAACAAAAAATAAATAAATCTCATCCAACTAGGAGCCCCACTCCAGACTGTTTAGGGAAGTGCTTTTATGTTTTCAATGGACACTCCTTATTAATGTTTTCAAATATGCCTATAACAATTACAGAGAATTATATTATAGGTTATTTGTACATTGGGATTTTTTTCAGATGAAGCTCAGAATTATCTTGACTTAAATATTATTACTACAAAGCATTTTATGCTTAATATTTTCCCCTTTATAACTCTGCCTGTTTATACATTCAGATTGTTTTTACAGAGCACAGTGTTCAGAAGCTGCTTCATAACACTTTTTTGACTTAATTTTCCACAAGTCTGAATTTTCTGGTTTATCCATCAGCAACTTTCACAAATTTCCAATGTCACACTTGGACAGTGTTTAATCCAATGCTCTTAAATACACTCAAGCTTTGCAGTTTTCTGCACATCCTATACTACTTTCATAAAAAACAGCATGGATTTTGTTTCTTGTTAAGCTTCTTCATTGCCTGTGCTACAGACAAGCAGCAGAATGGAAACTATATAGCCTGAAGTGGAAAGACCTTTAGAAAGTTAAATTTAGTTTTTAAGTCTGTAGTATAACAGTGTGATTATGAAACTTGCAAACAAACACAATTATAGATTACATACTGCCAAAAATACCTTTAAGAAGCTTCATTGCCAATGTAAATTCCCTCAGCTCCCTCCTTTGCACAAACGCACCTACTCCTTTTGTTTCCTGCCCAGCTTTCTTGGACAACCTGAACAGGACTCCACCATGCCAACTGCTTTGCTATGGCTCTGGGATTTTAACAATGTTATTGATCTATGACTGAATATGAATTTCCAATCTGTCTGCCTCCCATGCTACACGTGTTTGTGTACAGGCACTTGAGATCTCTCTCTGGTCACCTCACTTCCTCAAAAAGACTGCAAGAAAATCCCTCATCACTCTGTCCTCCGCATGCTCTGCCTGATCTTTTGTTCCTTGATTAACCTGCAAGCTTCGATCACCAACCACAAAAGCCCCAGTTTAAAGACCTTCTCACTAGGTTAGCAAGATCTTGTCCTACTAAATAAAAACTAGCTCTCCCAATTTAGCCTTGATAATATAATGTTCAGAGTTAGAGAATAAAAGAATGGGTCCATATAGTATAGAGAACAGTGCATGTAATATAATGCATATTATATTTATTTTCATTTAATATTCTGATACATTCTAAAAAGTCCAAATATAATGAAAAATAGATATGGATATACATATAATATCTGAGAATGTTTACATCTACAAACCTGCTGTAATAAAAAAAGTCAGCCTTTCCTTATAATTAATTCACAAGAATAACCTCACAGCTTTCAGAAATTGAAATATAAAGATTGCAAAACATCCATCAACAGAAAATCTTTAAGGATAGCTTTGCAGAAGATTTGTCATCAATGTCTTTATACATAAAGTTCATCCAGCTTTTGAGGAAAGGGACATAAAGCATTTCTTAAGGACAAATGGAAGTCTTATTTGCTATGGCAGTTTGTAAAACTCTCAGGTATTAAATTCCAAATAAACAAAGTGATGACTATAAATTGACATGGTTCACATCCTCTAATCTTTCACTTTGCCCTTGTGTACTCAATATACCTGTAAAATTTATGCAGATTTGACAGCCAGTAAAAACCAAACCAAACCAAACCAAACCAAAATCAAATAAGGTCACAAAGGGGAGCACGGGAGGTCATGTGCAGGTGAGGACACACTGAGGGATGAGGGACAAAGGGAAGCAGTGGGCACTGTCCCCTCACAAACCCGCCATGGGCTGAAGCTGAGGCATGGCAGGAGTGAGGGGAGTGGAGAGCACAAGCCACACACCAGCAGGCAAAGGCCGAGCAAAGAGATCTGATCTCCAAGTTTTTTAAACTTTTGTCTTCTTATTTTCCAAAAATCCTGAATCAGTATCTAAATGTTTGTGTTACCTGGCCACAAACTGAATTTCAGTGAGTTCCTCAGAGTCACGTTTGTCTTGCCCCAAGGAAATGTCATGTTGTGGATATGATTTAGGAAACTTTGCCTCTCCTGAAGGCTTACTGACAGGAAGAGTGACTGTTTTTCTAGTAAACAGTGCACAGAGGTCTCATTTATGGAGGAAGAAAACATCTAAACATTGTTAAAATCATGGCACATAAGGGCAATAGTTGGAGTTTTTTACAAAGAGAAAAAAAAACCCAACCAGTAAAAAAAACCAAACAAAGAATGTGTGCAGTCTGCTGAACCCTTACCTATATATTTAGAAAGCATCGGAAGCTGTTTGGTTAAAAAATGTACCAAGTCAATTAATTGGTTTTTTAATTTCCAGTTTTACCAGAGTAAGACTTGAAATTTGATGGATTAACTCACAAGCTTTTTTAACAAAAATAACCCACCAGTGGGTATATCTGATGTGCCTCTACTGCTGCCTTCCAGCAAGAGAGTGAACTACATAATTTTGTATATAAAAATGAACTTTGGGGAGGGATTGATGTTTTTATTGCTTACAAACTAAGGTCATTTAAATGAAAATATTTGGACAGGCCTTGTATGAGCACAACAGAAGAAATTATAGATTTATTGCTGATCAAACTGTTTCCTATTACTTTGTCAAACAATAAAGCCTAGCAGCTCTACACTGTTAAGATATTAATTTAGATTTCATAGTTCTCAAATCTGATATTTTCTGTTTGAGATGTGGGGGGACAGAAAACATAAAAGTAAATTCATTAAAAAGGAATACAGAGGAAATCAGAAATTATTTTGTGAAATATTCAAACAAAGAAAAAAACCAAAAGAAACCAAAAAACCCTAGAAGTAAATATTTCAATTCATCAATTTGAAATTTAACCATTTTTCTTTCTAACTATTTCTAATACTGATATTAGCAAAGTTTTTTTTACTATGGTTTTGAAATGTAATTTTGCCTTTAAAATTTGTCTTGTCTTCAAACCAAGCATGACAAATGTGAGATATGATAAATAACATGATATTTTAGATTCTAGAAATTATTAGGGTTTAGTAAAGGCTGATTTTTACACCTGGTTTTGCAATTTTGCCTCTGAACCACAAAGAAACTACTAATGGACCTGTAACTGAGACACTACGCTATGTATAAAATAAAAATGTGAAAATGTTGTGTTTTAACACAGCTGGCAACTAAGCATCACACAGCCACTCGGTCTGAATGAGTACCTAGGTATTTAAAGTGGCACTTGTTTTATTTATCTGCTGATATTTTACTCTATAAAAGAAGTTTGGCTTGTGTGTGTTCTGTGAAAACCATGTGTTGGGGCAGTCAGGAGGAAGGCTGAATCCTAGCCATGACACCCATGTCATCTGACACTGCCTGGAGGGAGGAACAGTGGGCACTTCCCTTGGGATCAGTTTACAGCTCTCAGTTGGAAGGACCTTCTCAGGTGAAGAGTACAGCGGGCAGGATGTGAAAGAGCCATCAAGGAAAATCCTTGCACAAATGAAGATTGTACTGGGTTTATGTGGTGAGGTTCTGGTATCAGAAGGCTGCAGGTGTGGCCTCTGTGAGAATAAGTCAGGTGCTGCCCCCATATTTGATAAAGCCACCTCCAGACTACTACAAAATGCAACCCCATCACTGACCAAAAACTGAGGCAATCAGCAAACTGGTGGTACTTCTTTGGTAACATATTTAAGAAAGTAAAAAAATGCCATGCAGCAGCAGAGAGAGAGAGAGGAATCAGAAAAATGAGAGATGTCAACCTGCAGACACCAAGTTAGTGAAGAAGAAGAGGGAGAAGGTGCTATAGGCTCAGGAGCAGAAGCTTTCCTGTAGGCAGTGAAGAAGACCATGGTTATGCAGGTTACTTCCCTGGAGCTCGTGTTTGCTGGAAAGGCTGTGGAACTTCCAGCCTGGGAGATTTTCAAAGGTGAGCTGCACAAGACCCTAAGAAAATATATCTGCCTTTAAACCTCCTGGGGTTCAAAAATAAGTTCTCCTGTAATTTCTATGATAGCTTAGAGCTAGGAAAAAAAATAACAACCAAGCAAATTGAAAAAAAAAAACCAAAACCCAAACCTAGGAACATATACTGTCTGAATTAATGTATTATTTTTTAAACTTCCCTCCACATAATTTACACATAAGTAGAACACCTAGAGCAAGAAAAGCAAAAAAAACCCCTTCCCTTTATTTTCAACTATCTTGGTCTAATTCAAAGTTGCATTTTTTTTCCTCAGAGCACATGCATGGATTTTAAGTTTTATAACATCCAATGCATGCAATGCACACATCTTTAGACATTTTTATCTTAGCTTTAAAAATGTTGGAATGAGACCACTTGAGTGTCTTTTTATGTAAACTACCACGCAAGCAACTCATATGAATTTTCTACATTACATTCAGTATAGCACTTTAGAGGCACAAGAGTCTGTCATAATTTTCATTCTTCAGTCCTTTGAACCTTCTGGCCTAATGACAACTGGATTACAAGGAATGTTCAGTTTAAAATAATTTACTTTTATGCAGTGAAGAAAAATGCAAATGTTCATCAAAATTTCTTTCTAAAATGTACAATTCCATATGCTCATGTTTATAAAACAACTAAACAAGAGGGTGTACTACAAAGCATCATGCAAAACAGGAAGCACAATTTCTGTGGCACATTTGTGATCTCTGTACTCCTGTAATGCTGTATTTCTAAAAGAATTTGTCTTTTATTGCAGCACTAAATGCCTAAGGATGTTGACAATTTTCAAGATTCCAGAGTCAAGATTCTGGTAGTTGCTTAATTATGCAGAGATTTTAAAATTCAGCACTCCTGAATGTGAACTGTGACTACTGCTTCACCAGAAGAGAGAAGCAGGACTTACCCTCCACTGAATACATTTTCTCAGCCAATTATCGACTGCTTTGGCAGCTCTGTTATCTTGTTTGCCAAAATTTATCAAGCTTGAATTAAGTCTGCCTGCATTTGCAAAGTTCACAGACGTTCAAATTTGGAAAACTAAAATCAGAACTTGAAAGAAAAGATTTTACACCACAGAAGCATTTAGAAATGAGTTTCAGTGTTCTACTTGAGTGATGGATGAAGTTTTTCAAGTAGAAGTTGAATATATCACCTTCACTTTATCAAAGTTTTTAAGGATTTCATAGACAAACTGATATGGGGCAGATGAAAAGTCAGTGGCATGTATTGAAAATTGACTGAAACAGCTGGGCTCAAAGGGTGGTGAAAAGCATGAAGCAGCATGAAGTCCAGATAGAGGCATGTTACCTCACATCTGGAGCAGTATCCAGTGCTGCCTCCCAAGTATGAGAGAGATGGACAGAGAGAGTCCAGCAAAGAGTCACAAATGATTCAGAGACTGGGCCTCCATACATATGGGGAGAATATGAGGGACTGTTCAACCTGTGGCAGAGAAGTTTCAAGGGGAATCTTATCAATACTCATAAATACTTGATGGGGGAGTAAAGAAGATTTAGTCAGGCTCTTCTCAGTGGTAGGAAGTGAAGTAACAAGAGAAAAAATTGCACAAATCGAAATAGAAGAAATACAGTTTAAACATTTTTTTTTCCCCCACTGTAAGGTTGATTAAACATTCAAACCGGTTGTCCTGGAAGGCTGTGGGGTCACTATCCTTGCAGATTATCAAAAGTCAACGGGACATGGCCCTGAGCACCCCACTCCAGGTGGCCTTGTTTTGAGAAGGGGAACTTGAACTAGATTATATTCTGAGCTGCTTTCCAGCCTCATCTAATGTCTGTTTCTGTGACTCTGTGACATGGGAATATTATGTCCTCGCCTAGGCCAGGAGCTGAGTAAAGTGCAGACTGTGGTGAGCCATGAAAACTAGGATACTGTAAAAAAAGAATTGAGTGTAACATGCTTTGGCACTGGCCACAAATCAACAGCTCTCAGGAGAACAATACCAGAAAATGGTGGAAAGGTGGAGAGTGTGGGTCATTGTGGACTGATCTGATTCTCTGTAAAGACTCTCATCTGTAGAGATCTGATGGAAATATTTTAATTCAGCCACACAAAATCACAGTAAAGTGCCCACAGTGGAACTGTTGTGTGTTGAAGCCAAGCCCCTGCATGAGCATCAGAACTGAGACTGGCTGGAGTGAGCATTGGCTTCCCTGGACATAACTGATATCCACTGTGGCGGGGTGATCAGAGTGTATGTCAGTGTAAGCTAAAGGCTTTGCCCTGACACATCTATCTCTCTGATTTTCACTTAAAAAATTGAGTTCTGACAAGTACATTTTTCAGTATTCCTTTCCCCCTATGAAAAATTGCAAAGTGAATACATACACATGCACACACACACATTCTTTATACCTGTGCTTTTTGTCTCATAATCAAAAAAGTTATACACAGCAGTTCTTTGAAGAGCCTTGCCTTTAGAGCCATTGAGGCCTACAATATACATCCTTCTTATTTCACGCATCATTCACTTGACAGATAGTAAGGGCATCTTCTGAGCCATTCTAGTTTACGATGGAAATTCAAAGCATTAAAGATATACACCAAAAATCATAGATTTTTTCCTAGCGAATTACAATGCACGTGTAGTAGTCAACCTAAAATCCCACGTTGGTGTCCATTTCACTGCTTCAAACTTAGAAAGTGATTGGATCATGGTCCAAATGTGCATTTTTTATTTTCAGTAGCTTGTTATCAGTTACTGAAAATTTCAAAAATTCATTTGAAAGGAGCAAGTTATCTAGAGAGGTATCAATCTCACAATTAAAACTCTGACGTTCTTGATGACAGAACTCATACTAGACCTCCTTTCCAAAAGACAGAAAGGAATTCTGAATAAGCTTCTCTTTATTGCCATATTCACCCTTTCCCCCCCATATTCATCCTCTAGCAGGATATGGGAGCAAATAATGGGTTGGATTGGAACGGACTTTAAACATCATGTAGTTGCAACCCCACTGCTACAGGCAAGGACACCTTCAAAACAGAAGACACTGAACTGTTTCGTTTTATAAATCCTTGTGAAGTGTACTTTATCTTATCAGGTTTAAAACCTTTTCAGGGTATTAAAAAAGCTGAATACATATTGTTGCTGTCTAAACTGCTCTCCTGACAGAGGTAATTAAAATTAGGATTTATAGTATCCTGCTAACACATGTGATAACTCATCACTATTTGTAGCATGTTGAAAATGAAATATCAGATTACAATGCTACTGAAGTGCATGGACGAAATAAATATTAAAAAAGGAAGGAATATTGACATCCTGTAACCACAGCAAATATCTATTATGTGCATAAAGTGTGTTAATCATTATATAATTAATATTTGCTTACCTTGAACCCGAATACAAGTGCATTGAATCAGTGTAACAAATGTAACATCATAACCAGTAGTACATAAGCAGTTTTGTAATGTTACAATGCCATACTGACATGCAATACACAAGCTTTTTTGAGAAGTACGGGAGTGATGTGATCACCAAAGGGACAAAGATGTTTGTAGTTGTGCATAGGAGGCATCCATGTAAGAAAGTTGCAACGTAAGATAGGCACAAATAACTATAAACTACTGTCCTGACCATTACATGAGAATGACTGTCCAGGATATGTTTTCAAGACTCCAACACTCTGATATATACATTTGGACATATTTATATATTCAGTTGTATCATTTCCCATCCAATACTTGATAGATCACAGTGTTTATTAAGATGACAGAATGCAATGTGTATTGATGGATAGATTTGCAATTCCATCTGGGGCAGTGGCATTACATAGGATGCAATATTTTCACTCAGTAAAGGCATTTAGAGGTACATGAGGAAAAAAACCAAGGTCAACAGACTAAATTTATATCACAAGAATTTTAAAAGATAATTCTAAAATGAACTGGGCTTTAATATTATGCTGACACAGTGTGAATGCCATTTATGTGCCTGGGCAACTTCAGTGAAGGAATAGCAAAGAAAATCAACAAGAAAAAACAAATTGGCAGAGAAAAGCCATACAATTAATTGGCTGCCAAAGTATTTACATTGTGACAATTCTCAACACACATAGTATAATAACACGGTAATAAACACGTAATGTGCTATTTCCATCATGATATCAGCGTAAAAGTTAGAATCAAAGAAAAACACGTTTCTTACATTATAACACAGACTACTTGAAAGTTAAATAATTCAACAACAGCATAAATTATTGTCATATAAATTAAACATTATACTTAGAAGAAGATAGTGCATATGATTACTTGTATAGCAAAATGCAAGAGAAGCCCCAGACTGCATTGTTGAAACTTGATGCTGAATTGATTATATAATCACTAAGAATTACAGTTTGGATTCTCCCCTCTCCAGCACATCTTGAATCTATAGCTGAACTTTTAGCAAATTTTGCAGTAGTGACATATTTTGAAAAACAGGGCTAAAATTTTCATGAAAATAAGTAACTGGATAAATTATTACTTCCATTGCAGAATTCACACACTGAAGAATCAGTGCAATCATACTATTAGGCAAGTGAAAGCACCAGAAAGCCAATAAATATTTGTGTTGCAGTCAACCTCCACCACAGAAAATAAAGGTTTTCACCTTAGTTTTTTTCTTTGCTTGTTTTGGAAGGACTAGATCAGAGGCTGAATATAACTAAGTAATTTTTTTATTTTATATATTAAATGTTAAAAAATTGATACTTTTGACTGTATTAATTACATTTTTCACATACTCTAGACCAAAATTGTTTCTATAAGTGATTATATTTCTCTCTGTCTACAAAAACCTCAGATCAATGGGGGTTTGTAAGAATCACAGAATGATAGAATGGTTAGGGGTTGAAAGGACCTTAATGATAATCTAATTCCAACCACCCTGCCATGGCCAGGGACACCTTTCACTAGACCAGGTTCCTCAGAGTCCCATCCATCCTGGCCTTAACCACCTCCAGGGACGGGCAAGCTCTCTGGGCAACCTGTTCCAGTGCCTCACCATGACCACAGTAAGTAATTTCTTCCTAGTATCTAATCTAAACCTACCCTTCTTCAGCTTCATACCATCCTCATACCATCCTCCCCTTGTCCTATCACTACATATCCCTGTGAAAAGTCTCTCTCTCTCTCTTGTAGGCTCCCTTTAGGTACTGAGGGTCTACTATAATTACTTCTATTTTTGAAACCATGTTCCACTTTCTTCCTACCCTATTCACTAATGCAGACATTACCTATACATCTGCAGAAATTATTAAAAATTAAGATCAAAAAGTTACATTTTTAAAATATTAGAATTTGTGAAAAATCAAAAGTGCAGTTCTCAGCGTGTGGTATAAAATTTAAAAAATATGAGTGAAGTAAATTATCTTAAAATAATATCACTAGAATGCAGCCACATATAGAAAATAACTCCATTATAGTGTTTATATAAATATATATTTATGTACTTAATAAATAATTAAATAAAATTGTATATAATATGTGTAAATAATATTCTCTGTACTGATATCTTTATGAATATTATGAAATGCGCAGATGAAAAATGTATAAGACTTTCTTTTTTAGCAAATATATAATATTCATTGACAATGTGGCAGATTTATGAAGTTTATCTTCTTGGATTTTTCCTTTTACTTTTTTTGATAAAATGCTATAGTCTTTGTAAAAAAGCTTTACACACCTCTGATGCAATTAGATGACTTGCCATTCATTCTGTTAATTTGCAAACAAGATAATTTTCATGTTTTTCTACTTGGCACAGTGAAAATATTTATTTGAATTTGGCCAAGGGAAATGTACCATTTGGGGCAGAATACACTGCAGTGGTTACAGATAAACGAAAAGCAGAATCCTTTATATATGATCATATATTTTTTCACAAGGAAAGAAAAAAGTAAATATACATTATATATGGCTCATACTAAAAAAATTGTTTGTTTTTGTTTTTTATTTTTTTTAAGAGATTCATATACATGCAAGGAAACATACAATTAGCTGTTGCCCTGGAAAAATTTGTTTCCAGTTGTATATATTTATATCCTTTTGTGCGCCTTTTCTATTTCCCCAGCTTTGACCTTCTCATTTGGTCCTTTAACAATACTCTGTAAGAACTGTATTTTCCTTACTTTTTATTTTATCTTCTGTCACATTTTTTACTTGTGGGGATTTTTTTTTTCCTTTAACAGTGTCAAAACTTTCTGTTCCAATTCTCAGAATCTTCTAGCCTGCTGTATCTTATCTTCCCTCGTGTTTCTTCTTATTCATAGTCTGGTACTTTGAGATAGGTTTTTCCAGCAATTTCTTTCACTTTGCATTTTCAGGATCCACTTAACATATGGCACTGGAAATCTTACCTAACTTTTCATATACATACACATTAGACTTCTGTATTTGAGCTAGTAACCTTAGGGTCCTTTCATAGTCATTTATGATAAGCAGACATTTTCATGAAACACCATATTAAAAGTCTAGTATGAGTGTAAAGGGTTTGAGTGGAAAGGTTTTGGTAGCAGGGTGGCTACAGGGGGAGCTTCTGTGAGAAGCTTCTGGAAGCTTTCCCCATGTTCAACAAAGCCAATGCCAGATGCCTCCAAGATGGACCTGCTGAGCCCACGAGTCATAGTGCCTCTGGGATATCATTTTAAGAAAGGAATAAAAACTGCAATTTTAGCTGGACAGAGGAGTGAGAACATGAGGGAAACAGCTCTACAGACATCAAGATCAGTGAAGAAGGGGGGAAAGGTGTTTCAGACAGCACAGAAGAGATTCCCGTGCAATCTGCGATGAAGACTGTGGTGAGGCAGGCTGTCCCACTTCAGCTGATGGAAATCCATGATGGAGCAGATAACTGGTTACCTGCAGCCTGAGGAGAACCTCAAGCTGGAACAAGTGGGTGCATTCGAAGGAGACTCTGACCGCTATGGGAAGCCTGTGCTGGAACTGACTCCTGTCAGGACTTGTGGCCCCATGGAGAGAGGAGCCCACACTGGAGCAGAGTTGCTGGTAGGACTTGTGACCCCATGAGGGACCCACGCTGGAGCAGCCTGTTACTGAAGGACTGACTCCTGTGGAAGAGACCCATAGTGGACCAGTTTCTGAAGACCATGTGAATTACTCAGTTTGGAGATGATTGTGGAGGACCATCTCCCGTGGGAGGGATCTCACGCTGGAGCAAAGGAAGAGTGTGAGGAGTCCTCACTATGAGGAGGAAGGAGTGGCAGAAACATGTGATGAACTGACCTCAACTCCCACTCCCTGTCACTCCTGCACTATTTTGGTGGAGGACATAGAGAAAATCATGAGTAAAGTTAAGAATGGGAAGAAAGGAAGGTTGAGGGGAAGATGTCTTAATATTTGATTTTATTTCTCATTATTCTACTCAGATTTGATTGGTAATAAACTGAATTCGACAAGTCAAGTCTGTCTTGTCAGTGACAGTAATTCTGAACGATCTATCTCTGTCCTTATTTGGACTTCTATATTGAACATGGTTAGAGGAATCCTTCACATTCTGCCTATTCCAAATCCAGCTAAATACCTCTCGAATTTGTAACTTCACTGAAGTTGATTTTATGGGACGTTTCTTAACTCTGGTCATCTAACAGTATTCCTAATTTACAAAAAATTTTAGAACTGCCATCAATTTAATTAAAACTGTTACATGGTTTTAATGTTAATTAGTCATAGGATAGGAAAATGAACTATCATGTGAAGAAAGGGCCATATAAGAAATGGCAAAAAAACCCCCTCAGTCTCACTTACACTCTTTATTTTTCATAAATCCCAGAACAGAATATGATTCTTGCATTACTAAGATGACATAGTTTCATTTCCATTACAAAGACAGATTTAACAATATATTTACTGCTGTCCTGTTGAATGAATCTTTCATTAGAATGTTTTCTCAGCTAAACAACGTTTTTTTGCAAGTATGATTTCTTTGCAGTTGTCATCAAACATCTCAATAGCATATACATAGCTCAGAGCTGAGCAGAAATATTGAAATGCAAACATTTCAGACAAAGAAAAAATGCTATTAATCCTTTAAGAATTACAGAAATTCAGATACGGAGTAAACAAGTTAGTAAACTGACGTAGGTAACATATCACATTGTTCTTACTTTTTTTTTCATAAAGCTACTAGAAAAAATAAGCATGACATAAAAATAGGAGTCTTGAACACATTTCCTCCTTCACTCTCAGTAAACAAATAATCATATCCCCTTAATGTAAAACTGACTTAAATTAGGACAGCAGCACAAGGTTCACAGAATTTCAGAGCTTATTATGGAAAGCAATATATTCTATTTAATAGGGGGATTAAATCCTTCCATTTATTGAACCATTTGAAACTAAATGCTTATGAACAACACAAACCAGCTAAAAAAGAAGCAGGGAGAGAAACTGGAGAGAGACAGGACTTTTTGGCTTTAATAGGGTTCTTGTTTCTATGGAAACCCTGCCAGTGTGCTGGATAGAATCCTCCAGGGAACTGGTGATCACATAATGCTTCCTAATTGTTTAGAAACAGCTTGTTTTATGTTTCAAGTACAGCTCTTCACTTAACATCACACTTATATTCCCAAAGAAGGACACAGAATAAATTTCATAATGAAAAGGAAAGCAATATAACGTGCAACTGCTCTACACAAAAGGACAAGGCAGTGGTTTTGGTTTTCTTACACCAATTCTACTGTTCCACATTTTAAATATATATCTATAAAAAGATAAAAATAGTAAAAATAATATAGGTAGAAAGCAATCCAAGTTTTTAGAAGCAATAGAATACACAATGTTCCAAGTGATCCTGTAATAAACCTTATAAATCTACTCAAGCTGAATTGAACCCAGCCATCTGACACATTTGGTGTCAAGACAATCTATGCAAACAGTGCAGCAATTTTTTTTACAGAAGCTCAGTGAGAATACTCTCATTTTTATGCATTTATCTGAATATTTAGTAGAAGAAATAATCTGCATAATCACATATGCATGTACAAAATGTTAGATTTGCTTCCTGTACAAAAAACACCCCATCATACACAGTGAACCTGGAATTGCTGTCAGTGAATTTGAGTCCTGAAACACAGCACGTCAGCTGTTCAGGCACTTGCAAATAGATGTCTTAAGACAGGACTGTCCTGAGTTCCTTTCTTTGGGGCATGCTGTGCTTCAGTCTTTTTCTTAGATGGACTTTCATACTTGTCCTCATTAGCCACCTCTGGAAAACAGTTTTTGTGTGCTCCTCATTTTCAGATTCTGCATAAGGCTCCAGTTTGCACAGGCCTACTTTGCTCGTCAAGTATTTGTTTACTTTAAATACTGTTGATTGTTATCTGAGTTTTTAATCTATTGTGTTACAAAATAAATTTCACCAAGGTTTGCAGCCTCTTGGGCAGGTGCTGTTATGAGACCTTGAAAATTATGTGTTGACTGTTTACCTACCTGCTAGAAGTGTCTGTGACTTAATCAGTTCATTTATCTTCATTTGCTATTTGGGTTTGCTTAGATTTTGATATGAAAATGAAATGGTAATTTACCAACATGAAATCTTTGGAGGTAGCTATGACAAATGTGATGAACAGTTTATCTTCAGAACTCCCTAAATAAATAGATGATGCAGGGAGGAAGAAATGTATTTTTGTTCCAGAATTCCATATTCTTTCCTCAATTTACAAGTTATATGACAGACATCATTAACTTAATTAAGTTTTTTATTTGTAAGATTGCAATGCTTCTATTTATATCTTCACTTTTTACATATTTTTCAATAAATTTATGTAATATTGATCCTTTAACTGAAAGCTCTTATTTAACACAGATATCTGAACATTGTCCAGAAATAAGTGTGTTCTCTTAACATTCTATGAGTTGTGGATAAATGTCAAGCTATTGTTCAAGTGTCTCTAAATATTGATGGCAAAGCTCTTTGATAGCAACATCTTGATATGGACCATAGAACTTTCAGACTGTTATGCAGCTGATTGTACACCAATTAAGAAAAAAATCCTATCTTTAGAAAGATTGAAAGAGTGAAATATTTGGGATGATGGAAAAGGAAGCTTTTAGTGTAAATATTTGTGCACATTTAGAAAATCTCTCAATTGGACCTTTTATGTGCTACCCTTGCCAGGAAACGGATGAAGAGCAGCAGAATCTACCAAGCTTGCCAGCTCCTCTTCTGACATTGTGCAGATTATAAATTAATTTATTCTGGGACTGGAGGGCTACAAAATCACTATTGTCTGTAAACCATTTCCATAGTGCTGGCATAAAGCAGATAATATGCAGTGCTGGAATTTATGTCAGAGAAAATTATTTGGCTAATAGCAAGATCATTATAGCACCCTTGTTCAAAATGGCAGGTAGTCTTGCAAACAAATATAATCCAAAGATAATTGCAATTAGGATGGTTGTAAGTCCATATGCAATAGGGAAAACAAACAGAATTAACATGCAATTATCTTTGGATTATATTTGTTTGCAAGACTACCTGCCATTTTGAACAAGGGTGCTATAATGATCTTGCT
>JAOXXN010000395.1:137520526-137541091 GCA_026770055.1 Myrmophylax atrothorax
AAGAAATCCATGGATCTGATCACACATTAAAACTCACATGAGGATTTGCTATTCTACAGGCTCAGGTATATTTGTTCACATAAGCAGACTGTGCATTTAAGTGAAATATCCCCAACAATGAGTACCAGATACCACCCTGAGAATAACAGTAATATAATGAGAAAAGTCAAGTATTATAGGGTGCACTAGAGAACAATTTCAATGATTCTCATAAAGGCAAAAATTTGATTATATTGTTTAAAAAAATTACACACTTTAAAAATGGCCAAAATAAAAAAAAATCACAAATTCCTTTTGTTGCAAAAATTAAAAGCAACTAAAGGTAATGTAACTTTCTTCATTCAGAAAGTCATTCCAGGTATTATTTTGCAGATCTTCTGAGCCCTGCTTGAAAGCACACAGAATGGTACTTGAAAACACTCAATATTTATATTATACTACTATTTCAATAGAATGGTAGATCTTTCTTATCGTTTCCTCCCCTCCCCTAATCTTAATTAACATCTCTAATTTTAGGGAGCATCATTTCCATATGTAGACATTTCCATATGTAGACATTTTTTTAATGTACCAGCCATAAAAGTGTCTACCATTCTAAGCCACTGATTTCTAAGTCCCAAAAAAGGATTTGTGGAATGATCTCTGAAAAATTGCTCGCATATATAATTGCTCATCTATAAATACATCATTCTACAAAACTTCTATTGTTTTATTTTCTTTTTTGACTTTTTTTAAATAATCCAACATTCTTATCCAGACTCACACATCTTTTCCCAAGAATAAGCAGGAACAACTGTTTATATATAAGAACTGGCTTCAGGCAAAAAACTGCCTGTCCCCTGTGGGATGTAATTTATTCCTGCTTTTAAGTTAGTGCGCTCTATATTCCTCTGTGTATATTGTCAGTTCCAGTAGTTAATGCACTACATGGCATCAAGTGCAGTACTTTGACTTTATCTCCTGCCTTGTTCTCTTCACAGCCTACAAAGACCATCTGACAACAAAGACACAAGGGCAGTCAGCTTATTTACTGTTTATATTACTAGGTTCTATTGGCCATGATATCATAAAATCATAAATCAACCTGCAATCGAATTTATCTGTGAAATGCTTGCATTGCTATATGATTAGTTCTTGGTAGTTATGTGAACTTTCTTATTTTTTTTCTTTTCAAAATTCTGTACTATTATAGACCATACATAATCAGATACAACCACTCAAGAAAAATGTACGGAAAGGCCTACGAGACACTTTAATTTCATTTGAAGTTATTTTCTGTTTTATCTGACCTAAAACTTACCTCATGTAGTTGAAATATGTATAGTCATGTATCTATGTAGTTACACAATTAAACCAGTGACTTGCAATTAACAAATTTTCCACTTCAGTGGGTTCTGCATAGAGGAAATGGCAGAATAATTCAATAGTGAGCTGAATATTCTAATTCAATTTTGACACCTGTTAGATTACATTTTATAATACGAGCTTATAAATATCTTAGCTCAGTTTATTTGCAGTAAATCCACTGAAGAAGAAGAAATTAAGTATGCATCTATAGAGATAGGTATAAATAAACAATAAACATATCTTAATATGTACATATATATATGTATACCACAAGCAAATTACAGAATACCCAGACTTGGAATTTAGTAAAAACATCTTTATTCTTTTTCCTACCAGGGCAAAACACGGAAAAAATAACTCAATGTCCTCCCAGATAAATAGTTACAAAAGTAGAAATGCATTTTGTCCATAGAAAAAAGAAAGTAACAGACAATGGGTTGTGCATTTCTCTGAAAAAACTGCATGTCATTTTACACAAGTGGAAATACAAGGCCTCTAGTTAAAAATATAAACAGAAATTTTATAGTGACAAATATTTTATAGCTATATGTACAGATAATAGTGAAAATATTTTAATAGAACTTCTAGGAATACAAATACAACCATATTCTGTTCTTGAAATTTCTGAATTCTAAAGAAATTCAGTAAAGTTTAGAATAGAGATTCTTATGACAGCCATTTTATTGTGTAATAGGAAAATCTTTAAAATATATAGACTGAAAATATTATATATAAATATAACCTTGTTTACTACCTGCAGTAAATTATTCCTAGCTTTCTGCATTACAGAGAAAGTGCAAGCTTTAACATTAGTTCAGAAATAGGTGATATTATAAAGCTGCTGTAATATTTCAGTATTGAAAACAGCCTTATCAAAATTAATTTGTTAGGGAGGAAGGCTTTATTTAAAAACAAGCCATGATATTGACATACAGATGATTTACAGACATCTATAAGCTTAAGTCTGCTGATTTCTAAGCCTGCTCTAAATTCAGAACTTTGTTCAATTTATTTCCTAAAGGTAAAACAAACAAACCAACCCCAAATTAATATTTAAGAAAGTATACTTTTGTTCTATTCTTGGGGCTTTTTCTTCTAACAAAACAATGATATTTGCTATGTCATGGCATTGAAATACTCTGTATTTGCTTAATCCAACTAATTATATTAAAATAGACAACTATTATATGCATGTCTGGAGAGACCTTCCCATCTACAAGAAAAGAAACCAAAACACAACAGACAAACAAAAAGCAAATGAACCCAAAAAACAGTGGTCACGTTGTTTAGTGTTGAGAAACACTAATTCTTACACATACACACTCAACATCTGAAAATTATACACCACTTGTTTGTGGCAGGATTCTCTGCTTTTTGGTAGCGGACAATTACACATTTATCAGAGGAAATGTTTAAGGATGAGTGTTGAATCAAAGACAGTCTCCATGGCCAACAGCAACAAAGAGATAAGAAGCTCATTAGTGAGTAATCACCTTTAGCAACCTTCTGCAGAATTCTGTGTTGGATAATTGCATTAGGCAAAATTAGGAGAGAATCATTAGAATGGAATAACAAGGGTCTGTATTAAAGTTAGGTGTTTCTAATATCAAACATCAACTCATATAAGGAACTATTTAAAATAATTAGGTGGCCTTTTGTTTCTTGGTGGGTTTTTTACTGAACATAGACCTAAAATACCTTAACAGCAATTTGGTGCATTGCACTTTTAAGCCATTATCTTAAGACTTAAATCTGTTACATTCTTACGTTTTGTTTCAGTAATTCATAACCACCCTTATTAAAATGTGTAGCGTGGGCTTTTTTTTATTCTTTATTCATCAAGCTTTTACCCCTTACACTCTTTACTGCTACTGATTAGAGAACTGTCTTCTCAAAAAAAAAAAAAAAAAAGTTTTGTTTCTGTATGAGTTTCTGCAGTAAATTAATCCATCACTTACTTTTCTTACACATACACTGAAAAGTTTGACCTCCTTCAGTCTCTAGATAAAATGACAATTTTTTAAACCTATCAGTACTTGTTTCCTCTTTTTCTGAATAAATTCCAATTTGTTAACATTATATTGCCTTAAAGAGTGACACTGTTCTAATAATGATCTCTCTAATGAGTAAAAAAGTATGTTTTTCATATTCTTATGCAGTAGTCTTCTGCTTACACACTAGTTATGTTTAACCATGGGGCTACTTTAGAAGTTTAAGACTCCAGTTCAAATTTACACTGTATATTTTCATGTCCTGTCAAAACAAAACGAAAACATACCCAAAGTACTACTGAAAAATATTGTATCAAAAGAAAACATGTGCAACACTGTGACTGTGATGACTGACTGGAAAGGGGAAGCATCAGGTTCAACTCTCTCACATTCTTCACTTATGAGTACAGTTTCTTATGTCAATTAATTTCAAAAGTGGCAGATCAAGAATCTGAACCAGAGTTTGCAGTGGAACCCATTAAACTTCTACTTTCTTACAAATGTATGTTTTTGGAAGTTAACATATTTTCATAAAATACTTTTTATTATCAACTCCAGAAACAAACTTTGGCTTTATACCTTGATTGACTATTTCTTTCATTATGAGGTAGCATTTTTTCTGGGAAGTAGGAGAGGAAGACTGAGAAGTTAAAAATAATTTTATTGGAAAATATTATCATTAAAAATAAGTTTGTAATGTCTTCAAGACCATGGATAAGCATATTAAATAGCTTTAAGCCAAGAATAGGAAATGATAGTAGGGTATTTCCAAATATATACATTTCTCATACATAATTACTTTTTTGTGATACTGGTTAATTGTATTTCAACCAAACAGAATTTACCAGAATGGTAATTCCAGTTGGAATGTTCTTATAGCCTCTGCAAGACTGCATCAATGTTTTTAAACAAATATAAATGTTGTATTCTGTAAAATTAACCTGTAAATCTAGAAACAGATCTTAAGCTTGCCTGACATAATTTTTTCATCAAAATACTATCTTTATTGTATTTGGTTATGTATAGTAGTGATAATGTCTCCATTTTATGAACAGCTCTCCTTTTGTTGTTCTGAAAACATTATTTCTCTCTGATAATCTCAGAAGATAACATTTACCCATAAAACTGGATTACCTAATAGTGCTACATTTCTAATATGAGCAAGGGAAAAGGATTTGACCTATAATATTTGTTAGAATACAAGGGATATCCTACACAGAAATCTTAAGATAATAAAACCTGACTGACAATGAGGCAAGTCCCTGTAGCTCAGTTGTTCTGGCAGTTTCAAATTTTCATTTGCTCAACATCCAAGTTACTACTAGACAAAAATTCACTCTCTAGGAAGTACCAGTAAATTCCTAAGCAAGATTCTCATAGTTGTAAATATGTTGTACATAATTTATATTCTAATTATTACTAGGTTTCTAGTTCTTTTTAAATAAGGTGTATTTTTAAATAGATGATAAACACAATTTTCATATAATATTGCTCTAAAAATTAGTAGCTATATATGCTGAGATACATCATATATGTGAGCAAGAGATCAAAACATTCAAAAGGACTTTCCTTTTATCTTAATAGTTAATACAGAGATTATTTGTTCATACTAATGTATATATTCAAAAACATTACTGTAGGATTTCTCTTACCTCTACAGATAGGAACAGGGAAGTCCCACGATGCTGTATTCACAGAGTTAGCTATGCAAGTAAGCTGGGGGTGTCCATCCAAAATATATCCAGTGACACAGCTGTATCGGATTTTGTCACCAACATCAAATCTTGTACCGTACAAGATACCCTTTGGTGGAACTCCTGGATTTCCACAGGAACTACTCTGTAATTCTGGAGCAAATATATATTAATTACTTCCAGTGTTTTTATAAATCAATGCTTCACTTTGCTTAAGAATATAGAAAACATAAATTAAGACAACTTTGGACAGATAGTGTGTTTTCATGGACATTATAGAATGTTTAACATGGAAAATCGATTATTGACTGGAAATCCACTACTATTTAATATCTGCTTATGTACCCATATACCCAAAGGTAGATGAAAATGTGCATGAGGTTTTCCTTAAGCTACAGCTATACATATATATTTTTATTTAACTTGACAGCAGGGAATTTATTACATAGGAACAGGAATCAAATGAACTTGGTATATTTCTAACCTTCAAGTTATACAAATGCAAAACAATAAACAAAATTGATGAAAGAATGTCAGATTCAAATTCATAATAAACTCAGCGATTCTGAATTCAACTTTCATTGCCTTGCACAATGACACAACACAGAAGTAAGAAAGTGGCCTATCTTGTCTTGGTCATTTCAAAGGTCACCTAAAAAGCTGATATTCTCACCATTGCTTTATCAAAGTGTTCAGTGCTGAAGCAGCACTCACCTGCCCTCAAATCTGCTTGCAAGCTCTACAAAGAAGGCAGTGGCACAGCTACTCCTGCATATTTCTGCAAAGGAATTTCTTTTAAATCCTTTAACAGTTTTCAAGGCCATTCAAATTATTATTTATCATTATAGCATGTCAAAATAGAGGTAAGAATATCATCCTGTGGCTTTTGGTTATCATAATAATCCTTTTATATTAACTTGAAAACTCTGCCTGTACACAGTGTTTTCCTTTTTGACTTCTCCAAGATGAAGTCTTTGAGAAGCCTGTATCTCTTAGAGCTTTGTAGAAAGGTCACAGGAAGACTCCCTGTCCTTTGAAATAAAAAAAAATATAAAGATTAGCGATGTCTTTTACTATCACTGCCTAAAATTGCTTCCTTTACTCTTACTGCTGTCTCACCAAGAACTACCCACAGAAGGCAATTTATTATTATGAAATTATAGTTTAAATCACTAATTTAAAATCACCCTCTTTCTAAAATAAAACTAATTTTCCAGCTGCAATACTTTATGACTCATCTAAAAGGAATACTTGGCATTTTTCATTAACTTTTTAACATTATGAAAGTGGGTAGGGAGTATGTTACTACTTCTAAACCTTCAAAGCCATTTTGTTCCTGATTCTAGATAAGAATGTAGAAAATAAATTGTACATTTTTAAGTATGTTAGTTTGTTCTGTGAGTATTTTTATTTTGAACATATACAAGTACATTATTTGGGGGAGGGGGGAAGAAGGAGGGAAGACCTAATTCACCAAGTAACTGCATTTGTCTTCTTTGATAGGTAGCATCTATTTTCAAACTGAATGTGACAGTGTACTACCAACTCCTTGCCATTTAAAGCTACAGATTGTTACCCCAAGATTGTCATCTGTCAGGGAACACAGGAGTTGCCAAACTAGATCATAATTTTTATTCAGATCTGCACAGATTCTCGACTTCAGTGACATTCTGATAATCACTAATGATATGAGGTGGAAAAGTATTTCCTTTTACATTTGCCACACTGTAATTTGGTTGAACTTCTCCTTGTTCATGTACTCTGAAAATAAGCATAATTGAATTTTTTACACCATCCTACTTTTTTGCATTTTTATTGTGTATTATTTCTCATGTCTTTTTTTTTAAAGCAAGCTGTCCCAGTTGTTTCAATCTCTTTCCAAGCAGGAAATTTCTTTGTCCTAGATTTAATTTTGTAAACAAGGTATGTATGAACCTATTTGTCCTCTTTTTTTTTCCCCCATAATGATAAAACACCAAGATTAAAATATCCTTCAATGCTGTTCAATAAGATTTACACTAATTCCTATTAATGTAGATAGAAATTTTGTTAAAAAACTGTGGGCAATATATTTCAGAGAGTTCTGCTTAGCAGGAATGGTCAAGACTAATTAGCAGAAATTCAGCCACTTATAAGTACTAATTAATAAGTTACTAAAATTAAATCACATTAAATATAAATAATTTCTGACAATTCTTTCAAAAACAAGGTTGGCAGAAGTTTAGACTCTTTTTCAGCATTCACTCAAGGAGAAACAAATCAGAACCAGAAATGAAATATTCTTCCCACATTAAATATGATAACAGAAATTTAGGAACATAATTTTTTTCAGTTTTTTTCACAGCTATGGCAAATCACTATGATCCCATTTTTCCCAACATAAAATAAAAATTACGGTCAATACATAGATCCTCAAGAGTACTCACTCACTGAAAGACCTATGTAATATCCCAATAGAGACTAATATTTGCTTCTTTTAGTAGTTTTAAAATTAAAACACTTCTGGTATCCCTAGACTCACTTTGGATATCTCCCTCTATTACTACATGGTACCAGTTCTAGAGTGCTTGTTCACTCCTGTCTACTATTTCAATACAGTAATCCCTCTGCCATACAAACTGGAATATGGACCAGGGAATACACCATTCTAAGGGTCACTCCAGTTGTCATTTGGGACAGGGCTTGGTGTAACTGGAAGTCCTATAACATGTATGCACACAGACATCCCTTAGAAAAGTTATGCATATATACTTGGTCTTTTTGACAAGCAAGAATACTTTGGTATTGAAGACTCAAGGCTGATTTCTGATGTTCTCCATGTAGTGTGTGCGTGGCTATATGGAGGGCTATACATTCCAAGGGTCCCAAATATTAGGACAGATGATGTATTTGCAATAACATGAAGTAGTCTGAAATTCCATCATCCAAAATTCATCTATATCAAATCTTATAATGCTTTATTTTAGTTGCACACAGTTTCCAAAAGTTTTATAAACTAAAGCAGTTATCTAGATACATAGCTTCTACCTCATAATACTTTGCCCTTTTTTATCAAAATGTATATTTTTCTTACTTTCTCTTCCATCCCCATTCATACTGCTCTGAACATATGAGTAAGTATGGTCTAGATTAGATCTAACAGGAACTAGAAGTATTAACTGCTGAGTATACTGCTGTCTTCCTATACACATAATGAAATGTGCATATATATACTTGTTTCACACGGTATTACAGAATGAAGGAAACCATAGGAAAAATTTGGCGTCGCTAATATCAGCGCATGAAGGAAAAAATTCTAAGTGTCAATGTAACTGCACAAATATGTAGGGTTCAAAGAGCAAAGAAAGAAGCATTTAAATTAATGCCTTGAAAGATGTACCATGAACAGCACAGGTATGTTAAACCAGGTATCAAATTTAAAAAAAAAATCTCCCCCAAAATGTAGGTCTCTACTTTGTAGAAGTTCAGGAACAATAGTGGTTATCCCTTGATTTCAACAAATCTGTCACCTCAAGACACAGGTGCAAGTTACTATTCTAAAATTCTCATTTGTTTACAGCAGTGACAGAAACTGTTTGTCTAACAGTCAAAACTTCTCTGAAGTTTTTCTTTTAATTTCTGCATTTTTTGTGGATCAGTCAGAAGAGACTGTCATATTCTGATATTTAGTCATAAACAGGCAAACAAAAGGAAGTGTGAGACGTTTGTTTTGTTTGTTTGTTTGTTTGTTTTCCCAAAAGGAAAACAAGGTAAGGTATGTTTTTCCTTTTCCTCTTCCTAATTGCTCTTTCTTGGTAAATATCTTTGCAATAGTTACCTCACTGAGGGTCTCTACTGTTCACTAAAGATAATACAGCTAATTACATTGCAGTTTCTTACCTATTTTTAATGAATGACATAATTTTTCTTTTTTTCCTTTTGAAATTATTTTCCTGTCAAAAAATTACAAAATTATGTAAAGTAAAGCCATTGATTAGTTTAAGGGTATCTTTTAAGACTGTGTTCTAAGGGAACTTTAAATGTACAATTTTATACTGAATTTGATTTTGGTTCTAAGTACATTGAAACCATCACTGGATCCAACTTCTTTGCCAGTAACACAAGAATGCTTCTATGTATAGCATTGAAGTCATATGCTGGTTTAATAGGAACAAACTTGTTTCAGCATTAAGTAAATGAGAACTTCATTAATATGATTCTACAAGAAAGGGAACAGAAAGAAGTACATAAAAAACCTGTCCAGGATATGAGAAGTGCTAATTGTAATACTGTAGTAACACTAATACAATGAGCAGGAAAAATTAATACAGAAAATGGTCCAGTGTTTGCAATACATTCCCCTCACATGCAATATACTGTTCAGAAATGTCAGAGAACACTGCTAGGCATTGCTAATTAGTGAATTGACTCTTAAACAGTTATAAAGACTAATCTGACAGATTCATTCTTTAAATTATTATAAACTAGAGACTGGTTAGTCTTAAAAAGAATGTAACACCTCTTCCAGCTTCCTGTTGACAAAGATCATCTAAACTGACCAGTGTGTAGTCTGAGGAAAAACACAGACTTGGCTAAACAATCATGCTCCATGTCTGACCCCTTCGCCTAGGCTTCCCTCCTACAATTTGTGTCTTGTGAAAGCAGGGAACATTGAAGGGAAAGAACTTTTGCTATGTTGAACCTTTCAACTTGTTTTAAAAAGGAAAAAATACCAAATAAACAAACCCCCCAAAACAAACAAACAATCCGCCTCCCCAACAAAACAGTGACAGAAAGATATTTCTGCTACTGTGAATCACTCAGCATTTACAATTGGAATTTAAAGTGTAGGATAGGCATATGGGATGCTTTGTGGGCATATAACTAGACAGTTCATAAAAGGGCACAAAGAAAACCAATTTTCTCATGAAGGCGGCATTGACACATGAGAACTGGGCACTAGGTGGCATCTGAAACATTCAGAGCTGTGTTATGACCTGGCAGAGTAACAAACATTTCCTTCTGTATATATCTCAGAGGTAACAAAATTTCAATTTTTTGCACATATTACATATGCTTGGTATGTGTATGTGTTGGTGTATATACGCTTATGTATAGAATTACTATTACTAGACACTGTAGTGCCCTGTTAGAAGTACAAATGTCTGATGCAATTCGATCACTACCTGCTTCTTTTACTCAAAAGACAGGCTGTCTCTTACAGTGAAATTTCACTCTGGCTTCCACCATTATTGCTGGTATGAACAATATGTAAAAACATTCATTTACAGAAGACACATCAACAAAGTTAGGTCTATTCCTGTTCTTGTTTTCTAAATGTTTTTGGTTTAGCCATTTTGAGAAAAGAAAGAAGGGCCTTAGTTCTGTAACTTAGTTTTCATTTAGAAAGTTTTACAGTTTAGATTTTTCCTTTAGATTTTTGAATCATTATTCTCTCCAAAATCTGTATCACAGTTGTATTTTTCAGCACATCATTTCTTGATAGAATTAACGCCCTTCTTGTATTTGATAGCAAAGTATCACAATCAGCTTTCTGGGATGTCATGAGGACATTACCCAGCTCTTCATAGGTTTGGGGTTTTTTATATATATTCTGCTGTACATCTCTGGTAGTTAAGAACACTGCTCAGTAGGTAGGATACATGGTGTTGGGCAGTATCTTTTTTTAGTCACTACTAGACCACTTTTCTGAATGTTCTTTACAACAAAACATCTTCTTTAGAAAGCGCAAACTATTCATCCTTTTAAGTGTCTCAAGGTCTCAGGACATTAAGTTAAATTTAAAATCCTTACTCCAAGCTCCCCTTTAAAGTATTTTTGTGAATTTCAGACTATGTACGGCTATGGGAAAGTTTTTTTCAGTTAGCCATGTTTTATTACATGGCATATCTGTCATTAATGAGTATTCGTTCTCTTATTTTTGCAAATTTGTGGTAATGCAGAAAAACTAATTAAAAGAATTAAAAGTAAGACATTCTAAACTGTCTTACTGTGAACCAAAATGATTTTAGCAAAATGCAGAAATAAAATCTCCACTCCAGATTAGGATGGAAGTGTAATCCCTTTTGTTTACATTAAACTGTACTCAAAGATTGTGCATTCAGCATATAGCTGAAAACACTTTAGATACATAAAGCAAGAGAAAATTTATGATTAAAGACTACAACTAATAGCCGTAAAACTCCTTTATTTTGCTCATTTTTCTCAGTGTTTATGATCCAATGCAGAAATACATCAAAAATGAAGACCTTGTGTAATAAAGTGCTATTCTCAGAGCAATTTTTCTAAACACAGTCATCCATTGAAGGTCTGAAGTAGATGGCTACCTAATGAAGTCCCTTTTACTGGAAAAGGTCTGGCTGATGTTCATCTCAGGTATAAAATACGATTTTTTCATTAAAAATGTCTAGATGTGAGAACATTTAAAAAAACTAAGTCAAGGATATATTCATGATTCTGCTTTTAATGGTACTTACCATGAGAATTCCACACTGCTGAAATGCATTATGACTTGTTGACTCCATTTCATAAGGTGAAATAATAGAACATTACTGATCCTGTCCAAATTACTAACATGATGATTCATTAACCAGGAAATACTGCGTGATCAAATTAATGGATAGCGAGGTGAATAAACATCTGCCACAGGTCGCTTATCAAGACCAAGCACAAAATCTTTGAAAAACTTAAATTGCATAAAAATTTTGGTTTACATATCAGAGGTGAGCTGTGCACCCACAATATTGTACTTTCCAAAGCAGTTATCTTTCCCCGTGGGAGAAAAGGTTCATTCTACTTCAAACACAAAAAAATGAAGTCTGCTTTTCCCACCTATTCCAACTTTGCTTTTCACTTTAGTATTTCCAGATGTCCTTCACTTTAGTAATGGTTGTCTGTAATTGTTAATTTATTTCAGCATTATGCTATCATTTTTCCAGTGCAAGAATTAATAGAATCATACAATGCTTAGGTTGGAAGGGACTTAAAAAGATCATCTAATTCCAACCTCTCTGACATTCTGTTTGACCACGTTGCTTGAAGCCCCATCCAACCTGGCCCTGAACACTGTCAGAGTTGGATCATCCTAACTGCTCTGGACAATCTGTTCCAGTGCCTCCACATCCTCACAGTAAAGAATTCCTTTCTAGTGTTGGTGTTCAGCATTCTATGATCACCTTCATTGTATGGGCTTGTGTAGTTCTTATAGAACACCTCTCAAGTCTCAAAATTTTTGTGCTTTTCCTTTTGCCAAAGGCAAGTTCCCCAGAAAAAAAATTCTGAAGCATGGAAGAATGAAAGTAGGGTATTGTCTGATGAAACATCATTTCATTATGCAGGAATGACTTAAAATGTCTGAAGAAAGAAAGAGCTTTCAAGCTGATTTATGTACCAACATTCTCCTACAAGCAACTATCACTTGGCATAGGGAGCACTGCTTTCTAATAGTGAAGAAGTAAATAACATACCAATGTGCATGAATCAGTGCACTATTTACTCTGGGATGTGGAATATTATGGGTATCTTTTTTTTTTTCCCCTGACATTTTAATATCAGAAAGTGCTGTTTGCAGTTTCTAGTCTGAGTCTTGCAGGAGCTGACATAAAACAATTTGCTTTGTTATTCCTGCTTTAAAATAATTGGTTTGAGACATAAGTAGTAAAAAGCATTTAATCTTTATTTTATAGATAAAATGATGGAGAGCATCTGATGAGTGATCCTTGTGATGTAGAAATCTTAACTTTATTTAAAGTCTCATTTTTTAATTAATATAAGCTTGAAATAAATATAATCACCCTTCATGTTGGCAGCCAGTGTAACAGCTGCTTTTATTCCTATCCCTTCACGTTACCTGCTGTGGGTCATTCCTCTCCTGACACGTCTTATTGGAATGAGTAGAAGTGGTCATAATTTCAGGGGAGAAAAAAGTTTATCAATAAAATAATTTAAGATTTTAATTAACTTGTCATTAAACTTCTTTGTAGGCCACTCTTTCTCTGGCTACCACTACATACAGGTTAATACTAAAAGAGCTATGATAGTCATATCTCTGAACTTGCTGCTATTTCTATATTGAGAAATGGCTTGAACAACCCTGTCAGCTTCTACTTTTAAGTACTTTCAATATTCTCTGCTTTTATTGAGAAAAAGAAAAATGTTCTAGGAAAAGCTTGCTGCAGTACCACACAAATCACTGTTTGACAGAGCTTATGAAGTGTTCGTTCTGGTGCTAACTCAATGAAAGATCATATATCTTATAGAGATCTTTGCAAAACTTCTTTAAAGAGTGACAGATTGGTATGTTAGAAGAGCTAAACAGCGTTAAAGAAATATATGTTATACAAGTAGGCTGTTAACACAGTGTGAAATGGTAAGGCATACGCAGAAATCTATCCTCTGGTCTATATCTGACATGTTCATCATGAGATATAGAATTCTACTTTAATGTATGAGGAGAAAAAAAATGTTAAAAGTGTCAATTGACAGACAAAAAAACAGATACTAATGAACTGATGAATGTTTCGGGTTTTTCCTCCTTTTTCCCCTGCAAAATAAAGGTGAACAAGAAAAATTAGGAGAAAAATCCAGTTTTTACATTGTTTCTCTACAAGTTTAGAAATGTATGTTTTCATTGAGGGAAAAAGTCTATTTTCATCAGACATATTTGTAACAAATGGAGCAATTTTGCAATTAGCTTTGACTTGATTGTCAGATGTGTGTTGCATTAATGTATCAAGCAAGGAAATTTACAGTTGTCCAGAATTCTTGGCTTGTGTCTCAGCACCCTGAACACTCAACTCAATATTTTGCCGTGCTTAGCTTGGCAATGAACTTTCTGAATGTTAGTGATGGCTCGGGATATAATCTGGAAATTCAGAAAAACTTTTCAAATATTTACTAACAGATGTAAGACACTACAGGATTACAGTGTTGATATGATTTGTCTATTTTTTCTTTCAAGGAAAATCAAGTAAGTACTCATTATGACATATTTTCTTCTCTCTACTTATATGTTTCATTAAGAAAATTGAGTTATTAACTCTTACTATAATGGATTAGTTTATATAAGCTGAAACTTTCAACTACAGTTTTGTGTCTCTCTTTTTTTCTCCATTGGTTTATTCCATTTTAAATGTCTCACTTAATTTAGTCGTGTAATGCTCTGCCATCTCTTACATCAGCAACTTTTGCACAAAGATACTGGGAATATGCTAGGACATAAGCAAAAATGTATAAACTCTCAACTGCAATGAGTATGCGTATTTCTGCCTTCCCATGTTACATTTACAAGAGGATTTAAATATAAAATCTACAGTTATTGTAGAACTGACTACTGTTGTAGTTAACAGAACTGTTACAAAAAGGTAATAAAACCTAAATTTATCAGATCTACAAACTGAACATAAATTGTAGATTACCATGTCGAATTTTTACTGTGATTCCCCTCACTGACAGTTTTAAAAACCAATTTTTAATACAGTTGAGAAAGCTTCAGTGCTAACTGTTGAATTTTAGTTTTGTAACATATTGAATATTACATTGAGGGTAGAGGATAAAAATCTTTATTTGTTTATAATGTTTTGTTTACTTTCTGAAATAAAAGATATTTGGAAACAAAATTATTTACTAAATTCAGTTACAAACTCTTCTTAGAAGCTCTTTCATGGCATTGCTGCATTGCTGATATAAGTAACAGCTTCTCCAAAACTAAAATGTATGGGATTACTTAGTTATTGAAACTTTTAAAATATTTAGTTGTGTTTGAACAAAAGCTTAACTATGTGAAAAGATATCAAGCTCCAGCTGAAAATGAATTTACTATTCTTGATGATGAAGATCATTATGACAGGAGAAAGAAATATTTTTTTACTATTATTTTCTATATTTCTATGTATATGTGTGAAGGGATTGTATTTAGATACTTATTTGAACTTATAGATGAGAGAAAATGTCTCAGACGTAGCTTGTTTCTAAAAAGACATGCCAAGTGTATTTTTGGTTATGCAAAGCCAAACTGGTAAAATAAATTTCTTCTGAAAATACATTTATTTCTCTGCACTGCTTTTTACTTAATGTTTTACTGAAGTCAGTCTGGTCATAGTGGTGAAAATGGAAAACAATCCCCAGAACTCCTCAAGAGTTTGACTGCATCATCAACTATTCTGCTTGCTATTCAAAAGTCAATGCTGTTTTGAGCATTGCAGTCCTTTGGCTTATAGTCAAGACTCAAATTCCAAGTATCAGCAGTGTCCAAAAATGCCAGTTATTGTTCATAAATACTTTCAGTTTGAACATGTCAGAGTATCAAACACTGAAGTGGCCTTCTTCACCACAGCATAGGACTATAGGGCCATGTTTTCACAAAGGCTTAGAAATGGATGTGAAGGTAACCTCAAATATATATAAATCCACAGATGGAATTCAAGAAATCAAACAGCATCACCTCAATTCCTAGTGAAATCCCTTGCTAAATGCCACTTATTTCTAATTAATGATGAATCCATTCTATAAATTTTAGTCCTGATTAATCCTGGATTCATTTGAATGACCTATTTATAATTACATAATCTTCACTTGATGATGTAATTAATATCTATTTATATTTCTACACCCTAAAATTCTTTAACCATAGGATCCTGGTTGCTTCTAGTTTAAGAAGTAATGTTTTCATTTAAACACCTCTCTACCCTTAACAAGTGGAATATGCATACATAATATGTGGAGTATATAACAGACATGCTTCACAACAGAGGCTTTCCTCTTGAACATTACCCAGCCAGAATTTTTTCCCAACGAGATATCATCTGCAAAAAGAAAAACTAATAAAATCTAATTTATTAAGCAAACCCATACACCCATATGTTCATATCAGCTCTTTCTGATATTCTTTTTAGTTATCTATTTTCTGCTGTGAAAACCACACTAGCTTCAGGTCATTTTAGATGATTTTAAATTATCTGAGTCAACAGTTTTCAAGATATACAATAGAGGATAGTGACACAATTACTGGAATGTCTAGAGGGCTCACATAGTGGATTTTTTTCTAAAAGACCTCTCAAATTTTAATTTCTTAAGGATGATGCTGCATATTTAATGACTGGTTAGGATCTGTAGTGCTAATCCTTCTATAAGTAGATGAAAGACATTACTCACATGCCTTTGAAACTGTGTTATAAAATCTAATGATTTCATAGCTGGAAATCAAAATTACTGAAGGAAACCTAAAATTTTTATTCAGTCATAAATTTTACACATTATGCTTGAATTTCACAATTTTCAAGAGGACAAAAACAGAGAATTATGAAAGAAGAAATTATTTTTAAGTTAAATAAAGCACAAAAAGTTTGTGATTGGAAGGGAAAAATATGTTTATTTTTTAAAATCTGTGAAAAGAAGGTTATTATCTCATTCCTTCTCATTTTACTAATGATCCTCCAGTTTCTGTAAGAGAGAAGGACTTTTGTAACTGCATCCTCCTTTAAACCAGAAGTACTTCCTGATGGTCAGAACAAGTATAGGCCTTGCCTTGTATCATGTGTCCTTCACATGGTGTCAGCAGCAGAACCCTTGGGATCAGAGAAGTGAAAGGACCCTCATCTCACTTCCAGTGTTTGGTCTAACTCACCTTGGGGAATCAGTGAGAAGCCTTATCACTAAAGCATAGAAGCTTCAGTCCAATGGTTTGAAAAGGTACTGTCTTTTCTGGTAACTGACCTTTTCACAGCCACAGCCTCTGAGAAGTTAAAGCATTTCCCTGTTGCCTAGACAATCTCAATAACTTTCGACTCTCTACAGGTTTTTTCTGTATAGTAGTTATAATCAGACAAGGTAGTAAAAGGCACAAAATTTACCTCACCAAATTTTCAGCATCATCTCTGAGAGTGTATAAAACTTATAAAACATTTCAAGGTTTTCAGACAGGAAGAAAAGACTTCCTCCCAGAAACTACAATTTGGAAAATGGGGAAAAAAAAATCACTTTAAACATAAAGTTTAACATTATAAACAAGAGAAAATATAAGACATCTTTATTAAATACATCTAAATAATGATAATCCACTCTGCAATATTTCAAAGGAAAGCTATTCCTCAAGTTAAATATTAAATACTACAAATAACCTGAACAGATTTAAAAAAAAAAAAAAATCACTTGCAAAGGTAATGCTGAAGAACCATTACGTGAAGCCATGATGTAAATATGGCACACCATGGCAAGTAGAAATGTGCATGAAATGTATTCAGACAAGAATCTGTATGGTTAATTACCTTTATCAATATATGCTTCATGTAGTTATAAATGATTATTTCAAACTTTTTCATTACATAAAATATTTCTTAGCTGACCTGGGCCATTTCTCAAAGAGATTGCTATTTTGATTAAAATCAAACTGTGTTGAGATGGTTTTAATTTGAAGAATGTTTACCTGGTGAAACTAATTAGCTTTTAGTTTGTTAAACGTGCTTTGGTATTTGTACTGACAATTACATCTTCCTGGAATTCAAAGTTACTTTTTACTCAACTCAGAGTTTACTTGGGTTTTAATCTACCTCTGCATTTTGGCTTCAATAGTTTTCCTTTCAGAAACCTTTATTGGTCAAAACCTACTGCTTTCTCATCCTGGAAATGCCATTCAATTGCTCTTTTGAAAGCACTTTATATTTTACAGTGCACTACTTATATACTGTTTTGGATTAAGTAATGAACTAAATCATTTTTCCTGAAGCTTATATATCTCATTTTTCCCTGACTTGTCTGTTTTCAAAATGTTTTAACTCAGGGTAATATCTTGGAATCACTGATAAAATATAGCATCCAGAATGAAGGCTATTATCACGGCATTGTATCTTTCATTTTGTTAATATATTTCATTTCAAAATAGCTTGGCAGAATGAATAACTCATACGGTAATTGGCCAGGATATTGGATTCAATATTGGTAGTGGCATGAAGGTATCATGACATTTATAAAGGTTTTCTTGGAATCTGTTTTCTATTTTTCTGATTATAACAATAATTTAGCAATCCCATAATTTAGTGCTATCTCTAAGGAAAAATTACAGCTAAGAAGAACTATTGCAAATGGGTCTTTGAGCAGCAATCTGTGAGAATATAGAGATTTTGCATATAAATTGAGACACACAAAGGTTTGCTGTTAGCTCTCTCATTATCATCAGGCCACATTATTCATTGCAAGTTGCTATCCATCCTGCTGCCACAGACATGAAGAGTTCTACAGGCAACAGCAAAAATTTTGAAGGCACAGAGTATTATTTATTATTATTATTTTATTTTAGGGACTATTTCTACTATAAAATGTGCATATTTCAATGTTCTAGGCATGTTTAATAGGCAGAAGAGGGCCCTTTGTAGGAGCAGCAGAACTAAATCTCTGCACTATGTTAACTATAGTATATCTTTCTGCCTGCCTGTATTTTTCTTTGATGTTAATAAGCACTAATCCTTGTTTTTAGTTAGCAGAGGCAGGAAAGTGGTAGTCAGGGTCTGCTTTCTGCAGGAATGAAAGGAGTGACAAAGTCCTGTTTACTACAAGAAACAGAAGAATACATTGTGTAAATTTGTTTTATGATGTTTTCATGATGAAAAGAAACTTTAGTGATGGGAGAAATAATGAAGCCACGGTGTCCTAATGTGCAAACCTTCTTTGCTTTTTTTTTCTCTTTCTTCAGTGTCAGAGATTTGCATTATTAGGGATTCTCTAGATATTTATACATTTCCAGACACTGATTGCAACATGCTTCATAATATTCATATCATTCATAATGTTCAACAGCAAAGTAAAGATCTCATCAATGCTGCAGTAAATTTAAAATAATGTAGATGTATTGATTTCAAACTGGGGCAATTGCCCCAGGGTATAGGTTAAATTAGAATCAACAGCATCACTAACTCATAGAGTATTTTGCATTTATATCAATTTCAAATGAAGCCAGATCTTGTCTGATATATTTTACAGACTAAAAGAAGCCAGTAGCTTAATATAATATTCAGTTATTTCTCTGCAGTAAGTATATAATTTGCCCTCATCCCATTCTTTTACCTCTTCGTGTTTGTTTTTTTTTATTTTGCTTCTTTTTATATGTCTTCCAGATCAGTCATCTCTTGAATGACTTGAGAAATCAGAGTCTAAGGTTACAAGTGCCATGTCACGAAAATTCTAAAACTTCATTTTTTTAAAACTTAGATCAACAGAGTTTGATGTATTTTAAGACACCATCTGGTAGCTTTAAACATAACAACACAAATTTAGAAATTAAAATGTTTATTTATTAAACAATTATGGTTATCTTAAGACATTATTCATTTACTAGTAGTGGTGATTTGCATGAAATGAAGGTTACTAAGCAGCATTCAATTGATTTGTGACACTACCCTAGTAATTGTTCTTTCATGTTTAATGTATATTATGTGAAACTTTAGAGACAAAGTGAAGTTTCCTAATGACCTAGAAACATATTAATTAACTTAAACTATGAATCACAAAGCCAGACTACCATATGCCTAACAATCTTTTTTTTTTTCCAGGATAAAGATGGACCTTTCCTAACTGTTCCTGAATCATGAATCTTCATTCATATAAGCCCATCATCTTAAGATACATGATACTTTATCTTATCTACAAGACTCTGTGCCTTGAAATTATTGGTTTTTCCAATGCCACCAAACCATGATAAAAGTGACTTTTCCACTTTCTTGCCGTAATTTTGAAATTGTTAACTAGTTATCTTTTAAATGGCTTTGAGAATAAATCCAATGATGATCTAAGAGTCAAAAATTGGCCAAATCCTTTGTTGCCTTATCTAGATTTTAAACACCAATCTTCCAAGGTAAATCTGAAAAGGTGTTTTCCATGTCTTAGCTCCATGTATTATACAGTGGAAAAACAAAATACCAAGGAAAGACAGTTCCTAGACTTGGATATTGGGCATGGGAATATACAGAACTATGAACAGCATGTGCTTTTTATACAGGAAGGTTGAGGGTATGTATATGTGCTAGTAAAGAAATAGGTGAGCAACCTTTCTCTACCCCTGAGAGCCACTGGAAAGCCAAGGAGATAATCCATATGTCCTAATATTTTCCCGAAACCATGACAGCCTCATCTGTACATACAATCCCCCACATCAGGTCTGCCAATTTTATCAGGGCACTAATAATACAAACAGAAAAAATGCTAGGGAATAAATATTTTTACAATTAAATGGCAGAGATGATCACCGCTAGGATCAATCTAGACCCATCCTAGAGACATTTGGTTTACTGGTATATATATGACTGCAGTGATTCAGCTGGTGCTGCATAAATGTCTTTCCATCTGCCCTAATCAGGATCCTTGTAAATTAAAACCGTAGAACTATTCATTAAAAGCTCAAGTTGGGATCACTGTTTTATCTTTAATTTTGATGTAGTTGCAAAAGGCAGATGTGACGTGGATGAACGAAATGCATTTTCTGGTAGAGGGGTCTATGTAGAAGGCTCTAGGAATCACTGTTAATAGCAGTATAAGCAGCAGGTAAG
>JAOXXN010000395.1:137585956-137597114 GCA_026770055.1 Myrmophylax atrothorax
GGAATGACCCTTTTCTCTCTGTCTTGGACAGTTGGCGTTTAGGCAGCTCAACCCTAGACATCACCACACTCATCTCCCTATAAAACTGGTATGTGCACCCTTCATATGGAGATAGTTAACAGCTAAAGCGAGTTACCAGCTTTTCCAAAGCAGATAATAAATCTCAGAGGCTGTAAAAGAGCTTTTTCTTGCATTACATGAGAAGTAAACAGGCTAGTTCTATATCCATCGGCTACTTCAAAGTAGCCAGACTGCAATCCAGTTCAGAGAAAGATATCCTATGGAAGGCTGATAACAGGAAAGTCTCTTCCTAAGATCATTTAGAAGAAAGTTACCTCCACTTCCAAATAATTGCCAAAACTTTAGTTGGTTGGTTGGGTTTGATTTAGTTTGGCATGATTTGGTATGGGTTTGGGTTTGTTTTTAAGACCTTCCCATTTAACTTTGGATTTCCTTGATAGCTAACTATTTTTAGCTAACCTGCAAAAATTTGGCTTCTTTGCAGTAATGTAAGCATAAATTGAGGAGACTAGTCTCACCTTTTTTGGGCAAGCATATTCTTCTATCAGTTTTAATGATCTACCTTTCTCTCAATGAGTTATCTAGACATTTAACATCATAGCAAAATATTCCCAAGAGTATAGAACAATTATGGGTTTTTTCAGCTTTGCATTTATAAGCACAATGCCAAATATTTTATTCCTTCAATTTATTTTTTCATAAAGCAAACCTCTCAAATTAAAAAAAAAATCTTCATTCAAATGTCTTGTCTACTCAGAATCGATCTCAGAACTGAATATCTATATGCCATTACATTTCCCATTACATTACATTGTTGCCTTTATTTCAATTATCTGTTACTCTTATCTACAAATTTTGCCATGTTTGTTGCTGTGTGTCTTTACCGATTTTTAGTTCAGCATTCTACATATATTCTGTTCACACCTTTGTTGTATTTATTTCTTTGTTCATACAGTGAAAATTTTCTTGTTAAGATTCATTCAGTTCTGTTATCTGTCTCATAATCTTCTACTTTGACTGTTGGTTCACAGTGCCTTCTTTCTTTTTTTAATTGCCATGGTTCCCTCCTTCATCTGCATTGGTCTTTGTTCTTGTTGTTTTCTGTACCTTTATCTCCTCATTGGTGTTTGTCTAGCAGTTATATCTTTTTTATTTTCTCCTTTATTTGTAAGGGAGAGTGCCAACCTGTTTGGTTTTGTTCACTGTTCCCTAAATTCTCAAGTGAAAATCCTTCCTTTCTTCTCTTTCCATGCAAATAATGGAGAAATCTAGAGAGCAGTGGAGCAGCTGAAATAAAAATCAGTGACTCTGTGATAAGAGGTTCAAAGGTGTTTCCAAAGTGGTGAATCCTTAATTTGATCCTAATCAGCTCACAGTATTTTCTCTGGCTGACAATTGGGACAGAAAGTGAATAGTGATGAGAGAATAAAAATGCTGTACTTAGGGCATAATAAAAAGTCTGAGCTGAAAAAAAATTCAAAGGTTGACAATCGAAAGTTTTGTGGTTCAGTAAACAGTCCATTCTCTCCCTATCAACAACTCCTGTTCTATATCAGTATCCAAAATAACTTAAACAGGAGAGTGAAAATAGAAGCTTTTTAAGTTTCAGTTGTCAAGGTTAGTTGTGAATGAAGACTTAAATGACCACAAGTATTGCACTCAGACATGTCTTAAAGCCTCCTTGACTTTATAATAGTCAAGGAGATTTGTCTCTGTCTGATTTAATCTAGGACCTCAGAGAGCTCATGTTTTTTCTCTTTATTCCTTCTCTCTGCTGACTTGAGCAACTATTATATTAGAAGATGAAAGGTACAGAAATAACTTGAGTTAGATACTCCAAGTGCCACTTGAAATGGCAATAATCTAAATGAAGTGATAACATTCAGAAAAGATTTTTCATGTGGTTTAAGTAAAGAATGAATTGTTCAAATGAGAAATAAGTTCTAAAGAACAAAGGGATACACATGTATGAAGTAAAATTGAGCTACATACAACTTGGATTCAGAAAGGAGAATCAATACACCCTCGTGGCATTTTTCCCAGACAAGACATTGGCATGAGGTCAGGGCACCCTGCACTGCATGCACTACATATGGCACAGCGCTTGGGAATGGTCATCATCATATCTCTGTCTCGGGAAGCCACATGGACACAACCTAGGGGGACAGTACACCATCTTGGTTTTGATCCCAGTGGTGAACACCTTTTTGTGGGTAAAACACCTTCTCTTTTTATGTACTTTTGCTGTTATTATTATAATAATTAATTAATAATTATAAATAATAATTATAGATGTTATAAGTTTCTTACTCTATTGCTTTGTGTTTTCAGTAAATTGCTGTCTCAACCCATAGTCTCTACTTTTGCCCCTCCTTTACCAGAAGGGGCAGAGGAAGGAGAGTGTCTTATTTGGAGTTTAATTTCCAGCTGTTCTTAAAACCACCACACCCTGACATAGCAGAAGTAGAGGAAGAAAGAGGCAAAAGCAATGTGAAAATGTGGGGCTTATGAGGATCAATATGAGAAAGATTGAAGTACTATTGCTATATTAATATAGCAAGTATAAAAAATAAATAATAACATAATAGCTTCCAAAACCCCCTAAGCTAAGGAGTTTATCTGTGAAATAGTAAGAGATGTAACCTACATATAAATGCTCACAAAGACATATGGATGAAGTCCAAAGGACCAAGAGAAAGAAGGGTCTGAGTCAGAAAAGAAAAGATTACTGTAGCTACCAGGGTGGCCTTAGTTGACATATCAAGCTGGAGGCTGCACTAATGTTAGCAGAATAGCTTCATGACTGACACAGACTGCTGTCAGTGAAAAGGAGAAACACATATGCAGCATAGTTAGAATAGGAAATGCAAAAGTAAGCAGAGCTATTAAATGAGGGCACTGGAAGTTTCTCCCAGTGCCATACTCATTCTTTTGCTAGCCTTCTTTCACTGTAACATTACTGTAAGATAATTTTGACAATTTAGCAATGTAAGATGTAAATTATAATTCTTTCACATTAAAAACTGGAAGTTTTACAGGCAAAATCTAGTCTTCCAAAAATACATTCTTCCTCTGTTAAAACTGGGAATTGTTAGTATTTTACTTTTTGCTATTTCTTTTTTAAGTAAGAACACAAAATTACTAAAGTAATGGTTTTCCTTTGTATTTTGTTGGTTTGGAGTTTTTGTTTTAATTTATCAAATGCCCTGAATGTTTTTCAATAAAATTTTAGATGTAGAGAAAAGGATGGATAATTCTATGATTTCAACACTCTAAAATCAAAAAAGGTCAATTATTCAGAGAAAGTGTACCTTAAATTTGTGACTGGTTTCAAGCCAAAAGACAATGTTTGCTGATGTTTTCATATTTATGATAGAGAGACAGGTATCTGACAATGGTATCAGGCCAGGACCAGGCAGTGATGGAGTGACAGCCGGGTACTAAACCCATCCACATGGGTGTTTCCTTACCAGCTGGAAAAAGTTCATTTTGCTCCTTCTGTGGTCCTCTAGACTGCTGAAGGAGGTCCCATTCCTATGGCATGGTCAGAGAAGCCAGGCTGGCTCCTTGTTCGGACCTGCCCAATGTTTTTCCATGACCTTTTCAGTTAGAATAGCCTCATCCCAGAGCCAACCCACCAACCTGCCACTATATATGCCCATTTTTTTCTCTGATGTTAGTTTGTCATATCAAAGAAAGTAATTTAATTTTATAGTCAGTATTAGTCTGTTCATTTAGCACCAAATTCAAACCTTTGGAAGTACCAAAGTGAGGATACAAAACCAAATTATATTTAACACTAGGAGCATCCTGAAATTTTTTAAAGAACCACTTATTAATCTACTGAAAATGTTTTTTCTCTTCAAGGGGAGTAAATGTTAAAAATGTAGGCATAATTAGGAAGTCAGATGTTTTAGGAGAACAATTCATCAACAGAGAGAAGGCAGTGGATGCCTCCAGTAATTTCAGTTCATTTCTCATATGCAGCTCAGCAGCACTGATCAGGTAACCTGTGCATTTGATTCTTGGTGGCCTCAGCAGGGAGCACAGATGAAAGGATGATTTATCTTGCTTAAGTACAAGAGATTGGAAGTATTAACTCCCCTTTTAAACACTCAGAATGTTTAAAGCTTCCTTCCTTTCAAAGTTCCTAAGAGAAAATTAACCACAAGCAGTAAAGAAAAGCAAGAGCACAGCCTGTGTAGGGTCTCCTCAATTCCTGACTCCTGCCCTACGTAAAGCAGTTCTTTCCCTGTCCCTCCCTAAGATAAGGCAGTGGCTACCACAGTGAATTATTTAAAAATTACACTACAAATATTTTCATAACATACAAGAGGTATCACCAGATCACTCTAACTGGCTTTTGCAAAGTAGTTGATTTATGTGATGTTTTATTGGTTTAAACATATCTTCTGCTAATTTTAATAAAGCATAGGATTTCTCATCACTAGTGCAAACAAAACTTGTTTCTCAAGCTGGGCACCCAGAAAATTGAAAATGTATTATCAGCTTGGCTGAAATGATTCATCTAGTACCCCCCAAAAATAATGTGAAAAACAGAAATTTTGGGAAAATGGAACAAGGTTTTATCTGGAAATGCAACATTTTCATTCAGAATAGCAGTTGGAAGTATTAGCTAATTTCCAAAACAGGGTCTATACAAAGTTGCAATTTAACAGTATTCATAGAAAATCAAATCCTAGGATTTTTTTTGTTTGGTTAGTTGCGGTTTGGTTGGTTGGTTGGTTTGGTGGGCTTTGTTTATTCTTGTTTGTTTATTTGGGGATTTTCTTTGTTATTATTTTGGTTTGTGATTTTTTTTTTGTCTTTTTTTGTGGGTTTGGGGGAGTTTCTTTTATTTTGAGGGAAGCTGGTTGTAGAAAGGTGAAAGAAAGGGTACACAAAAATCTCAAATATGCATAGGGAGGGCAACAAGAAAACCCCCAAAAATAGACAGTGTCTACAGCATGACCCAGAATGACTCCTAAGTATGAAATTTTGGTGAAAACTCACTTCACATACAGGAAGTAATAGTGGTTTTCTGCAAACAGATTTTTTTTGTAGGTAATTACAAATATGATTTATGCAAAGATTTTTTTTTTGCATATAGTTCACAGCCTTAAACTATTTTATAGTTTCTCTATTTACAGTTTGAGGCAAAGATACTAAATCAATTATATAGAGATACACAAAGAGGGAAGTGTAATACTGACTCTACACTTTCCATAATGGACATATCTGACATGCTTCTCTTCCATTTGTTATTGTTTAGCAGACATTTAAGCGCCATCTAAATCAGTTAAGGCTGTTGAGCATTCACTGAAGGCAGTCAATGACTACAATTTCAACAAGATTCAATTCTGAGGAGACCAATTAAACAAAGATGTACAAAACTGGATGAGGATGGAGTCAGAGGCCATGAGCTTTATGAATAGTCAAACTGCAAAATCATTTTAATTCATATAAAACTTATCTCATAATATTGACGTAAAAAAAAAAGTGGCCTTGTCTATGAGACAGTTTTTTAGCTGTCCAGTTATATATTTTTCAAATACATGTGCAGTCTGCTGAAAACATTTTTGCCTGTTACAAAAATAAAGGGAGAGTGATAAGTGTAATCTGATTACACCTTCATTAATGTCACTAAGTAAAATGACAAAACCCACTGTCAAACTGGAATAATAGTTTTCACGAGCAACTGTCCCTCCATAAAACTTCACTTGTTTAAATAAAAACCTTTTGTAAAAAGAAAACTCTAGGAAACATCACCACACTACTTGCTACAGCAATCTGAGAAAATAAACATTACCAGGAAAGATTTAGTAAAGCTTGCATAATTTCACTATCATACTTTCTTAATTTAAAACCCAATTCTCCACTCACACAAATGTGTGCTATTCTTTTACTGCACCCACACTCTGGCAAAATCCTGTAAGTCTTGCAAAAATAGTCTATTTCAAGACCTATATTGAGTCTTAATCGTCTTTTCCTTTTTAAGTGCTGACTTATTCCACTCTCTTCCACAGAACTCCTTATACTCTTCTTCACCAGAATGTAATGGTGTCCTAAATACACAATTTAGGAAAATTTTAAGCATGACAGGTTTCCTTGACTTACTCCTCAAGATATGGACCTTTAAAAAAAATAAATCCCAAAGCTCCAGCATTGCAGGATTAGTTTAATTTTAAAAGAATCCTGCACATATATATCTACAAATGAATATAGATATATACATGTGTCCAGATACATATAATATATATGTATGAATTTGCATGTGCACACAAATACGTATTAACCTTTTCATCAGCTTGAACAAAACAAAAAGAAGAATAATTCTGCCTTTGTAAGATATTACATTTCACTTTCTTCCATCCTCCTAATTTCCTTAACCTGTTTTCCCGATACTCATTAAAATTGAAACTCAGTAAGGACCTTTGTTTCCTAACTATAATAATTGCTTCATTCTTTTGCATTTCTGCAGAACACTCTTCACATACTCCTTGAGATTAGAATTTGGAGTGGACTCACAACAGAAGGCTTGACTTCCAATGAGGGCCCTTTTGGGCGCCTACATTTGAGAAAATCTCAATTTTATCTTTTGCAGAGTGGACAGAAGGGGGAGGAATTACATGATCTTGTTTTCTCTTGTGTTTTTGAAAGAAAACTCAAATCTTTTTTTCCATGGATTTCTTCTTTCCTGCAGCTAATATCAGAATTGCATACAAACACGCATGAAAAAGGAAATAGAAATGGGAACACAGAATACACAGAAATTCATTAGAGATGCCTTTCTCCATATCTGCTGACTGCTAACCATTTGACAAACAGAATTCACATCCTGCACAGATTTGAGATGAAGAATTTTCTTTCTTTCTAGTACCAAGCTACATTCTCCTTTTAGTGAACAGATGATGGATTGTTACTCAATAGTTAAAAAAAAATCGTTATCAGTGAATCAACACTTACCATATAATATTACAAAAACACATCCCTTTATTTGAGCAGCATTATGCAAAGTAAAATGAAACTGGATGTTCCATAACAAGGAACAGGTATTACACTCTTTTTCACAGGATCCTAGAATGGTAAAATCATGGAATGGTTTGCTTTGGAAGATGATCTAGTTCCAAACCCACCATCATGGACAGAGACATCTTTTACTCGATCAGGTTACTCAAAACAAAGGCTTTCCTGAGCAACCTGTTCCAGTATCTTACCACTCTCTTCATAAGGAATTTCTTTCTCATATCTAATCTTAATCATAGAATGTTAAGGGATTGGAAGGGACCTTAAAGATCATCTAGTCCCAAACCCCCTGCCATGGGCAGGTACACCTCCCCTTAGTCTGGGTTGCTCAAGGCCTTATCCAATCTGGCTTTGGATACTGTCAGGGTTGGGGCATCCACAAGGTCCTGGAAAACCTGTTCCAGTATCTCATCACCTTCACAGTAAACTTTTTCTTCCTAATATCTAACCTAAATATTCCCTCTTTCAATTGCTACCCATTTCCCCTTGTCCTATCACTACAGTTACTAAAGAAGAGTCCCTTTCTGAGTTCCCTATAGGCCCCCTACAACCTTCTCTTATCCAGGGTGAGCGGCCCCAACTTTCTCAGCCTGTCTTTGTAAGGAAGGTGCTCAAGTCCTCATCTACTGTCTTTTCAGTTTAAAACCATTGTCCCTTGTCCTGTCACTAGGGGCCCTGGCAAAAGGTCTCTCTCCATCTTTCTTCTAAGTCCCCTTTAAGTATTGAAAGGTCACAATATGGTCTCCCTGGAGCCTTCTGTTCTCATGCCTGAACTCCAGCTCTTTCAGACTTTCTTCATTAGAGAGGTGCTCCAGATTTCTGGTCATTTCAGTGGACTTATTTGGACCTGTTCCAAGAGGTGAATGCATTTCTTGTGCTGGGAGCCTCAGAGCTGGGCACAGTTATCCAGGTGGGGTCAAAAGCAAAGCAGAGGGGAAGAATCAGCTCCCCTCAGCTTACTGGTTCATGCCTCTTTTGCTGCAGCCCAGGATATAGTTGGCTTTCTGAGCTGCAATTGCACACTGCCAGTTCATGTCCCATTTTTTATCTACTAATACACCTAAGTCCTTCTCTGCAAGACTGCTTGCAATCCATTCATTCCAAAGACTGTATTGACACTGAGAATTGACTAGACTCAGATGTAGGATGTTACACTTGGCCTCACTGAACTTCATGAGCTTCTCCTGGGCCCACTGTCAGTGTCCTGGATGGCACCGCCTTCCTCAAGCAAATCAACTGCACCACTCTACTTGGTGTCACCTGCAAACTTGCTGAGGCTGCATTCCATTCCACTGTCCACACCATTAACAAAGATATTGAATAGTCTTGGTCCCAATGAAGACTCCCTGAGGGATACCACTTGCTGATCTCTATTTGCGCTTTAAGGTGTTGACTGAAACTAATTGGATGTGGCCCTGTAGCCACTGAGCTATCCATCAAATAGTCCATCCATCAAATACATCTCTCCTATTTAACAACAAGGATGTTGTGTGGGGCCATGCCAAAGGCCTTACAAAAGTCTAGGCAGGTGACAAATTGACCTAGAGAAATCAAAATAGACGATATTAAATATAACTAGAAAATGCATGACTAATATATCTGTTGCCATTGCTGAATTATCTATTCTTTAAGCTGCAGACTTCCAGAACCGAAAATCTGATCCATGATTCTGAAATAGACTCAGAAATACTCTGTGACCTACCATATTCTTGATATTTGAAACTGATTTTTTCACTGTTGTAATCTCTTTTTCTTAGATGCTCATATAGAATTACAAAAAAAACCCAAACCCTAGTCTATCTTACATATATTTTCTTGATCAAAAGCTTCCTGTTGAAAAGATTACAAAAGTTTCACTGCTACTAGATCATAGAAACTGAGACCTTCACAACCTCATATTCACTTTACATTAATTTATCCATGCTCATATGCTTCTTAATTAATTACATTTTGTTGAGACAACTTTTATGAGGTCTAGATTAATTTCAGCACTTATGTTAACTAGAATTAAAGCACATGATCTAGATTTTGGCACTTATGATTAATTAAAGAAAGTACACCTTAAAGACTAAATATCAAAGAATCCATAATTCAAAAACACTAGCTTTAAATATAGTCTTATATATTTTTAAGATTATAGTATGAATTCAATTTTAATAATATTTCTTCTTTACCTTGTCCTAAAGTTTGCAGGATGAGGATGCCCATCATATAATGACAAATAATCATATTCTTCTTCTAGAGCAAAAGATTGAAAGACGATCTGTATTCTGTTTCTTTCTTCTGCTATTATAACCCATGTACAGTTTGCACCATTTGGATATCCGTATGGGAAGCCAGGGCTTTCTATAGTGCCATTAAGTCCTTTTAAAGTTCCACCACAGGTATAAATAAATCCTAAAAAAGATACCAAGGAAACAAAAGTTAGCAATCCATTTTTATATCAACCTTCAGTAGAATACATCACTAGAATTCATGATTTCTGAAAAAATATTAAAGTATTTCTTAGCAAGTACTGCATTTAGAAAGGTAAAGCCCATGTTTGAATACAAATGCTTGCCACTTAATGCAATTAACAACCCCACCCACCTAACAAATGTGGTTTTCATACTGTTTATCTAAAGACATATGGTAGCATCTTTGCAAATAAATATATATATCAACATCTACGACTAAATTTGTCTATGAGGCAAAGTATTCGCATCAATTTCCGTTTTTGTCAAAAGGAAGAGAAGCAGTCAGAGCAAAGTAAACAAATCTTGTTTGGTACAGGTCTGATACAGATTAAATCTATTAACCTTGCATTCCTTCTCCACATGTTTTGGGTCTGTAAGAGACTAAAAGGCTATTTATTATGAACAGGCTGTTCCCAATCAAGAATTTTGGGTTATGAAAGCTGTCTACTTAAAGATTTAATCTGAAATAGTCACCTGTTGCATCATTATATTATGTCAGGTAAATACTAAGATGAATAGCTCACATAATTTGCATGACCCTAAGTTGGTGTTGTTTAACTCCAGTGGTCAGGGAAGCCCCCCAGAGCTGCTCCCTCACCCATGGCACCCCACACCCTCCGTCTCTCCCCTGCAGTGGAACAGGGAAGAGAATGAAAAAAGTAAGAAAACCCGCAGGTTAAGATGAAGACAATTTAATAGTTACAGCAAAAGCTGTGCAAGTAGACAAAGCAGTTGAAGGAATTCATTGGCTACTTTGGCAGGCAGGTGTTCAGCCATCTCCAGTAAAGCACGGCTACACCATGCCTAATGGTTACATGGGAAGACAAACACCGTAACCCTGAATGTGGTGCCTTCCTCCTTCTTTCCACTGGCTTTTATCACTGAGTATGATGCCATATGGTATGGAACATCCCCTTCCTTTGGTATGGAATATCCCTCTCATTGGTTGGGGTCATCTGTGTTCCCTGGGTCCCCTCCCAACTTCTTGCACATCTCCAGCTGATTTGCTGGAGTGGGCAGCATGATAAGCAAAGACCTTAATGCTGTGTAAGCACTGTTCAGCAATAACTAAAATGTCCTTGTGTGATCAAAATTGTTTTGATCAAAAATCTACAACATAACACCACAGGATCCACTACGAAGAAATTTAAGACTATCCCAGCCAAATTCTGTACAGTGGGTCAAAGCTGAAGGATTGCTCTGCTAATAGATCCTTTTTAAAACGAACATCCTCAAGTATCAGAAATGGCCCCTACATTCAAATACCAATTTTCCTTGGACTCTAATAAATTTTCTTTTTTTGTAGAAAATCCATTTTCTGAGAAAAATAAGAGAAAGAATAATTATAAAAAGATCTCACCCAAGTCACTGTATCCTGCAGAGCAGGTCCTTTTCTAAACTTTTGTTCCAAGTTCTAATGCTCAGTTACAGCAGTTCCTAACTCATTTGGGGCTTTAGAATGTTTTTTTCTTTCCACCAGCTTTGCAACTTGACTGTAGGACTACATCCCCTCTCTAGGCTTTCTGCTCTCTTATTCCTTAAATATTAGATCAGCTTTCCTGCTTGGCCTTTTGCACCCCCAAAGCTTCTCTTCTGCAAGCACACTCAGAGCGAGCCCCCTCTGGTAGTGGGGGAATTTCATCTACTGAGAGAAG
>JAOXXN010000395.1:137620123-137645400 GCA_026770055.1 Myrmophylax atrothorax
GTGAGAGGCCCAAAACTGAACACAGGACTAGAGGTGCAGCCTCACCAGTCACAAGTACAGGGGAACAATCATGGTCCTAGTCCCAGTGGCCACACTGTTGCTTATACAGGCCAGGATGCCACTTGACCGCCTGGGCACACTGCTGGTTCATCTTTCAGCCTGCTGTTGACCAGCACCCCCAGGTCCTTTTCTGCCAGGCAGCTTTCAAGGTACTCTGTCCCAAGCCTGTAGCACTGCCTGAAGTTGTTACTGAAGTGCAGGACCTGGCACTTGGCCTTGATGAACATGATACTTTTGGCCTCAACCCACGGATCCAGCCCACACAGATCCCTCTGCAGAGGCTTCTTACCTTACCTACCCTACCCCATGCCTGCCCACCTTGGTGTCTTCAAACTGGCTGAGAGAGCAGTTCATCCTCTGGAACAAATAATTGATAAAGATATTAAACAGAACTGGTTGCAATACTCAGCCCTGGGGAACACCACTTATCCTGTCACTGAGTTTCTCCCCATATCCAACACGGAATGGAGATTCTCCTTTGCCCTCCTTTTGTTGCTAAGGTATTTTTAGAAACTTTTTAATTGTCTTTTACAGCAGTATCCACTTTAAGTTTTAGTTGGGCTTTGGCCATTCTAATTTTCTCCCTGCATAAACTCAAAAAATCCTTGTAGTCCTCCTGACTTGTCTTCCCCTCCTTCCAAAGGTCGTAAACTCTATTTTAATTCCAAACAAAGCTCTCTATTCAGACAAGATGGCCTTCCCCTAGGCTCCTCTTTCAGTGCATGGGACCAGATTGCGCCTACATCTTTAGGCTGTCCTTCTTGAAGAATGTCCAGCCTTCCTGGACACCTTTGCCCTTCAGGACTACCTACCAAGGGACTCTGTTAATCAGTCTTCTAAATAGGCTGGTTGGCTCTTCAGAAGCCCAAGGTGGCAGTTCTACTCCACTCCTTAATTTTCTGAGAACCAAAAACTCTCTCATTTCATGATCACTGTGTTCAAGAAAAGGAGAGTGGGTGAAATAGAACATATCCTGATTTGATTTAACACACTTCTAAATGAAAAGTAACTGGTTTAACTGGATATAATTTTGTCTATCTGAAAATATCTTAATTATAGTAAAGCAATGATTCAAAAGAATATTTTTTGAAAATTAAAAATTTAGGTGATCACACAAAACCCATATAATATTATTTTGAATCAATGCACCAGAAAATTATTCCCCTAAAGTACTAAATCACATTCTCTTCTGATATATATTGGAATAAATCCAATGAAGTCCAGCAATTTACACTGATATAACTGATAACTATTTAACTACATTCATAAAGAGAAATAATACAGGAATGATGAAAAAAATGTGCAGAGACACTGTGAGAGTGAATGAAAGGAAGAAATCTAAAGAGATAAATAAGAATGGGATATATGAAATGATGAAGTGATTCAATGATGGGTCAGACAGTTCAGATAAGATGCTCTGGAATGATTATTTTGCCTACCTCTTGAATATTAAAAGAAGATAATTATATATTGTAGAGTTCTATTTAACCAGTGTTCTGTAGAAGTTGTTCGCACAGGAAAAGATTTAGCACATGAATTTACTAAAAATGTAAATGGAAAGAAAATGGCAAGAAAATTGTTCCCACAATTACATTTCATGGACATACCATCAATCATGTTCCAGATGCTAATACCTATAACTACATTATGTGATTTCAAAATTACACTGAATTTTATGGTATAATTTCTCTAATTTTATAATTCCTAAGATTAAAAAGGATACAAAGTGCTTTCTTCAGAAACCTCTTCCTTTCTTAAACCTATAGCATCCTACAAAAACCTTTTGGATGAGCTAGTAACTGAAGCTACAGTCAAACTGGAAGAATGTAGCTCCATCCTAAAGTGCTCTAGAGGTAACCTTTGCATGATTTATTCTTTCCTTTCCCAAATACACAGTGATAATGAGTATGAAATTATACAGTCCAGATAATAAATGGAACATACCCATTGTGACTACATCAAAGTCTCTAAAAGTATTTTGTTAATCAATTAATAAAATATCATCTTATATATGTTTTTCCTATATTTTTTCTCTGTATTAATGTGATACCACATCACTGTAGCAGATTACAGACTCACTTTGATGGCAGTCACTATCATTTTAAGATCCACATACTTATTTCTTAAAGATTTTATTTTTTCTTACTAAATACTGAGTTAGATTTTTTGGGGTCATGATTCCCTTTTTATGAACCAAATACATTGATCTATATTTTTCTAGATGACTTTCTTGTATACACAATGCTTTCTTTTGTCCTTACTACTGCATACAATGCCTCTCAACCAAACAGTTCAGGTTCTCACAGAAGGCCTCTCAGACAAGAAAGGAAATAAAGAGTAGAGTGAAAAACTTCTGGTATTGCCTGAAACAAAAGGAAAAATTTTATCTCTGACTTCTTCGGGATTTTTATAAACATATGTGAGGAAATGAAATGGTATAACAACTTTTTCCCTTTCTATAAAATCTTGATGATTTCAAATATACTTTTTTTCAAAAACATGTATTTTAAAAAATGGGTAAGATTTGACCTTTTCAGTATCAATAACTTGGAACTGACTTGTGAACCTGCTGTCAGCATTATCTCCTTCTCCAGTTTGAAAGAAAGAGGGAAAAAAACAAATGTATAGTAACTCCTGCAGAATAGGAATATTCTTTTTTATACTTTTTCTCCAAGTAATAATTCCACCAATGAACCATGATAAAGACATCAACTCAAATATTTCTACACAAAACCTATATATATAAACATTGTTAATAATATTTTTTCTCTTTTCTTATGCTATTACTATATAGATTTATTTTTACTGAAGAGAAGATGCAGCATTTTAATTCAAAACTGAATGTGAAAATCTTTTCAGAGAGCTGAATGGTTTTAATCTTGACTAGTTTTTTACCCCTATTAATTTTAAAAATATTTTTGAGATAAAACAGCAGAGGATTTTTTATCAATTAAAAATGTGAATGCAGTAAATACAGTAAGTTATACAAAAAATGTCAGTAGAAAATTGTTTACTAGAGAAAGAAAAATATCTGACATGATAGAAATTCTATTGTAAAAATATTTCTACTCACATTGCATAAAATAGATATTCACAGAGATACTCCTCCAAACAAAATTACTGTTAGTCAGATAAGGAAAATTAGAAATTAATATAACTCTTTCTATCATTACAAGGGCCTTTGTCTTTGTAGACTGACTTCTTTAAAAAGTTACAGTTTGTAGTTGTTTGCAAGGGGGTTTTTTTGTGGTGTGGTATGGGGTTAATGCCACCAAGCATTTGTATATTTCCTGGTATGTCCACAAAAAAAAAAAAAAATAAAAAGGCAAGGGTTTGCTGGATCCTTGATGTCTTAGTTTCTTAGACTACTTACTGGAGGGATTAGTAGTGTCATTAGTTGTTTAAATGTACAATTTTTTTTTTTAATTAAATGTAAAACCTATTTTAGTCTCTAGAAATTAATCATAATTTCTGCTGAAAGATATCTCCTAAAATAGAGTACAAAAGGCTACATATAGAGTACACTCCACATGATGTAAATTGGACAAAACCCCCAAACAAATATAGTCCTTTCTTTCCATAAAGGATGCAGTATAACTGACAGATTTTTTTTCAAGGGACTAGATTTTTTGCATCACATTTGCATAGACTTGCTAAAATTTTGTGAAGATATAGAAAATATACTTCATACAGAACTGCATTCACGGTTATTAATAATAAGATAGAAATAATATCTGGAAATGTAAGATGTTCTGCATCACAGTCGCTTCCCATCTGAATGCCTTTAAGCAAAGGCAAAGTGTAAGTGCTGTGGTGAAGGGTCCAGTATGAGCTGTGCCGATGGAACTGGGAAGTGCCGCGCTCACCAGCACAACCAACACGCTCCATCTGGTGGCTCCCGGGTGCACGGCAGAGATGCAGCGCCGCGCTGCTTCTCAGTGAAAGGCGCTCACACTTTTCTCTGCAAACACACTGAGCAGTACTGAATCAGTACTATTTTTCAGAGGCACACTGTCTGAGATGGCACCTATAACTTCTACTATCTATATGATCACAACATTAGCCCAACAGTTTGCATTTAGCCATTCATAATTGGCTACTCTCTCTAAGTGTTCCAGAAGTTAAAATAGTACAGACTTCTGGAATCTGAAATATGGAAATTACACAAATCTTAATCAGTCAGGTGAAAAAGTTAACAGGGGGAAAAATACCAGACTTATTTTTAATGCCCCTTTGTCCAGCTCCTATTGCAGTATCTTTCCTGATCAGGACTTAATAAATTGTTACGGCTGGAAAACTGCAGCAACCCCCACTGTTCCCAACAAAGTGTTTGGAAACACAAGTGTTCCTTGTAGCCTTCTACCAATGCGAGCCCTTATCTCATTTCATGTCTTTTACATCAGCTAAGAAAAACAATGTTATTGAATGACCTGATACTGAGATCTGGAAAAACCCAGTTTGGGTATCAATAAAGAGCTACAGTGGTCAGCCAAGCAATAATCTGCATCGTAACATCAAAGGTCAGAATATCGTCAGACACAAGTTTCTGTAGTGTGTAGATTGTGCTGTGGAGGTCTAGACAGTGCAGAGAACAAACTTCCATGTCATGTAAAAAGGGACAAGACAGAAAGAGCATTTCAGAGGTAGGAAGCAGCTCAATACCCAAGACGGATACTGTTGCTGCACACTTGAAAGTATCATTATTTATCTACATTCAACTGTTGCCCTAATTTTACAGAAATATTCTGAAGATCACTGTGCAATTTCAACTAGAATTCTATAATGACTTTGAATTTTAGTCGTTCATAATAGCAAATACATTGTTTTTCTTCCGATTTTCCTTTGAAGACAGATAATTGTGAACTTATTCTTAAAACTGGAAACCTAACTTTATCTGGAAATGCATACAGATGTTTAGAAACTGTTCTGATGCTATAGGTTCTTTAACTTGCAAACCTAGATATATCGAAATGATATATACTAAGATACCATACTTGCTTATCTATATACAATAAATGCTAGAAAATAATTAACAAGGATTGTATGAAAAGGGGTTTCAATATGGACCTCCAATTTTCATCTTCATAATCATATTGAGTAGTTCCACTGAAATCATTGCAGGTTTGACTTTACATGGACAGACTGCAAATATTCCAAGGCTTCTAAGAACAATCCATATTTCTTACATATATTTGAGAACTAAATTTAAGACAAAAAAAAAGAAAGGAAAACGAAAGCTGTATTTTACTCCTTCATTCTACCTGAAATATTAATGATGGATGGCACAAAAATCCTGTATTATTTTCACAATTATTCTAGTCATTAAATGCTAGGAAATGGGAGCAGTTAGTAATACATACTACATGTATACTCTACTACATGCCAAGTACTTCTTTCTGTGTGTATGTGGAATTTTATGATTGTCAGCAATAGCAGAAGTGCACAGAAAACACAACGAGTATGAAAACAAGTTAGGAAAGGTAAGAATAAAGAAGGGGTATGAGTAGAAGCAAGGATTAGAAAAGGAAAGCACTAAGTATAGGAGAAAAATATTTATGACTAAAAGAACTTAGCAGCAAGGAAATCATAAAGTTTTTTAAGGTTTACTCTCAGTTCTTATTCATCACTTTTTACACAATACTTTTGTGACTCTGCATCCCATTTACAGAAATAGATTATTAAAAATAGGACTTCCTTCAGGCTTGCATATTTAAATTGTTAGTTCCACAAAGCACAAGCTAAGTATTTTTCCAAGTCTTTCATTTGCTCCAGTACTGTTTGGAAAAAAAAAGGTAACACTACCAAATATTAAAGGTCACTGCTGCTAAACTATCTGATGCTAGGCAAGGTAATATTGGAAACTCTAGGAAATCCAAGTCCATACACATGTATGTGACTTAATTTTTATTAATAAAATTTTTGAGCTCGACTTTCATATTAAAAATTCAATAAGCTTCAAGACTGATATTAAAATTTTAAGAAATTTTAACTGCTATTTAATGAGAACCAAGGTGTGAATTTATTTACCCCCAGATACATATTGTAAGTGGGTTTTTTGTCTGAAGAGGTTCCTGTCATTGGTCAGTAGCAAACCCAGCATACAGCAAGTCCTTTGGGACAATCTGTTGTCACATACGGAAAGCTCCTTGTTATAGATTTGAATTTTAACCTTTTTTTTTTCATGTGGTAGAACATGCTGACAATGAAAATGTTTCAACAAAGATCATCAGCTTTACTAAACATTTTTATATTTAAAATAGTATAGGTAGTTTTATCCTCAGAGTCCTAGGTCAGTATGAACAGTACTTTAAAATTTTTAAAGAAGTGAAATTATTTAGTAATTTTATGAAAACTGGAGGTTCCAAAATCATGTTCCTTTCAAAATGGAAGCAGGTTCTGAAATCACAGTATTTATTGCAAAATATTTTTTTTAATGGCAATGCTAATGTATTTGGCAGAATATATGCATGTATGGCCAGGCTTTGTGAATAAAGATTTGGGAAGGGCTCTCCCCATGTGAGTGTGCCCTTCCAGCTGCGCAGTGGATTTTCTAGGTGAGGCACAGTGTGCGCGGAACTGGCCCCACCATTTAACTCCTAAGGTTCATCTGCCACAGCCGAGTGAGCTTGGACAGTGAGAGTGAAGTCCTCAGGACTAGAACCTACAGCACCTGCTATTCCCAGGAGGTCTCCCATCCAAGTACTAAGCAGGGCTGACCCTGCTTAGCTTCCGAGATCTGAAGGGATTGGACGTCAGGGTGGCATTTAACTTGGCAGAATGACCTTCTCTTAATTAGCTTTTTATGTATGTTATTTCATAGAGTTCTTTAAAAATACATAACATTATGTGGTCAAGAATGTTACTAATGTGTTGCACTCTATTTATTTAGAAGACTATTTTCAAGCAGTTAATGTAATGCATCCCAGACTTTGTTTATCTGTGTAAGCATGCCTTGGAGTCTTTCCACCTTGGGGTACTTCTAATACTTGGCACTACTTTTGCTTTCAGGAAAGGAAATTAATTTTCTCATCTTGGAATATGAGGATCTGAATTGTGTCTGCTCAGCAACAGTTCCAAACCTGTCATTTTCAACCACTGAGATACCATTCCCAGTTGGGTCAGCCTTTGGTTTACAGGGATCATAACAAATTGGCCACCTCTTGAACTCCATGCCATTCATCTTTAGCAAAGATCAGGCATGACCATTAAGAAGAGATTTTATTTTTTTTTAATCCTACAATAAAACCATATGAAAAGATTACAAACAAAGTCTGCATGTGAAATGCCAGAAACAATTTCATCATTGAAATACAGTGCGCCTGTGACTGAGATAGAGCATCCCCTCTACAAGTATTCAGTTGCCAAAAATGTAAACACGGCTTCAACAAAAAATATCCATGCTAGATTAGTTAATATAGTTTGTGGGAGAGGAATTGAATCACAGTCTTCAAATCCAAAAGTCATTACGAAGTTTGTATTTAGTCGTCTTATTTTGCGTACTACTTAGCAGTATGTAACCTTTTATTAGTTCAAAAGCACATTATTCCTGGCCTTCCCTGGAACTGTAAAGTCTTGGCACTCCTGAAAACTCAGCCTCTGAGACCTTGGATTGGGTACTGACAAACTTACAACTATTGTCTACCTAAAAAGTTTGGCTTAGTCAGTTATCATTAAGGACTCTTGATCAGAGGAAATGTATGTGGATTTTAGACACCTAAATCCAGACTTCTGATCCTGAAAATCCTCACTCAGCTTAACAGAGGAGGTGTCTACATTTCATTGACAAATTAATTTATCACTTCAAGCTCTTCAGAGGCTTAAAAAGGCAATCTTATCCTATGATGATTTCTAATTTAAATAGAGTGTGAGTTTGTCCTAATTATTTCTCTGTGGAGCCATACTTGTTTTTTGTTTATATCTGGGAGTAATCTGACACAAAGCTTTGTTGCTTAGTGTTGGTAAAGGGCTTTATAATCTTCTAAAGGAACTGTTATAGATGTGTGAGATGTTATTGGGATTCACATGTTTTCTTTGTAAAGAAATGAAAATTCTATGCAAAGAAATGAGAATATTTTGTAAAGTCCCACTTCTACTTCGTAAAGTATGAAAATTTTGAAACTAAAATATCAGAAATGTTAATGCTTAAATGCTGCCTACCTAGTGACCAGTGTTATCTATTCCAGCTGCAACCATTTCATTCTCACCTTTAACTATCAGTCCTTCTTTCCAATGTTTGCCTTATTCTATGTGTATCAAGCATCTCTTACAGCTCTCACTACACAAAGGATCCACTGATGCAGAAAAAATACAAAAATTAGTGGGTTTCTATCATTGACAAAAATTGATTGTAGCATCAAGTTTTCAATGGACAATAAAGTAAGTTATTTTCCTTTCATAGTTTTCTCCTGTATGTAGCTTTATTCCATGGAAGTACAAAGAAAAAGTTTTTTTAAAAAAGTTTTATTAATATACCTGTTCAACTTTCCTTGTCTCAGTGGAACCTGAAAAGCTATGTATGCTTATTCAGTGCTGTTTTAAAATAGTTTTTTGTTTTAAACACAAAAGGGTAAAAAGTCTAAAAGATCTGGAGTTGCAATTCCTGAAATACTTCCTTTGCTGTCCTGGGAGTCTGACAGTCAGCAGAGATGAGCTTCTGACAACCGTTGCTATGCAACCTCTGTGGCATCCCATGAGCTCAAATGTCTCTGTCCTGTACTTCACACACAAAAAGGGGAAAAAAGCTGTCAGATTTTGGGGTTCTATCAGTATTTTCTGCTTTTTATTCAGTTGAGAGAATTTGTCTAGAAAGATCTAGAAAAACTGAAAATAAAGTCCGAAAGAAAACTTAACAGTGGGTAACATGATTTTAAAAACAATCTCTACCACTAGCTTATATGAATAGTCAAATAGTACTTTGTTCAGAGTATACCTAAATCCTTACAGGATAAGGAGAACAAGTCTGAGCTGAAAATAGGAATATAAGAGCAAAAATAAGAAAGGAAAACAAGGAAAAGGGAAACAGAAGCTTTTCTTTGGATCTCCCGCACCCCAATCTTCGTTTCATTGACTCTTACATTTCTAATTAAAGTGGAAATGAAACACACTTTTTCTATTAACCAAAAAAAAAAAAGTTCTGACTTATGAACTGAAAGTCTTTTTTTCTTTCTATTATGCCTGTATTTGTCTACTTGCATGGCTAACCCATAGTTCTGCTTTTTTTGGTGTTTTTACAGACGATTTTGCAAGCAGCTTAACTTCATGGGAATGTATCCATTTTCTAAGTTTCTTCAGTTCACCTACATTCATAATGATAATATAACTTAATTGGCAACAAAATATTTTATAGCAAATTATATGGTACCATCTAATGTTATCAAGAACTGTCACCAAAGTTAGTAACTCCATGTGTAGTTAAACCTTAGCGGTTTGTGGCATCATAACCCAGATGATAGTGGATAAATCTGGTTTTATTATGTCCTAATTTAATGCATAAAACTTACCAAAAAAATTCAAAAATTAACTTCAGAGGCATAACATTGGTATCCAAGAAAAAAATAAAAAAAGCTATTTAGCTTTGTGTTACCCTACTTGTGAGAGCATAGTAGATTAAACCTCAAACCTAGCCATCTGTATAATCACTAGGTGTGTGATATCTGCCAAAACATCTTGCTTCAGTTTTCTTCTCAGTTAAAAAACCTTTCATACTGAAATGTTCCACCAAAAGACTATGCACTGAGTCCAGTCAGTCAGAAGCAGGTTTTGGTTCATAAAAGTTTATGAGGTTCTTAAAACAAGGACTGCATTAACAACAGCTGTGCTAATAGAGTAGTAAAACTCAGTTATGGATATCATGTGGTAAATACCAAAGAACCTTTTTTTTAAAAAATAGAGAAAAATTAGACATTTTTAGAAGTTTATCTGCATCAGTGTGAAATTCTGAGTTCTCAACCTGGAAATGTAATTCATATATTCAGATCATTACCTACATATATGGAAGACAGTTTTATTTAGGTCTTATTTGCATTTCCAAAACTTGATCAAGTTTGAAAACAAGTTCTAGAAAGATGTGTCTCCTTCATTCTTATTAAGGGAAATAAAACAGCTAATGACCTATGAGTTGTAGCAGTACCATGCTAATTTTTTTGTACATTCTGTATTTTTCTTAATACTCATTTTGCTGCATTTTATAATAGACTAATGAATTAACCTGACATTCAGGTTAATTCACTCTATTCTTTTCAATATATCCTTTCTCATTCATTGCAGAGCTTTAAAAGACATTTTACTAAGTATTAATTTTTAAATTTATTTTCCTCCCACTTTGGTGTCTCCTAGAAACCTCATGAGAGTGCGCTCCACAGCCTTTTTCCATTCATAGACAAAAATGTCAAATAAGACTGGCCCACTTGTTTCCAGCCTCTAGACAGTGTCTGACCCACTAAACATTGTTCTCTGAGTTAAATCATCCAAGCAGTTTTTACCCATTTGCTTTCCACCCATTCAGAGCATAATGTTTAATGTGGGTGATAGTATCACAAGTTTTGCTAAAGTCAGTGTAAATGACATCCATGCTCTCTCCCCATCTGCAGACCCAGTAATTTATTATGAAAGACAATCAGATCAGTCAGGTATGATTTACCCCTGGTTCTGTCAGGGGAGGTTTAGGTTGGATTTTGGAAAAGAAGTTCTTCACCCCGAGGGTGATTGGGCACTGGAACACGCTTCCCAGGGAAGGGGTCACAGCACCAAGCCTGACAGAGTTCAAGAAGCATTTGGATGATACTCTTGGGCACATGGTGTGACTCTTGGGGATGGTCTTGTGCAGGGCCAGGAGTTGGACTTGATGAGCCTTAATGGGTCCCTTCCAGCTGGGCATATTATGTGACTCTGTGATTGTGTAATCATGACCCAGATTGTCTGCTGAGCTGCATATCCTGTTTTCACTCTTTGAAATTATCTTGGATTGGCTTCTAGCAGTCGTGAACACCTCCTTTTTTCATCTTCCCTTCAAAAGTTTCCCAAACCATTTAAATCCAAAATTGGGATGTAGTTGCCGAATTTACTTTAATCTCACAGAAAATACTTGTTATTTGATGTTGCATCCCTTGCTGTCCAAACTACATCTGCACTTCAGGCTATGGCTATACCCTCACATAAACATATGTTTATATATAGACCATTTTCCACAGCAGGAAAAGACTCCTTATTGCAGACTTTGATGTAATCTCAACTTAAATACAAAAATCACAACTTAAATTAGGAACCAGAAAATTGCAATTCCTCTAATATAGTGTAAATCCTCTAAAACAATACTCAATGCTCTTAATTAAGGTACATTTGCAATAAGTTTTTTCTTACAACCTTCGGAGAAAAAAAAGGACCACATTCAATTAAGCATCATTATTTAGCAACTGATATGAAAACAAGGAAGTAAACAAAGCTTTAAGGACAACGTCAGCATTTGGGAGGAACTTTGTCCTGCAAAGATCAGATTTAGACATGCTAACCACAACAGTGAGTTCTACTTTTATAATTACACTTTGTTTTTCTTCTAGTGCTTTATCATTAGGTCCCATTTTGACAGTGCTTCTTTTCATGGGAAAAACAGAAAATGTTTTTGTGAGATTTTTTTCTGTCAGATGAGCAGGTTGCAAGGATGCTTCCTTCCTTTCCCCTTATATGACTGTTTTAAGGGACAGCCAAGTACTTTTAAGTAAGGAAAATAAGTAGTTGACTTGATCTATTTTCTTGTATTGTTGAAGACTTGTGCATTAAGGAGAAAAGTTAAATAACAACAAAAAAAAGTTTTAGAAAATGTATTCTGATACCTATTACAACTCAAGCTTCTGTACTCTCAGGATCAGAAAGTCAATGTGCATTAAAACAGGTATGTCAGAATTAAAAACTGATGTATTCAAAAGCAAATAAGGGAACCCACAACTTATTTGACTGTACAGGTAAATTATCTGTAACAAAAAGATGTTATCATTTTCACTCATTTAAAAGGAATTCCAGCAGTTCTGGCCAAACCCCCTGTGCAAGATATAGGCCAGCCAGGGACCAGGCATTAAATGCCTCTGACAAGCTTACTTTCCCACTTTGATTCTACTAAACCAAAGCCTTGCTATGAAGTAACTCAAAACCACATGAAAGTGTTTTAGTTCCTCCAGAAAGACTAAAATACAGGTTGTTTAACCAAAACATTTCCACATTCTAAAACTACCAAGCGAATGATAGCTGCTAGGCTGTATTTGTTTACCTTTTTTATTAAGGCCACTGATTCAATAAAAAAGGTAAACTTCTCTTCATAATTCATTGGATGAAATGGAAGAAGCGACAGTGACGAGTAGATGTCTTTGCCACAAGTGGACACAGCTGAAAACATACTTTTCCCAACCACTTCTCGCACCCCTATCTCTATTTTCAGTCAAGTTGCTGATTTTTAGTTACAAACATTTTTGAGAATCAAGACTGGAGTTCTGGAACAGTTAATTTAATAAATATTTAATCGTGTGTGTAGTTCAAATGCTTATAACTAGCAATCATAAAAGAGTAGTACAAGTGCTTCATGCAAATAAAAGATATGAATTCTCATCCTTATGCATAACAGAACATTCAAGAGGACAATTAACACCACACTCACAACCAGATTTTCCTAAAGAACCGATTCCAAATTTCCTTTTAAATATACATACTTCACACCTTCACTTCCTTCGAAACCATTATTTAGAAGTTTTCCCAGGGCAGCATTTATGCTTCACAAGCTTAGAATGTCAGTGTTTGAGAGGTCATTGTTCAAAGGAATGAATTAAATTATACATGTCAAGAATGTCAAGTATTATTTATAACTCTATGTTTATACATATTTGATGTTACTCTAGGCAGTTAAAAGGTATTAAATCTTTCTAAGGAATCAATGTAATGATTAATAAATACAAGAAATTATTATTAAAAATATTTGTGGAACCAAAGAAATGCATACTTAAAGAATGTATGAGATAAAAATTGAAGTCTTTAAACAGATCACAATAATGTATATATTAAGAAATATACTGAAATTTACGTGTCTCCATCCTAAAAGTGCATATTTGCACTTCTACATGTTCTTGTAACCTGCTTGCCCAAATCACCCAGTTTTGTTCTCTACCGTCAGATTCAATTGTCAAGAGTTACATATTTAAATGTACTCTTCCTCTTCATTAAGATTATACTTGCTGAATAGAAAACCTGCAGACTGAGGTAAACAAAATTCAACTTTCACACAGTTCCCCACATTTTTCAATATATAACATGGGATATGTACACATACACATACCTTCCTTATTCAAACTTTGAGGCTTAGTCATCCCTGAACTGCTATTACAGCTCTCATTCAGAACATGCAGAACACAAAGTTGCTTGTATGAGGATACTTTCTCTTGTCATTGATTTTTATATTATCTGTCTCCAGAGACAGAGGGAAAAAATCTAAATTCAGTAATATTCACAAGTTTTTTGAAACACGAATCATAAAATGGACAGGAGTTTCCCTTTGTGTCTTTGATACATAGGTAATAACAATAGTACTCTGCTTCATTTTTACATGTAGTTGCCTGTTCCTTCAGAATCCATTAAAACCCCAAAACATTTAGTGTCCAAAAATCAATTTCCCCCTCTTTCATCTGGAGACTGAGCTTCAGGAATTTATTCAGAGAAATAACGCTGAAGAAACTGCCTGCTATTTCCTTCCTGCATATTGCCCAGACACAGCTTGCTCTCTGTCTTGTTCTGGTTTAGACAGGCTTCTAAGGAAGCTCTCACAGTCATGCACTTTTGTAAAGAAGTATTCAGAAGATCTAGACTGTAATTTGGTCTTTTCAGATAGATTCACACAGGTTGTACACACAGACTTTAACAAATATTGCATCTAATCACTTTCAAAAACAAATAACCTCATGCAGAAGGCCAACAGTGCTCTCTCCGTTATCTTGAAGATTGCAGGAATAAAAAATTTTGAATAATTTGGATTTTCAGAACATCAAATATGTTCTCAGAATAACTTAAAACAAACACATGACTACCTGGGAGCACACAGACACACAGAATAATGATTAATATTTATCAAGGCATGAAGAACATGACTGTTGTATAATCCTCAAACAGGAATATTACCAAATATATTACTAAAATAAACACCTAAACATGGAGCCATATGCATGTACAAAAGACATCTGATATGTAGCATCTGATATCACTTAGTGATATGAGGTAGCAGTAGTTCTGATTCCCTCCTACTACTCTTCCTTGTATTTCTTAAATTATGTTAATTGATTTCTGAAACTGGATTATGATCAAGAATCTACACATGAAAAGAAATTATAATAAAAATGAAGGAAAATTAAAACCATCTTCACTGAATTGAAATGAAGGAAATAAAGAGAGGAAAGTTCTAAGAAGATCCTCATATGTGACTGAAACAAACCATAAGTGACTGCAGGACTCCAATCTTTTGATGTCTCAAAGTAGGAATAAATATCTATCTGGGAGATATGTTTCAGAGAAACTCCACATTGTCCTTATGTGCAAAAATAATGAAATCATCTTATTCTAATTCTGTTATACATGAATAAAGACTACATAATTTAATTGTAACTTTGGCCTTCAGAGCAGCCTAATTCTAACAGTGTTGAATTATGGTTCCTAAATCAAATTGTAGTACAGACACTGGAAATAGTAAGACAACATTTATTCTTTCATATATATTTTTTAAATAAATTTTTCACATTGAGATTTCAAATAAGTAATTTGAGTCAGATTTGTAGCTATCACAAATCTTAATGGTGTTCTAAGTTTAAGAACATCTTACTAGGACTTAGAAAAAGTAAAAAAGGAAGAAAAAGAAACCAGAGAAAACTCATACCCTCACTGCCAAATTCTGAAACAGGCTGTGATATTTAAAGCTTCTGGTTCTTTAGAGAAAAAGAGTTCAGTAAACATATTTTACCATCTGCTTGGGATTCCATAAATTAAAGATGTCTGGGTATTTTTAACTGCATTCATACAGACTTGGATATCTTTTCTCTGGTTTGCATCTGTCATGTTTAGTTTCTTGGTATAAAACTAGAAGAGGGAGTCCAAAAGATACAGAATATGCTCTTACTTCTGGATAGTGATAGAGCACAAAAAGATACTCACCCACAACTCTGCTGAAGATGTTAATATTTACTACAAGCTGTTTACTATCTTTCTATTAAACCCTAAAATTCCTTCATCATCTATTATCTACTTGGTGACAAATTCCAAAAATCCAAGCAGGAAATATAAATGTACAAAGAAACAAGAAGAAATCTTAAAAACATTTCCCTCAAAAAACAAGATGCCATTCACTGGCTAGGTTACTGTTTTTAGACAAACACATTATTGTTTTGATAACAGACTTAGAATTAAATTTTAATTTAGTAATTTATAAATTTAAATTCTAAAAAAAATGTAATTTAGAGGGCTTTGGGGATTTTGACACATTGAATATTAAATTCTGATTTTCGTAATGCTTTCCGAAAGACTGTGGAACTTGGGTAATTTTGACTACAGTTAGCAACAACTTTCAAAAAGAAAATAGTAAAAAACCCTGTGTACCTGGAAATTACTGGAAAATGGAAAGTTCCCATTATAGTTCTTAAACAGACCTCCAGCAGAGATAAAGAAAAGTTTTTATTTTCTTCTATTTTAAAGTTGGTGGGTGGTAGCAGCCATTACTCTTTATTTTCTACTTTATGCAATATGGAAAGAATGACAACATAAGTGACTGCATTTTCTGCAGTACAGTCTTCCCATTGTAAGGTACTCCTGAAATATTCTTTACCATACAGCCCTCACCAAGAAGATGAAGTATGGGCTAGATGAGCAGACAGTGAGGTGAATTGAATGGCTGGACCCAGAGGGTGGTGATGAGCAGCAGCATGAAGTCTACTTTGAGTCCAATAACTAGTGATACACTCCAGGTTCAATAACTAGTGATACACACCAGGGGTCAATTTTGAGACATCTTCATTAATGATCTCTGGATGATGGTGTAAGCATACCCTCAACATAGCTGCAGATGGAATAGCAGCAGCAGTGCTACTTGTTACCTTATTTCCTTTATAACATACCAAAATTATGAAGAGGAAAGCATAAGAAGAAATTGGAACATTATTAATAAAATAAAGAATGCATATAGGATTTCCATAGGCATCATAATGCAAAACAAGACCAGGAGGAGGTAGAGAAACTCCTACACGTGCAGAGCTGTTGAATGAAACTATGTCTTCATTAGCTCCGGCAAGGTACAGTACCAAAGAACACAAAAGACACATTTGCACATCAGTTCACATATATTCACGTCTTCTCACAGAGAAACATAAGAAAACACAGTTTTATTTTAGGGATGCTTGTAAATCACAGTCTTTCCTGAAGAACTAAAGGAAATAACCCAAGAAGGACTACAAGCAGTAATATTAGGCTTCCACCAGTTTCAGCACAAAAGACCAAATGGCTAACCACCACCCCTCCTAGATTTATGAATCCTCTGCCACTAGTGATTTAATAACAACACATTATTCAAAATAAAACATTTTGCATAACAAGTTCACATAAATGTATTCATCCTTTCATGTGCACATTGGGAAAAAAAAGTTAATTCCTTTAATGGGCCTTGCATAGATTCCTTGACATCAATTTATGTTTTTACAGCAATTATTTTCTTAGGAAGTGTTAACTTATGTTCTCATCTCACCCTTTTTTATCATGGGAAGATAATGCAAGTTTTCTTATCACCATGACTATAGGCTGGGGCATGAGTCACATTACACCTGTGTTTTTTGCTGTTTGGAAATCATGCATTTGTTAAAATCTGCAATTTTCCTCACACTGCCATTACAACCCTAAAAATGAAGCACAGTAAAAGTCAGGCTGGTCTACCTGCATGCTACATTAGTCAATAAATTAAATTCTCAGAGAAGAGTATGAAACAAGGTAGCATGCAATAAACCTTCCTCGGCATATTCTGCAGTCAAATTCCTTGGAATTTATGAAATTAAGATGTTCCTTTGTATTTAATAGTTCTCAAGGATTTTATTTCCCATTATTTTTCAGAGTGGGGAAAAGGCATAAGACATAAGACAGGCATTTGGTAAAGAGATGTGCTCTGTATATCAACGTGCTGCTTTTACTATTATGAAAAGCTAGTTTTAAAAATCTCTCATCAAAAAGAACCTGCGTTGGTTGGGAAAATAAAACCAAACCAAAACACAATTGTTAAAGAAAGTACAGGAACAAAACGTATTATCTAGTAATAACTTACTGTATGTGTAAACCAATTGCTTCAGTCCTTTTCAAGAATCACCATAATCACTTTCCCTAACAAGTGCATTGGATTTGCATGCGAAGGTTTGAGGGAGGGTGGAGGGAGATGCTACAGGGCTGACTTCTGTGAGAAGCTTCTGGAAGCTTCCCTTATGTCTGACAGAGGCAAACGCCAGCCAGCTCCAAGAAGGACTCATTGCTGGCCAAGGCTGAGCCCATCACAGCTGGTAGTAATGTCTCTGTAGTAACATTTAAGAAGGGGGGAAAAAAAAAAGTTATCGCACAGGAGTAATTGCAGCCAAAGAGTGAAAATATGTGAGAGAAACAAAGTCAGTGAGGAAGGAGCGGAAGGAGGTACTCCAGGCACCGGAGACGAAATTCCTGTGCAGCCAGTGGTGCAGACCATGGCAAGGCAGCTGTGCCCCTGCTGCCTATGGAGGTCCATGGTGGAAGAGAGAACAACCCGCAGCCTTTGGAGGAGCCCCACACTGGAGCAGGCGGGTGCACCCAAAGAAGGCTGTGACCCATGGGAAGCCTGTGCTGAAGCAGGTTCCTGGAAGGGATCTGCAGACTCATGGAGAGAAGAGGAGCCCATGCTGGAGCAGGCTTGCTGGCAGGACTTGTGACCCCATGGGCAACCCATTCTGGAGCAGCTTGTTCCTGAAGGACTGCAGCCTGTGGAAAGGCCTCACTTTGGAAAAGTTTGCAGAAGACCATCTCCCATGGGAGGAATCCCATGCTGGAGCAGATGAAAACTCCTCTCCCTGAGGAGGAAGCAGCAGGAGAAACAGTATGTGACGAACTGACGGTAACCCTCATTCCCTGCCTTGCTACATTGCTGGGGTGGGAGAATGTAAAGCCTAGGAAACAGGTGTGTTTAAGATTTGCTTTACTTCTCATTTTCCTTTTCTGATTTTAATTGGTAACAAATTCAACTAACTTCCCTAGGTCAAGTCTATTTTTCCCATAATGGTACTTGGTGAATGATTTTTTCCCCATCCTTATCTCAACCTGTCAGCCTTTTGTTGTATTTTCTCTTCTTTGTCCAGTTGCAGAGGGGAGTGATAGAGCAGCTTTGGTGGGCAGCTGGCATTCAGCCAGATTCAAACCACCACAATAAGCAATTCTGTTGGTAGCCACTGCTGAATTGGTAAGACTTCCTTTACTTGTACCCATGATAACTGAAACTATTTAGAAGTACAAATTTGCTCCTATTTTGCTATCTTCGTTCTGGTTTTCTCTCTGTAAGAGTCTGAGTTATTTTGAGTGAGAGCATTACTTTGCATTAAAAACATCTATTTCACTGATACCACTCAAGAAGAAATACCAAAAAAATATAATGCATTCCAGGTCAAGGAAGAAAGGCTACAAGACCAAGAGGATTGATGGATACAAGGACTACATAGACACTTTCCCCTCAATTTCCTTAATTAATTATGATATATTATTGTATTTTTCTTATCTAATTTTGGTTTTAAAAGACACATATGATTTCCAATTAAATCTGGTGGCAGTTAGTATACAGTACATTTTTAAATTAATTCTCTAATTAAGATTAGTTTTCCTTCCCTATACCCACCACGTGCTGTTAGGACACTGTAGTATAAGCAGTGGAACATCTGTATCCCACAGGCCCTGACTATAAACATTAGGGACACACTATTTTCTACAGTTTATTAACCAGTTCATCCTTCCATGTGATGACAGTAAGTGCTTGATGAGGGGGGGCATTACAATCAGTGAGGGAAATACCTCAGCAGTGGACTGTTCTGAGTTCTTATCACTTTGCCCTACATTGCCATAGCAGATGAAAAACAGATTTTATGGTTATGAAAGGGAAGTAAAAGTCTCTTGCACTGTAGCTTTTTTGAACAACGTATTCCTTCTCCACTCACATCCTTCTATTTTAACTCTGTAGTAATTAAATGCCTAAGTTGTAGATTTTTTCAAGACTTCATGTGCAATAGATCTGCCCCTCATATATTTAGTAGATACTCATGGAAAAATTCCTTGTAATGTTTTCTGCAGCTTGAACAGTAGTTTGAAGGCTACTTGTCCCTAATCATTGGCCTTGTGGATGAATAATGAAAATGTTGCTTAGCTTATAACCTTGCTGTGCAACTCTGAAAAGAAAACTTTTCCACCATATCCACACATATATCCAGCATTGTTTCTCAGTTTTCCTTGCAGGATTTTGTTACATTCCAAGTTCAGTGTTAGGCAAAAATCTGTTCAATTCTAATATGCTCATTTTCATGTCCTATTAAAATTCAGCTAGTTTTGAGGACTAGTGAACAAATCCAGAATTAATTTGATTTGCACTGGAAGGGATTTCTGACATTAGATTTCTGATATTGCATTACTTCACATAGAGGATGAATCAATACTTTAAAAGACAGTCCCATATTTCAGCCTCAAGTGTAGCTGGTAAAATTTACAAAGTAAAATATTATGAAGTTAGTACATATATGTAGATATAATAGAGGCTAGCTGTTATCTACATATCACTTATAAACTAAAAGAAGAACAGTAATTGTATTTCTGTTATCTTCATTCAGCCCTTAAAAAGGCATCCTACTACTAGGATTATCCACATGAGAAAGCAATCTAGCATCTTCTGAAGTCCTGTAACAATTTTCTGTTCCTAATTTTCAGACTCTCCTTATTCAAGAAGCCTTGCAAAATTTTAGGAATTCTGTTCACCTTGCTCACCACAGGCATAGAGAGATGGTAAAATCAGCATCAGGCAGAAGGGATTATCTTAAACTTCTAAGGGATGGAGTAAACATAAAAGCACAAATTTAATTAATCTTAATTTGACATGGGTTTATAGGGTCAAATTCATATCATCAGATATACAGAAAGTATTTCTTCAAGACTAAATACCTGTCTCTAAAGTAGAAGCACCTCTACATCCATGCAAAGTTAATACGAGTGAAAATGCTTATCAGTACCACATAAAAATCAGAGAAAGAGCTTGTGATTTTGATATCATGATGCCTGACTAAAAATCAGGTCATTCAGTCTTAAACTAAGAATTAAATGTGAGTTTTTCCACCATTTGGTTCTTATGTCTAGATAAAATTTAAAGACCTTTAAATTGAGGGTTAGGCATTTACTGATGCAGATAAAGTCGTAAATGATTTTTTTAGGCAAATACTTTACTAGATGCACATCTGTATCTTCTGACACCTATCTTTAAAAAATTACAGTTCTTACTTTAAAGAGGATTATTAAAAACCAAAATACATTACTTGTTACAAAATAATAAATCAGTGAAGAGGTTATTCCTATGTGCAAGAGAGAGAAAAAAAATCACACGACACAGCTTGACCAGTGCAAGTTTGTATCACCCAATCAGAAGAGTGTCTGAATGCAAGTGTAGTCTCAATGTCAGAGAAATAAATAGCTTTCTGTGCTGAGATTTTCCTGATGAATATGACAGCTACAATACTCAGTTTTGCAAAATGTATTTGCTGTACAAAAATATTTTTATTCTGGGGCAGTTTCAGCACAGTGTCTGGTTTTAAAGATTAAAGATGCTCATCCTTAGGAAACCCTGGAGGAACGAGTCTCTGCAGAGGAAAGGAACCAATTTTCTTTAAAGTTTTCTTTTATCTATTTCTATACAATTTAATTGTGATGACCCAGATAGGTACCTCATGCTATCATCTTTTGTTATTTTCTGGACAGGGAATACAGTTTATTGAAAGCTACGGAAAATAAGAAAATATTCACCACCTATAGGAAATTTTAGCAAACATCATTATATCCATATCACAATGAATTGCTATTTATGGAAAAGAAAATAAATAAAATTTTGAAAGCAAGAGATATAAAATAATTTCTATGGAGAATACTGTAGACTTTAAAATAAAGTTTCAGGTTTAGTCAGCTGAAACAGTCAAAGTTGAGGCACAAGGAATATCCAATATCATAACTTAGAGAGCATTGAGAACTACATTGTTCTTCGCAGGTATAACCAGACATGTGAACTCTTTTCCTGGGAAAAGCTTAATATTTTAAGGGACTAGTTATTATAGCTTCATTAGATATAAAAACCTGATAAACATTTATTTTCAGGCCACAGAACTAGGGGGAAGACAGCAACAGCTGTGTTTACCACACTATACATAATTTATAAATATGAATCAGCATTTTAATCATCTTCCTAATTCCCCTTTTCCTATATATTAAGCCTTAGATTAATTATTGTTCACTATAAATAATAAAACCCCATATTAAGAATAACTGCTTTCTGGCTTAGATGAACTTGCAATCCCACCTGAGAGACTGGAGGTTTAACTCTTCTATTTTCATGGAATTAAACAGCAGAAACTGGACACAATAGTACATAATTTAGAACAGTTCTTCATGAAAACAAAATTAAGAGTAATCCATATTACACCACAGTCACTCAAAAGGGTGACTCTGAATACAGCTACACCTGGCCAGAGATCAGGAAAGTTAAAAGCAGATGATTTTTTAGAAGGCAGAGGGAAGATGAAATTGTGATTTCTCCAGTTTTTAATGTCTGTTCAGCTATTTTCTCCAACTTTTACCCATTCACAGTACCACTGTTCTCCACTTAGCCATAGGATCTTTGAATTCCCTAACAGCTTCATTCAAGTGTGCATGTTTGTGCCAGGGTTAAATTTAGATGTATAGGGCAAATTATGTTCTCAGTTTCATTTGACTGTAAATACTGAGTAATTGAAATCAATGGACCTACTCCTGATTTATACAAGTGTTACTAAAGGCAGAATTTGATGTCTCCGAGGTCAATACCAAGGGTCTGGCACACAATTACATTAACCTGTATCAGCTCTGCAGCCATGTCAAGCATACTGCTATGTGTAAAGTTGCAGCATTTTATCCAGGCTGAAGATTAACTGAATCCAGAACAAAGCATTATTAATGGCATTAATGAATACCCTAACAGATGTTCAATAAATTGCACCAACAGTTACAACCTTCTGAAATACAACATGGTCACTTTAATGCCAATACAGCATACATTGGCAACCAGAAACATAAACACTACCGCCATGAACATGAAGTCATTCCAACATTGAAAGGACTCTTGTTTCCCATTATGATTTGAAAATACTATAAAGTTTAAGGGAAATAAATCACAGTGAATACGTAACTGAAAAGACTGCAAAGATTAGACACAAGTGGATGGTTTTAGTTTATATTTGAAATCTTATTGCTAAGGAAATATCACTGAAGATTATTATATTGCAAGTAACTTCAGATGTAATGATTTGCCACCCTTTTGACAAATTTAATTTTAGTGTTTTAATGTGTTACTCAGTTAAACCACTGAAAATACTAAAATTAGACATAGCCAAAATTTTGAAATGGGACAGCTAGAATAAAGTGCTTAAATCAATGTCTAAGTTTCAGAAATACTTAGATTATAACACATTTTTAATTGTAAATGAGATAGGTTCTGGAAACAATGCACAATTCTATTCTGCAAATGTGCATTAAATTAAGCTGGTCACTGATGACTTCCCAAAGTAAGAAGAAATTAGCAATGTCATTGACCTCAGGAAGTAATATGTGTGCTGCTTGCAGCACCATTACATACATGACAAAATAATAGGGCAAATATCTGGCTCATAAAGCAGACCTGGTGGATTGGTGAATTGTGAAGAAAGTTTTTATTTGCAAGACAGATAGATTAATAGCCAGTTCCATCAGGGGAAAGAATAAATTCAATGCAGGACATGCACTATATTTGATTTCCTTCTTCTTGCCTCAGCTTTCCCTGCTACCACACCATAACTGACTTAGATTTTGCATGCTTTGATTTCTATCTAATAAAAAATTTACCAATTATTTTGAAAGATTCAGTGAATTATTTTAAAAAGTCCTAGTCTTTTTATCTAGACTTGCAAGTTGATATTGACAAACAGACTATTTTATATATTGCTTTATACTAATGACAGTTGTGAGGATATTATCTTCTTATTTATTCAATTTCCAAATAAGAATACATTTAAAAAAACCAAAACAACGAGAGATAAATTAGAAGAGGTAAGGATTTGACATGTAGAGCAAATCTGAAAGCTCCATTTTAGACAATGCCAAGACTTCTCTTTCCATTTCCTGCAGCTTTCCCTTTCTTCCCTTGACAGTTTGCCCTGGCACACACACAAGGAATTCAGCCTGCAGTTGCTCCACAGCAGTCTTTGGCAGGGTCACTTCTACAACACAGATTTAAGCCAAAGCCAAGTATCTGCACCTTTGGAAAACTGTATAAACACTGAAATAAATCAGTCTGTTGTGGATGGAAAATCTCTAAGAAAGGTGAGAACTCCCACTACCTCTTGAGAAAAGGGGGTAAGGAGAAGCACAAACAGAAAGCAGCACAGACACTGAGAATTAAACAAAACTAGAAATAATTTAAAAGTGAGTGTTCAGCATAAAAGGGACTGACTTTTCTGGGAGCTACATGCTTCTGGTTTTCTACACAAAAGCAACAATTCAAACTTCTCAATCCTATCCCCATTAGCATGACCTGGAATGGCCACGTCCGAAGCCCATCCTTCCCCCTGTCAAAGCTGTCAGCAGTAGCAATATTGGATGTGGTAATGAGATTAGTGAAGTGTTACTGTTCTATTAGACTATCCAAAATATGACAAAAACAGGAAAAAAAATCTGAAACAAGGTAGGTAGGTATTTATTACCAACAAACACATAAGAAAAACAATAAGACTGAATTAAATCTTAAAAGGTCTTTTCCACTAAGAATCCTATTCCAAATTTTTGGAAAAAGTGCAAATGCAGCAAAACCACTCATGGGCATCTCACTATCATTACTCCCTCCCTGTGCTCACTGTCATGCTTCAGTATTCCCTAAACACTTGAACTCACGTGAATTACTTTCAGGCTCTCTGGTGTTCATGATTTTGAAATGTTTCAAAATACTGAAAATTATAAAGAAAATTGATCTAGAGCTCCCCCAAGCCCAAATTTCTGTAGTAATGCAAATGTTCTTTTTTTATGAAAGACCAAGTTACTTGTCATTCATGTTGTTCAAGTACTTTCAGCAAGAGAAGGAAGAGAAGAAGTAAATATGACTGACAGGCCAGTGGACAGTGGCATGAAAGTTAAGTAAGAGAGAGAAATCCAGACAATCTCTAATAGGCACAGCAGTTATATTTTTATCCAGTTAGAGTTTTCAAATTCAAATTGCCTAACATATTTTTTAATGAACTCATTCAAAATGCACATCTTAGGACACAACACAAGAATTCGTGAGGGAAATGTGGTGGCCTGATTAAGAGATTTAAAAGTTCTATACCTTTCCTTGACATTTATTTACTCATTGAAATGACAGTATAAAGGGTTTAATTAAAAATATAAATTAAAAAATGTAAAATTTCAATTAAAAATTTAAATTTAAAATTTAAATTAAAAATTTATCTGCAAAAGTTATTAGTTATAAAAAATAGTGATCAGAATAAGCCTGTATTTGTGACAACCAGTCAGCAAGTATTTTCTCTGTTTGTCCCTCTCAAAGCCATATTAATTCATTTATCCTCCATCGGTATAGGCAATTTTAACAGAAATGCATATGCTGCACTTTCAGTAATGTAAAGGTTCATCTGAAGATGTTCACTTTAAATCTTGCCACTCACTGGCACTAATGAAATGCATAACATTCTCACTCATAAGTCATGGATTTTTCTGTTAGGTTTTTTATATGAGACTTTGTATTCATAAAACAACACAAAGTGATAAGTACAACTAAAAAGGATGGGTAGGATTTTCAACAGCACTCAAGCCTGACAGAAATCCCTTCTTTGGCAGTCACCAGAAGTATCTTAAATGAGAACAAGATTAATTCATTACTTAGGGCTTTCAAAATCTCACCCTCTATA
>JAOXXN010000395.1:137662326-137681073 GCA_026770055.1 Myrmophylax atrothorax
CAGGGAGGGGGAGGCGGGGGGAGGAGGGGCAAGGGCGGCAAAAAAGGTTACAATAGATATGCTTTAACTTTTCTGGGTTGAACAGCTTTGCATTGAGTTCTACAGATGCCTCCCTGAAGCTGGAATTCCCCATTACATCTCAACATATCTGCAGTTCAGACACTGTCACTACCCAACGCACTTGTAACTGTTCATAGATTCACTTGCTTTTGATATGTTCCTCTTTAGAAAAATCACCTCCCATTCCCTTATCTCTCTTATGTCCCTCAAAGTACAAATGTTTTCATACAAGCAAAATACAATAACTGGCATGAGCCAAAAAAACCTATGAACACACTGGAAACTGGCTGCTAAGGAAACAGCCTTCTTTATGACTGTATTTTCTTGTTCTTCTCTATCGGAGGGGAAAGCATAGGGGCTGTTGCCAAAAGCCATATGAGCCTGAGAAATTTTCTTTACGTTTCAGGCAAAGTAACAAATGTTAGAAATACTGAAGTCATCCTCAAACATTTCCTATTCAGTGAGAAAGTTAAGAGTTGCTTTTTATTGAAAGTCTGTATCACTTTTGCTTTAACTATTCTGATTAGCTTGATATAAATTGCTAAAACTTAGTAGTGAACTATTGCTGATGTTCTTACCTTTGTGTAATTTAGCTCTTATATTCAGGGAGGGAATAAAGGTATAAAAAAATCTGCTATGTTACGCAACAAAACACTAATAGCAAAATACAGATAGAATGGACAAATTTCATACACTTAGGAAAAAAACAATCTAGGAAAATGAGAAGCATAAAGAAGATAATTTGAAAATAATATGATGTTTGTATGCAAATAAGATGCTGATGATCTTCCTTTTCTTACAGTATATTCAACTAATTTGCCATGAGGCAATGTAAAAAGTGATAACAATGAGCTAGTATGGTAGGAAACCTTTGAATGTTCAAAGGAGACATTCAATCATTTAAAGCTCACAATATAATGTAGTGTGAAATTGTTATAATACGGTGGGAAACGGCCTACTTAGCACAGAGGGTGCTCCACTCTGCACGGCTGTATTCTCTGTGCAAGAGCATCCAGTGCTCCCTGCAGGTCTGCTTGCTCTGTACAGGTGAGTAGCTAGGCTGGCTCACTGACAGATAAACCTCTCAGCTGAGAGAAAACAACAGGAAGATACCTAAAAGAAATGTATGGCTTGCTACTGAAGTAACGTTTACATGAAGTAGCAACTTTGAACCCAAAGGACCACAAAGGGTATAACAAACTGAAATTCAAACGGTCCTTTCTCTGTCTCTGTGGAGCAGCATCACTCTCAAGTCAGACCAGAACATGTTGCCCTAAATGCTCACGCAAGGATCACTTGGCTCTTTTTTCCTCCTTAGTCACTCCCAACAGGGAAAGTCATCCATTGTTTGAAAAAAGCTCATAATTACACTGAGACAAAAAGAAGCCCCAGACCTCTTCTCAAGTAAGAACAGACAAACTAACCAACCAAAAATCTACCATAAGGTTTAAGATGGAAACAGTAAGAAAACTTGATCTTGGTGAGGTTGCCTAAGCAGTTTTGACACACAGGCATTCAAATTGCCTTGGGGAGGATAAGTAATATTTCAAAGACAAAACTAAGATTCTTATTTTAGTTACAGCTAACTAGCAACCTACAGTGCATTTTTCTCAAAGTGCAGAAACAAGCAACAATTATTTTTTCTTATTATTTTTGCGAGCATAGAACTTATTTTCTTAAATTTGGATGAGTCTTTGAAATCTGTAGAATAAGAGGCACCTTTGGGAATCCTCCCTTCTTTCTTCCATTTTCTGAAAGTCAATTTTTTTTTTTTTAGGAAGTGATAGAAATAAATGTAAAAAAAAAACCCCAACGCTATTACAGTGGACTGGGTTCACAACCATGAGTAAGTGCAAGCAGAAACAGACACGCTCATGTTTATTTTGTAACTGTGTAACAGCAATTCAAGAACTTGCTGCCCCTCAGCTGAAATGTACTCACTGACTGTAGGAAGTAAATCATTTCAGCACATATAACTGTCGAAGTTTGTTTGTACTGTGGTGTTTCTTGAATTTTAAGAATGCACATGGCAAAAGTTTCAGAAGTTGACACATAGTCAGCAAGGACAGAAGGATGAGACACTGAGCAGATCCATGGGACTAAATGGCCATGTTCATACAGTTTTTTGACTGTGGTTTTAATTTTTTGTATATTTCAACATTTAAAATAAAATTATTCACTCCACTAGACTGCAGGAAAATATTTGATTTCAGATGCAAAATATGGTATTTTAATAACCTCAAACTCAGAAACAACCCATCTATAAATGCAAAATGAAATGTAATAAAATTATGACAGTGGGATAATTCTCAGGAAAAAAAAATATCTCATTTATGAAAGAACTCCTTTCTGTCAGTTTTGAAAATGTTGCACAGTCTCATTCCTTAACTGTACAGTAACAGATTCGTAGCCCAAATATTGAAACATCAGTAAAATGTATGCTTAATGAAGTGGGCAGAAATCATGCATTATATGAGAGTTTATCCGCAGAGAGGTGTGGGTTTTTTCCCTCCTAATGAAAAATCTAATTCCCAGAAACATAGTTTCTGTTTTTAACAGCATACCCCTTAGTGAAGCACAATGATAAATATGAAGAAATATTTATAATTTTGGAAATACTGGATCTGGACTCATCCTGCTTCTTAGAATAGTTATAAAATGAACCATTTATTGCTGTTTCTTAATGTGCAGATATAAAAAGATATTACTTGCTCTTTTTCACTTCGCTATTTATGTAACTGAAAAAAATCTTGAAATTATAACCCTTGAACAGGCATATAAATAGGGTTTTATGAATAATTATTCATGATTTCCATCTGTTTAAAGTAATTAAGTAGATGATATTTGACCCACTAACTTCAAGATTTTATTTTTTGTTTTTCTCTAGCAAAGGACAGTAGCAATTCCCTTGAAGCCAATTTCTTACACAACTGTAAAGACATGAAGACTTCAAAGTGCATTTCAAACTGCAATATATATACTGACTTTTTTTGGCAATGTAGTGGTAAATTGCATACCAAAGTATCTGAGGTTTTGCTAACCCACAGATAATGAAGCTCTTTAACAGAGAAATTATGTTATTCTGTTTTTCTCCCAATCATTATTTTCAAGAATGCTGTTACTTGGTTTTGAACTATGCATATTGTATTACACTCGTATTTATAAATTTTGTATTCATACAAGAAACTAAGCTCATGAAAATTCTATACTGAGGATACTTCAAAACAGCAGTTAATGCAATTTTTGGCAACAGTAAGTTATAGTGATAACCAAGCCAAAAAGTTGTCTGTGTTTCTGTAACATCAGAGAAATACACATATCCTCTACCTTCAAGATCCAAATCAAGTCAAACATTTGCACTGTAGTAAGTGTTTCCTTAGAATCCGATTTAAATGGTTTCTCAAAGGCCTATAAACAACCTCTTCTTCTATTCAATGCAGATGTATATCAACCCTGTGAATACATAATTTTCACATAACACTATGTAGAATGATCTTGGTATTGTGCTTTTTTAAACAGATTGGACTGAGCAGAGAGGCAGTTTAAGCAGACTTGAGTGGGTATGATATTTTCATCTTGAACTGAAATAATGCCAGACAATACCAGGAGTCATAGGAATATTATGTGTTTGCATAACCATGTTGTATTGTTCTCCGTAAAACACATAAAGTTTTCCTGTCAGCCTGCACAGTTTTTGCAAAATAAAGGGTAGAACAATCATAAGCAAAAATGTCAACACTGCTGTTTTTTCCTCATGGAGAGTGAAAATCTTCTTCTGGCTTGACGGAGGGTATTCTGTGGGGGGTAAATAAGACTGGAAGAAATGACACAGGAGAGAGCTTCTTCTAGTTTAACACAGCTGTGTCAACAAGCTCAGAGAACATATGGACATACTGAATGTTAGAGCATCTTTTGAGGCAAGACCTTTCTGTGGCATGTCTGTTTCCTATCTCTTTTTTATTTTGTTAAACATTGCTACTTACCATGGGGTAGAGAGTGAGCAGCAAATACTACTTTTGATGGAATGACATGCTGCAGCTCTATAAATTATCTTTAAATTAGTCCAATAGCTACAAGTGCCCATAAGCACAATAAGCAGTTGTGATTAATACTAAATTTTTCCTGTCCTGTCCTCTCCTCTCCGTTTTCTTCTCACATGGAAACAAACAACTGAACTAATATGTACTAATATGTACTTAGCAAAATATTTTACTCAACTACTTCTAAAATTATTCTTTTTCATCCATTTATTGCAAAACTTAGACTTGACTTCATGATTGGTCCAACTGACCTACTTTTTCCCTTTGATTTTTTCATATCTGAGGAAGTTCAAAGCTTTGCACAGCTTTGCACTTTTCTGTATTCTCCTGCGTACTACACTTGTGTGTATTTATTCTTCATCTTGAATATGAACTCTTTATTTAAATCTTCAATATCTTGTAACTTTTCCAAAACTCTCTGGGTAGATTTCTCCAGGCTCATATTCTTCATCTTGGAAGAAAACACTGTACTGCTTCCCTAAATTTTTTATATAAACTCTGGAATAAATTGCAGCAATCTTATAAAGGAGGTAGCTTCCTTTTGGCTTTGTACAGTACCAAGGAGCTCTTCCTATATGGCAAGTACCACCAATGTCACTGTGTAATTTAACACTGAGCACTGAGTAGTCAACAGACCTTCTAAACCAGTCACTTTCCACTAGCATTTAGAAGCAGCTGCCTTTTAGGCTAAACAGATCTATTATTTAATAATTCTCAGAAATGTCCCTCAGAAGATTAGAAAAGGAAGTGTAGAAGGTTATTTAACACACTCTGCTTAGAGAATTTAGATAGCAGACTGTAATTATCCAAATTGGAATTCACCCAGAAGATGAAGGCTAATAACAATCTTCCGTGAAAAATACCATGCAATCTTTCAGAACCAGGCATGCCAGAACCATTTCCTCTGATGCATGGCAACTGTAAGAGCTCAGTGTCTCTAACATTTTGCTTGGAATAGTAGTTTAGTTCAAATTATACAAAGTGCTTCCAAAGGAAACAGCACCATGTCCTGCAACTCCACAAATGTATTTTTTTAAGTCAGCTGTTAATGTATTGAACAGTATCATCGTGCCTCAATAGCACTATGGAAACTGTTCTGATTTAGAACATATTTATGATTCTTCTGCGTAACAGAGAAGGCAACATACAAGGACAGCACATTTCTCTAGTGGTTTTGGGTCTTTAGGTCTTTGGGTCTTTGAAGCTATCATCCAGGAAAAGAGAATTCTGTGTACAGATTAATTAATAAGAAAAACTAATCTTTTAAAATTTAGTCACTATCAACACAGAAAAATCTTTTGACAAGCCACCCCACCAAAGAGTATTAAAAATAATTTACCATAATTTATGAACTTAAAGATGGTTAAAATATAAAACACTGAATAGGGCTTAATGATTACTTGCTTAGATGAGCTGGGTTGCCCTAGGATACTCAACTGAGGATCCTCAACAGAGTAAGGAGGATGCAGTGAAATCTGCAAGACTGGAGATATTGTTAAGATCCTTTGGGCAATCAAATGATACATCAATGTTGATGAACTGCAGAATGTCCCCACAAAATGAAAGGGTGTGCAAATGCATTAATAGATGAGTTTTAGAGATTAATATATATATATAGGAAAATATAAGTAAATTTTATCTGCATGATGCTGAACTTGGAACTCAAGAGTTTGGACTTCAGACACATCACTGAAATTTCTCTGAAATTATTGACTTCATGTTACACAGCACTTCCACAATCAGGAAGAGTAAGACAAACAGTAAGACAAAGTGAAACTTATCCCCTACAGAAAACACTGCTGTAGCCCAATCTTGAGCACTACCTGAAGTTCTAATCTCTGTAAGTCAACAAAGGCAGACTGATGTTAAAGAAGATACATAGATGGGCAAATAACTGATCTTGGAACTGAAGTAGTTGCTTTATAAGCAAAAATTAAAATCCAGGTCTCTTTCTGGAAAAGGTGGCAGTTTGGAAAGAAGGCATCAGAGGACTGTATTTCTCATTTTCACTCAGGATATTTTCTTCAAGCTTTGTCAGTCCTTGCTGTGGGAACCTTGAAGAAATAGATTTCATTCTCACAGAAAACCACAAAGGCAAAAAATGCTAGAGGATATTCTGTTTCCTTGAAGTGCTACTGTCATGTCTGAAAGGTGTTCTACAGGCACAGCTGTGTGCCCTGGCTGGTTTACAGAGATTTGTGTGGAGATGGAGTAAGGCTGGTATGTCTGAATCATCCATCCTAACCAATTCTGTGAAACAAATACTCTCCAGCTTTTCAGGTGGTTATAGTCTGGAAAAATTGGGGAAGATTTTCAGGATGGAAATGAAAAAGACATTGACGAAAAGTTCTTCCAGAGAATCTTAAGACTCTAAAGTTGGCAGACAATGGAGTTTCTACATTAAGGACCTTGTAAATCAGAGTCCAGAGAATGACCTTTCTCTCCTTTTTCTTATTTCCCCTCATCTTCTGAAGAAGTTTTCTAAACATATCATCTTGCATTTCCTCCTCCTTTCAGTGCAGAAGACTGTAGCACAGGTGGACAGTATTAGGGCAGTGAAATGACAATTTCTGTATTTTTTATTGATTTGGGGGTTTTTGCCATGTCAACTAATGACAAATTCCTTCTACTAAAATGCCTTATTGCCATATTAAAAATGGTTGATTGTATCGGTTTAGTCATATTTCACAAGAAAGGTGACTCAAAACCATTGGAAAATGGAGATGAAGTTAAACTTTTAAGCATCACTGGCTGGTTCTACAATTCCACAAAGAATGCTACATCTTTTTCAGATATTTTTTTTGTCACTGCTGCCTCCACAAGTGGATGTCTGGAAGAAAATATAGCATTGCTAGAGTTCAGCATTTCCAACATAGAGTTCCTTTTTTCCTTCTTTCAAGAATTTATATATTTAACTCTATTGTGAAAGATTAGACAGATAAAGAAGCTTTCAGCAGAATCACAATACAGGTAATTATGGGTCTGTCAGCATTTCCATTATGAACTCCATTTAGTATTAAGGGCTTAGGATTTTTCCATCATTTCAGAAAATGTCAAGCTGAAAGCTGGCATGCAGATTAGCAGCCTGGATGCAAATTTGTTTACACAAAATATTTAAATCTGCTCAGCTGTTTTTGATTTAGAGCTCAGCCAGAAACTTTAAACTCTCAGGGTTTCTCATGTGTTTCTGCCAAATTTTAGACCAAATCACAGTTAGAAAACTGTGATTGGTAAACAACCTGTTGACTCATTTTCTTCTAAAATTTTGATATTATTTAATTTAAGCTTCAAAATGGATTTTAGATTTTTGCTTCATCGTGCAACTTTAGTCTTTCTCCTGCCATTTTATAAATGAATGATGAATTAGAACATGGATTGAAACTATAATAAAACATTATAGGAACTGTAAAGCCTGAAACATTGTTTCTGAGGACTCATCTAACTACCCTCATAGGACAGTGAACAAAAATGGTTCAAAGTGTGTAAGGTTTCTAAGGGTGTCAGTAACTTAGCCACCTAGCTCTAATACTATTTTAGGGTACTGGCAAAAAGAATCTGATAGAGTTCAACTGCTAAAGTTCTTCTATTTCATCAATTTAGTCCTATGAATGGTATAAACAGTTTTGTAGAGCTGTCACATCCCAAATAAACTCCTCTGTATTGAAATGAGTATTTTGCTTTCTTTATCAATCTGCACTGTTCTGCTAAAAGTCAATGACAAATCTTCTTTTCAGTTCAGTGGGGACAGGCTCTAAAATAATCTACTGGTAAATATTTCAATTACGCTATAATTGAATGGATGATTACTCTTACTCAAAAATACACTTCTCACTTGAGAAGTACGAAGCTTTGAATGGGAAGACTTAGAGCCACCAAGCAGCATGAAATACAAACACTGCTAGAAACATTATTTGAGCCCTCAATAAAGAAATGAGATATGACAAAAATAATATTGTCAGGTTGGGGGAAAAAAAAGACACTGAGATTGTAAATAGGAAAAATAAATGCTACAACTTCTAAAAAAGATGCACAATCATCCAAGTATTCCGGACAGACAATAGAAACCGTATCCAAAGCAATCTGTGAACTAAAGCACAGAAAAAAGTATGGTACAAAAGAGATGATGCAAATAAACTTTGTGCACATGAAGCATGGAGGAAGCAGATGTGTCTTGGTCAATCGATCAATTAAATATATCCATATCAGTTTGGACAGAGGATGCTTACCCTACAGGACACTGTGTACTGGCTTAATAATGCAAAAAAATACAACTTTTAAGAATGAAGAAAATGTTCTTCAGAAAACACCTCAGCATTAAACTGTAGATATGCCTTCAGAAGTGATGATTCAATGCTCGTTGTATTGATTTTAAAAAAAAATTATCCATTTTTCCTTATAGTTACCTCAGATTTACCCTAAATTCTAGAAGGTAATTCATATTTTCTTAATAATTACAGAAGTTTTGCTGAACAGATTCGCTCCTTAGCTGGTATCTGTGGCACACTCCAACTCAGATGAGACGTTTGTGTTAACTCAGCTGTCAATGGATTTCAAAGAGAAGACGAGTACAGGAGGCCCCAAAGGGAGCAATTTGGAACAGTACCTTTCACAAGTCAGATACACAGCAAACTCTCCTGATTTCACTGAAATGCTGAAAGTCAATTGGAACGAGTGAGGAATAGTATCCCTACAAATAAAGTCCTGTTTTACCATATGTAATTTTTCTTTCCTTTTTTTTCCCTCTTTTTTTTTTTTAATTAATTGACAATATTTATGTAGAATCCAGAGTCCTGACTAGTCTGTTGTGGTCATCCCAGAATGATGATATTAGTAAAGGATACAGGAGTAATATTAGATCTGTAAAATTTCCCTTACCATGTCATATGGACAGTTTGACTGTATACACCGGAGCTTGAAAAACAAAAAAAATGTATCTTGCATTTCCAAAATATACCAAATATCCAAGTTTTAACTATCTGATTCTATCGGGTGTATTTATACACATGTAAGGATATCACCTTTACGTTGCTATTAGGTTTTGAACTTTTTCAATCGTGTTTTGAAATTTTTTTCTTTGGGGTGAGTGGGCATTTTTTTGGTTACAAAAAATAATCAGGTAGACAGACACAATATACTGAAAAATGAAAAGAAATACAACTAAAACACCACTTTTCCAATCTTGATTTGGTGCAGATGCTATAAAATCTAAAGAACCTTCTGAAAAGTAGAGTCTATTCTATGACTGTAAAGTTGGGAGGTTATTTAATTTCCTAGTATATTACCCTCACGTGGTTATTACTTTGGGCCAAAAAAAGGACTTTACAAATGACATGGAAACTGAAGAGAACTTTCTATATTTTACTGCAGGCTTTATGCTTTTGGGACTTCTCCAGTGGTACTTGTGGAGTGGGAAGAGAATTTGGGAAGGGAGCCCAGAAGTGCAGAGGAGGCTGGATAAATTGGGAAAAATTACAGGAGCTAGCTGATGAGCTAGAATTTGTGAGTAGTAAAAATATATAGATAGAGCTTAGGAGAATGGTGGCTTTTCATGGGTAGCTTAATTTAAAACTAGCTGAAGAAAGTGTAGAAACTCATACAAATTTCAATGGCCTGCAATTGTAGTACTAGAGAGATTTAGGGATTTTGAAAGCATATCCTTAGGAAAATTATGGAGGTAGGCATGCAGGAGTCAGCAATGCCACTGAACTTGTTTTATTTTAACCATTGGTTCTGTTGCTCATTGATGTTTCAGATAAATAGCTTGGAGAAGCATAAGTTTGTCAGGATGTTTTTAAAAGTGACTGTGTCTCATATGGTTGATTGGTGCAACTTTCCACTGCTGACAATAAAAATGCCAATAAAATATAGCCCAACTATTTGTCAGGGGAAAATTATTATCCCTGTGTGAGAAGACATTGGAGGTTCTGTGCAAACTGTATCCTGTATAAAAACCAAAGAAATGCTATGACTTGTCTAATATCTAGACTATTTTTCTTTTCATTGAAATGGGTTGAAAATTAAAGTTTCTCAAGAAGGGTTAAGTACTTAGGGAGAAAATTGAGCCACTGAGGCAGTGGCCACATTCACATTCTTAAAATATATTTATTAATTGCTATAAGGGGAATATGTTTGCATTTAGGATATATGAAATTTCATTAAACAAATTGTATGAAAACCTCTAAAGAAATACTGTCCCAAATGTCAGAGGTATTTTATTTTCCCAGGAAGTTGTTGCCAAGATGGAAATAAAGGGTAAGGAGATGTTATTACCAAAGTCTCTGAAGCTAATAACTATGACAATTGTGTGAAGGAAATTTCAAAAGAGCTTGCAGAAAGGAGCTGCTATTGAGAAGAATTATGAAATAAAGTGGTAGATATGCTGAATAGTAATGTAGAAAGGAATAGGTAATGATGTCCTCATTTGTTTTTAAGTTGAAGGTGACACCAAGCAACTGAGGACTGAATAGTCAGTTCTCCTACTTCTGCTGTAGGAGACATTTTTCAAGCCCTTCCAAAATAAAGTGTTGATTTTTTTTTCTCAGTTCCAGGACTCTTTATTGAAGGGTACAATTGAAAAGGAAAATTTTTAGCAGTTTCATGTGAAAGGATTTAGTAAATAATTTGAAAGCTCTAAAAGTTTTAGCCATTTTTGTAACAGTTTGAAGAGGGAAGAATTGTTGTCTTAAGCATTGCTAAAACATTCACCTGAGAAGGTATCATGTTACTTCTCAGTATCATACTGATAAAAATTCTCTAATCATGGAAGCACTTTTGTGAGCATTACATTGAAGAAAAGATTTTTGAGAAAATATCTTTTTACTATGAATTACGAATTATACCGATTTCTTCTCTTGTGGTCATTAAAACTACCATGCCATACCTGGCAGTCAACTCAACACTCGGCAGTGCTGAGTTAACTGTTGGTCTTTTCCAACCTAACCAATTCTGTGGTTCTATGAAACAAGCATTGTTAAAGTCCGCAGAAGTCATATGATTGAAGGGTCAGTTACACTGATGGTACTCAAGGTAAATTACACAAGATGGGCATAGCCATGAATTAAGCAGAGTTTCTTATTGATAGAGCACACAGTTACAGATGCCTGCAACCAGAAGTGCTGGTGTGTCTGTGTTCCTGCGTGGACCCAGAGATGCAAGAAAAAAACATCTCTTACCACAAAGCTAACTGACTTGATTATGTCACTATGAAAAGTCCTATTCTTTTCTTCCCTTCACTTTTGTTTAACCAGGTAAGCTATCAAGATTTGGACCCTTGCTTTACTCTGTATTTTAGCTCCTGTGATTTTGATTCAGTATATTAGATGTGTTTAAACTAAGACAACAGTGGCAAAAACAAAGGATGCATTAGAAAATAAATACAATTCATGTGGAAACTACCCTGTTTTTGTGCTTTAGTTTTTCCAGCTAATTCAGCATTTTCAATAACTAATATGGGAATATACGATACCCTAACACAAGTAAAACCAAATTGCATTAATAATTATATTTGAAGCATTCTAAACTGAAATCTCTCTTATCAGTTCCTCCTAGTTCTTCTGCAGCTATTAGCAGCCTTCTGCAAATTCCAGAATGTTTTACTGAAAAACAAAAATTTAAGATGGAATCTTGAAAACAGGTTATAAAATTGCTATAATTCAGCATATGTCCTGACAAAAGAATGAGTATTCTGTGGTGTAAGAACTACAGCTGGCATTGTATTGGCATACTACCGTTACACTGAATCCAGTGGACTGATACTCAGGAGTGCTGACATGACTGTCAATAAAATGTGGAAAGAGCATTTTCTGACTGTATCCAAACATAAAATTTATTTTCCCTGAATTATAAACAATTTACTTTTGTAATCTTTAGGTTTATAATGCAGTGAAAGTTTTCCAAATAGCACTTCTAAGGAAAATTTCTAATATACTGTGAAATATATGGCTTCTGTTATAATTAATAGTTGAGTCAAATGAAATATATGTACAGAAACCTGTAATTCAAAACTCAGTATGAAAAGAAGAAATTGCTCTCATAGGTCCTATTCTGGTCTCTCCTTTTGCTTTTCATGGGCTCAAACTAAAGGCAGTTTAGAAGCTCTTTTTTTATCCTGTTTTATAACTTCTATTCAACTTTGGATCAAAGCTGATAAAAACAAGCAAAAGTACAACATTTAGTATACACCTTTAAAAGAATAGTTTTAATTAGATGGAGCTTCAGTTCCCAAATGAAACTGCACAGCAATCAAGAAATCTAACTATAGTGGACTGTGAAGTTTTTGTTCTGGGTCAGATTACACAGTGGAGGAAAGGTTTTGCAATTTAAGTACTTCCGTCTCAGCACTACGTTAAAACAAGAAGGATGTCTGTGCTTTGCATTTATGTTGCTCATTTTTGCTAAGGACTCCAAACTACACTTGCAGGTATCCCCTCGCTGGGTTTGATAACACTTCTACAAGAAGATAATGATTGCAGAGCGCTCATTTTAACTGCCACTGAAATACAGCCACCTCTGAGATATCATATGTCAGCTCTTTAAATGATAACACCAGTATTAAAATAAGCCTGAAAATAGCACCAAAATCTTCTCTTTTTTTCTGTATTTGAAAGGTGTTCAGAGGTTTTCAATTTACTAAGAATGGTTTTATAGAAACTATGTTTGGTAAAAAAATCTCTAAATCAGTAGGAATAAATATTTCAGTTAATTCTTAATGTGCTATGATCCATTTTTAATTATGGATTTTAGTAACTCATGGTTTTTTATTTTCATCCAACTTTCTTCCTTACATTTCCTCATAGTTATCACTACTATCACTCTTCTTTTCTCATTGAAATCAGCTATGTATTATAGTAGAACTTCCTTCTGAGATAGGGAATACACAATATGGATAACTTAGGAAGCACATAAGTTTCAAGTTGTTACCTGCACCTTTGTAAATTAACAATGCACTCTGTTGAATTTCTTCATAACATAACCAAATAGATGGATATAATTTCTACATGTGCATATTATATATACATGTGTACACACATATGTATATACACTTCCATGAGAATGAAACTAATTTACATGCATAAAGACATAAAGCTAATAAGATATGTAAATATGGGGAACAGACAAAATGGAATTCAAAGTCAGAAATAGTAATTCAACCTCTATATAAATCCAAGTAATCAGTCATTTCTGCCTGAAGCCTCCAGATTCCTTCAGTTTCTATTGCAAAGATAATCTGTGTTACTTACAGGCCTCGGGAGGTGAGAATTCATCACCCCATGAATGCTTCTGTGGTTAAGTTGCTCACAGTTATTTTCCTTATTTCTATGATACAATACAAATATGATACATGACACTATGATGCATTTTGTGGAATGAAAGGGAAAATGGGCAGACCATCTGTCTATGCCTGTGCTGGCTGCATTCCATCGTGTTGTTCAATGACACAGTTCCACCACAGGGCCAGCCCTGGTGGAATCCCTTGTATGCTGTTTACCAGTACTATGGAGCTCACTCTGTATGAGTAACACTGTTCCCAAATCTATAAACTTACCCAATTAAGATTTCAGATGGTGGGAAGGACATGATGTATTTCCACCATTTCCTTCTTTGACATTTACAACAGTACTCAGCATTTGTAATGCTGGAATTACAAAGCCATAGTAAATCTCACAGGATCTATGAGAAAAAAGCAGTGCAACCAAAAATACAAATCGGCCCAAGAAAGATAAATGCTTAAATGTAGACATGCAAATGTAAATGGTGTGTCTGTGTATGTACATGTTTATTTTACATAATATTCCTTAGAGTCCAATATCCTTATCTATTGCATTTCCCAGAAGAAAAGCTGGATATTGGGAAGAATGCCTTCATAATTTCCTAATGCTACTAGCTGTTGGGGTTTTTTCCTTTAAAAAGACAAGTGAAAACCTGTGCATTATGTATCACACACCCTTTTACTTAGGTTCAAGAAAGTTGCCAAATATTGTCCCTTGAATCTGAGATAACAGCAAGATTTAATTGAGAAAGAAACATTCCTCTGTGAAGTTGTTTTAAAGGCACGTGTCTAAAGCTTGTAAGAGTTCTGGAATTTTGCAATAAACCTTAGCACAGAAATTATACAAACAAAATAACAAGGTAAGGTTTATAGCCTTGTAGGAATTCCTCTTATTAGATGCTTCTCTGGTTTGTTACTTAAATATTGCTTCTTCAAATACCTCATGCTGTAAGTGCTGTCTTCAAATTATAGGAGTCTAAGGAAAAAACAACAACTTAGACCAAATTGTCTGTACTCTGACTGCTCTTTTCTGGGAAACTGCTTTGGAGTAACTAGTAAGCTAATTTCTCACAAAGGCTTTGTTCTATCCTTTCAACCTTCATTATGTTTAGAAATACAATTGAATGATACTCATCAGCACTAAGTTGAACTTGAGATGTCCCAATCCCACTGAATTAGAATTAAAGTTTCCCATTAGTGGAAAAGGAAAAACAACAAACAAATTCTACAGCAGATCGTAAAGCCATTCTTATTCCTACCATTCCAACTTATCAGATTCTGTAAATTAACATTTCATATACAATTTTGTTTTATGGATGTTTTCCTTATACTGCCTATGTCTGTCTCAGCACCATAATGATGGAATCACTTGGCCTTGCTTCAAAGGTGCTAACTTGTTACTGGAGCCAGCTGAAGTTGTAAATCAATACCTCTGAAATACCTCTGAAAATCAGTATCCAACACACTGGTTTTTAAAAAAGGAGGGAAACAAGGCTATGCTAATTCTTCATAACATCTTCTCTGAAAAGATGTTACAATCATGCAAATTGAGCCATCCCCATGGCATATTTCAAAACCTTTTCAAATTTCTCTGACCAAGTATGTGTTTTTCTTTCTTGTTACTAGATACATGTGCATTCAGTGGTTTCAAATCCCATTTTTTTGGGATTGACCTTCTCAGCACAACACTGGATATAATAAAGCCAATTTTATTATAAGTGTTCATACTAAATGCCTTCAGCCAGATGCAGAGTGTAAAGACTGGAGGATATATAAGAATGCAAGGGGAGAGGAGGGGAGGGGAGGGGAGGGCAGGGCAGGGCAGGACAGCAGAATGAGAGAGAACAGACAAATGAGTGGAGCACGGGCCAGTCCATGCCTCTTAAAATGTGGTATTTCAAAAACAGCCTCTAGCTTGCAAGAGACCCAAAGCTGCTGGCTGCTGAGATCCAGGATGTGCTAGTCACTCTACTTGCTACTATTGCTCACATCTTTCACTAAACTGCTGCTGCTAGTTACGGCTGGAGATAAAGGGGGCACTAAGTTAGATGGACAATTGATCCTGCTTGACTTGTTGATCAAAACCAGCCACCCCCTACATACAAATAAGCAAGCAACAAACCCCACATGTAGACAGCAAGTTCCTACTGGTTTTTGCACAGGAGTTTTGGAAAGGAAGGAATTTGAAAGCACATCCACGGAATGCTTTAGGTCTCCTGAGCTGGTCCTTGCTAATGGAGATGTTGATAAAAGAGTTGAAGCTACAACCTGTCTCTCTTCAGCCTGTGTGGCTGCCTGGAGCCCCCACCCTCCTCCTCCTCTAATGCAGGGCAGCCCGTCGACGAGCGGGCTGGCTGTGCTCAGAGAGTGAGGGGCTATTTCTGTGTCAGCCAACCAAACTAACCAACCAACCACCCTAATGCTGCCTCAAACTTGCCAACAGGAGTCACCGAGATAAAGAAAAGCCAAAAGACGGAAGACTGTATTAAGGAGGGCTCTCCGGATGTGCCGCCGCCTCAAGCGGCTGCGGAGCCCGGAGCCAGTGCCGGGCGCGGGTGGAGGCTCCCGGCGGGCGGCCGCCGCTCCGTGCCGGCTCCGCCTTGCGACTACTGCCTCTCGCAGTGAAAATGCGGAGACCGAAAGTGAGATTCCCCTGTGCCCTCTGCGCGTCCCTAATGGCACTGGGCAGGGGAGGGAGAAGACGTCGCTGCTGATGCTGCTGAGAGGGGTAGTGTGCTTCTTCACTGCTGCCCTGCATTAGAGGAGGAGGAGGAGCCGAGCGCTAAGCGAGGGCACAGCGGAGCCTTGTTTTAGCTGTGACAAAGGCGGGGGTGAGAGAGGTAACTTTGCCTGCAACCCTGAAGAATTGCGTAGCTTGAAAAATGGTGAGTTGCTGTGCGCAGCCCGCTGAGCACAGCTAGCCAGCCCTGTGTCATCTGCGGGGGCTTATGGCAAAGAGACACTGTGGAGGAGGTGAGCGTGTGTGGAGGAGTTGAAAAGCAAGGACGACGTTGTCCCTTCTCCAGTCAGTGTGTTCCTTCTCCCTGCACGCGTACATACACACAAACAGACAACACACACGCACACAAAGATGCAGCAGCGCCATCGACCATGTGAAAATGAGGAAACCTGAACCTGCTGTTACTCTCCCGACCGTTCCCACTTCGGGGACAGACCCAGCACCTCGCTGCGCCCAGCCGTGCCCCTCTGAGGAAAGCCATCCGCCAGTTAGCCCATACCCACCACCAGTAACACAAGTCAAGTGACTGACAAGGAAGCGATGGGGAGGGGCCGGCGGAGAATGAAGAGAGCAGCACTGAGGTGGAAATCGGGGAGAAGGAAGAGGAGACTGCAGAGGTGGCTGTAAGAAGCGGGAGACGCTTTGTCCCTGCTAAATATTCCCACATGCCAGGTACCCATCACTGGAAATGGAAATACTTTCCTTTTTCTCATCACTTCTTCTGTCAATGAGCCGTTTAAAACCTCAGTGCTTCGTGTCCCTTTCATTTTGGAAGCTGCTCTTGTTCTGCCTGTCACAACTGCAAGAGGGGAACAGAGGAACAACAGCAGCGGCAAAGCTTCATTTTAGCCAGGCAGACAAAAGAGCCGACCTTGGTGCTCTGTCTTGGAGCCACAGCTAAACAGAGGAGATGGAGGAGTCTTGTAGTCATTTTGCATGATTTCTTCTGTGATTTGCTTCCACTAACAGATGGCATTTTTTTTCATATTGGTGGAGAGGTGCCAAACCAAAGGGGTGAAAGTATCAGTGATTTCTAAATCCCAGAAGGCAAAGCTCAGTGATGCTGCTTAATTTTTTGCCCCTCTTTTATGCACTCTCCTTCTCTTTCAGTAAGGGAGATGACAGAGGACGTTTCCAACGCCTACTCCTCCAATCTTGGTTTGTAGCTCCTGTGCCTCAATGGTGCTTCTCATTTCTCCCATGATGGGGGCTGAGGGAGAAGGGAAAGGAGCCTTCTTGGGTGTCTCGCACATCTAATCAGAAGAGCACAGGATTCATCACCCCTCTAGCTTGCCAGGAATCACTCTGCTTGGCCTTTTTTAAGGGCTGGGTTGTGGATTTGTTTAATACCTTCTGTGCCTTCTCTCAATTTTCAGTGGTGACATTTCTTTGCTTTTTTTACTCCGTGTCTGTTCAAGGAAGATTCTGTTGGAGATTGTTCCATGGCATAATGGAATATTGTGCAAGCAAGGTTTTCACTGAAGAAGGTACAATTCCTCTCAATTTTAGCTCTTCATATCACCGCTTTCTCAGAGATTCTGACAATTTCCTTCCCTCCATCCTCTCCTGTTTTCTTCTCCCTTTTCTAACCCCTTCCAAGTAGTGTTGCAAGGTTCCAAAAAGGCACAAATTTATAGATAAATGTGATCAATTCTTTGTTCATTTGTTTCTATTAATATATCCAAGCAGTGTTTAATTAATCAGATATGGGCATGATTCTTTAAGCATCCTGGGATAGTTTGACACCTGTAACAGCAGGAGAGCTGTGGATCGAGACAGGAAAAATGGTGACAGGACAATGACAAAAACAGGAAGGGCCTGAGAGGCAGATATCAAGTAAAACTGTGGAAGTGGTCTGGGTAACAGGAATGTCAGCAACAGTTTGGGTGTTATGATATGGTGCTGGACTACTAAGTATTAGTGTTTAAACAAGGAAGGGTAGGGTTAGAGCTTGTGGAGGTGGGGTGTAGTAAAGAGGTCTTGCCAGGCAATGGTAGAGCAGATGTAGGGAGTCATCTTGCTCCCAAAATCAGGACTGTTTTAAATGGGAGGGTATTCACTCATTGTATACCTCTGCTTTCTGGAGGCACAAGTGTATGCTGGCACAAAGGGAACGTAAATCAAAGTAAAATGCTTTCATTCATGGGAATGGGGAGAGAACTAAATATCAACGCCCAGAATAGATGCAGAGTGCTGCAGTGAGTCTAAGCCAGCTCTGTGGAGCTTGGCTGCCTAAAGCAACCTGCATCCTGGATGTAAAATCTGACCTACTAGGTCTGCAGTTTCAGGGAGAACCGCCCCTGTCCGAAGGCAGTCTATGGAAACTGCCCTGGTCAGCACTGGGAAGCTTAGGCCTTGACAGTGGAGAGGAAGAGCCAGTTCTGCAAAGCCCAGCTCTTTTTCTTGGGCTGCTTCTGGTACTTCATCACAGCTTTAGCACTCAGAGCCCAGCGTTTTTTCCTTCCCCCACCCGCAAGGGCAAAGCGAGGTGGCTCTCAACAGGTGCTGGGAACGCCGCTCCGCTCCCGCGGCCGCGGCAGCCCGTCCCTCGGTGGGATGCTGCCGCCCCGCGACTCGCGCTCACAAAGCAGCCGCCTCGGAGCGGCGCCGGAGCCCCCGCTCGCCCCCGCTCCGCGCCC
>JAOXXN010000395.1:137690349-137702767 GCA_026770055.1 Myrmophylax atrothorax
TGTCATATGGTATGGAATACAACATCATTGGTTAGAAGAAGTCAGCTGTCAGCTAGCCCAGCCTAGCTCAAGTCACCCGACAATTCCAGGCCCAGTCCAAATTTAGAACCCAAATCCAGGCTTGCCAAGGTGAACCCACAACAGATATAAAATTAATTATTATTCTTAATGATATTTGCAGGAGCTACATTTGTAAGTATTCTGGCATCTGCAGGAAAACAAATCTATGAGACCTGTTTTTCTGTTATTCTTTGTGAAGGATTGTCCTTGTCTTGAAGAGGAATTCTGTGCATGGAACTGTAGAAAAACTGAGCCTTGTAAAATACAAGTAGCCTTGACTCTAATTTCAGACTGAAAATTATATAATGAACATTTATAAGTAATTTTTAGCTAGAAAGAAGACTGGCATTCTATCTGTCTACCATATATTCTTTAATAAACACTTAAGGCTATAGACTGTTGACATTGCAGAGAAATTTAATAACCTGGTTTAGAGACGTATTTCTGTACATACAACCAGCATATACTGATGATTTTTAGATGCCCTATGCTGAGGTTGTAAAGTTATAGATAGGAAATCTGGTGGCAAGTGTTTCCAGTGGCTGGTTGTGAAGAAAAGACAGGTAAAAATGGAATTGAAGGATATCTGATGAACAGCTGAGGCATTTAATTTTGATTCATGACTGCATTATTAATTTGTCACTGTATTTAAGGTATCCTAGTAAAATATTTCAGACTTTTTTTTTGATATTATTTAATGTTAGACATTGATCAGAAGCTGTGGGAGGGTTAAAGAAAGTGTGTGGGGAAAAAATGTTGGATGTGTTTCATGCTGTTTTGTTTCAGCTAGATATTTGGTATGCATGAACGTAGCTAGACCCTTTTGCTATCTATTTCTCTCTATACTCCACTCTCAAATGATTTATAATGCTTGAATCCTTTCCCATGTTTAGCCAAGTGCAGTATTACAGCAAAGAGTATATTGGTGCCGATTTTGAATAGCATTTCACAACCAGCTCTGTCACTTGCTGCTTTTTCTGTATGGGCATCATGTATCACTTGGAGAATGATGAGCTAAAAGTGTTGATGTGATGATACTGTAATTTTTTTGTGCAGCTTGAAATTAAGTTCTGAGTTGACCTGTGTTAAAGAATGTGATAAAATGCTCACCTTCCCCCACACAGACAAGCACCGAGACATGAGCCCCTGCCCTGAGCTCTGCAGGGCTGTCCTGAGAAAGCATCAGCAGGCCAGGTGAAACAGCGTTGTGAGTCCCTGTGAGTCATTCTCCAGGATAAAACACACACCCCCTTCGCTGGGGGATAGGGCTCATTATGGCATGCAGGGGAAGAGCATGCTGGGAACATGTGAGAGTTGTTATAGGATGTTTAGAGGAGAAAACAAAGGTGGGGAAAGGAAGGGATCAAGGGGAGTTGGGGAGGAATAAATATGTAAAAATGGAGAGATAAGAAGATAGAGGGGACCAGTCACCTCTTGACAGTTTGCTGGTGGGCACCCTAATCTGTGTTAGGTTGTGGTGGGCTACATTTTTCACCCCTATACATCAATTGTTTATGTAGTTTGATACACTTGGCTTTGCTGATTCTTACCTGTTTATTGGTTTGATAGGTAGAAAAATTTATTGACATATATACACTAGTATTAATTCTAGAACTGATCTGTAATTACTTTTTTTTAAATTAAAATACGGAATATGTAATATTACCCATCTCATGAGTGGACTAAATGCTTTAAGTTCTCCAAATTGAGTTATTAAAACATCAGTAAATAGAAAATATAGTATTAATATATAAAGGCACTATTTTTTTATTTTTCATACTGTGCCAGTTTATCACATATAAACAATTTCTATCAATATGTTACTCTGATTTTGTTTCTTCTGATGTTTTTGTACTGCTTTAGTATTTCCAGTTCTACACAAAAGTCTTAGCTAGTTCTGAAACAGTGATCAGTTACATTTTTTATTTCTGGCATATTGTCTATCCACATATATGTTTGTCGTTACTCTAGAAACAAAGAAGAATGAACTGTAGTGTATCATCTTACTGAATGTATTACTGTATGGATCTCAATATATTTATGTTTTTTAAGAAAATTGTTTCATTTATAAGCAAACAGTTTCTTATCTGAAATCCTAACAGCCTCTGGCAAAAGTATTTTAGAGATACAATAAATGGCGTACAAATGTTTCATACCAAATGAGAAATAAGATTTGCACTTGAAATATTGAAGGGCTACAAGTAAAGAAAATAATGAGATCCTTGAATATGTTGAAAAATTGCCACTGAAATCAGGTGATTGTAAAAGAATCTTCGGTAGCTCTACAACCATTAAATGGAGAAAGTTCAATTTAATTGTAGATGTTTCAGAGTAATTTCAAAAAATATGTTGGAAATAATGTTCAATATTTGAAAGGCTACTCCAGATAATTAATTTGGTTTCATCACAGTAAAATGTTGGAATATGCCTAAAATAAGATGGAAAATAAACAACAAAATACAATATATACCATATCAACTCTAAATATTTTCCAGTATCATTAATGCATAGTATAATAAAGCAAGCAGGTGGTAGAGAAGACCATCTTGCCTGAACACAGGACTCCTCTTGGAGGTCAAGCAGAAAAAGAAATTGTATGATCTCTGGAAGCAAGGTCAGGCTTTGCAGTAAGATTACAGAGACATAGTTCACAGATGCAGGGAGAAAACATGAAAGGCCAAAGCTCAGAGTTGAAACTGGCCAGTGTGGTGTCAGAAAACAAGAAAGGCTTTTTAAAGTATGCTAATAGTGAGAGAGGTCTTAGAAAATGTTTGATTGATACTTGATGGTCACCTGACAAATATGGATGAGAATAAGTTTGAGGAATTCAGTGTTGGTTTGTTGGGGATTTTTTGCCTCAGCCTCTAATAATACTGGTAAGACCTTGGCTGTTTGGTCCTCTGAGTTGGAGGACCTGCGGAAACCACGACTTTATTGTGGACACTGAAATTGTAAGGGAGCAATTGTATCAGCTGAATGTCCATAAGTCCGTGAGTGTGATGGGATTCCTCCCAGAGTACTGAAGGAGCTAGTGGATGTTATGGGAGGACCCCTCTTGATCATCTACCAAAAGTCTTGGTAGCCTGAGAGGTCCTTGCTGACTGGAAGCTAGTTTTGGTGTTATTCTAGTCTACAAAAAGTATGTGAGGAAAAGACCTGGGGAACTACAGACCTGTTAGTGTAACCTCAGGTTCTGGAAAAAATTTGGAGAAGATTATACAGAGTGCTATTGCAAGGCATTTAAAAAATGATACAATCATCAGGCACATTCAACTTGGGTTCACAAAGGGAAAGCCCTACCTAACAACAATTCTGTGATAAGGTCACCCTCATAGTGGATGAAGGGAAGACAGTAGATGTAGTTTTTCTGGATTTTAATGAGGCTTTTGATACTGTCCCTCAAAACATCTTCCTTGACAAGTTATCCAGCTGTAGGATGAGCAAGTTCACAGAGAACTTTGTGAAGAACTGGCTGAACAGCAGGCCTCAATGGGTTGTATTTAGAGGAGCTACTTCTCACTGTCACCAATGCTGTTCCTCAGGCTTCAATTCTAGGGCCAGTTCTGTTCAATATTTTTATCACTGATCTGGGTGCAGAAGTTGAGTATACCCCTAGTAAGTTTGCTGATGATACAAAACTGGGAGGTGCCGTTGATTCATGTGAGGGACAACAGGCCTTGCAGTGGGATCTACGTAGGTTGAAGAATTGGACAATCACCAGTGGCATGAAGTTTTAGCTAGACCAATTGCTGAGTTCTACACCTAGGACAGGGTAACACTGAACAAAAGTATAAACTGGGAGAGGAGTGGCTGGAGAGCAGCCCTACAGAAAGAGATCTGTGGGTGCTGACAGCAGGCTCAAAAGAAGCCAACAGGGTGCTCTGGCAAACGGCATCCTGTGCATTGAACACAGTATGACCAGCTGGGCTGTGCGCGCATTGCCAGCTCATGTCGTCTCTCATCCACCAGCACCCCCAAGTCTATCTCAGCAGCGCTTCTCCCCTGACCCACATGAGCCCAAGCTTCTCAAGCTTGCCCAGGTGCCTCTGGATGGATCCCATCCTTTATGAGTGTCAACTGCACACTCAGCTTGGTGTCATCTGCAAACTTGCTGAGACGTTAAATAGCACTGGTCCCTGTATGGACCCCTGAGGGACACCACTTGTCACTGATATCCATCAGGACACTGAGCTGTTGGCCACTACCCTCTAGTTGTAACTGTTCCAACAAGTTCCTCATCCACCAAACAGACCACCCATCAAATAGAGAGAAGGATGTTCTGGGGGACCATGTCAAAGGTCTTATGGGAGTTCAGATAGATAACATTATAGCCCTGCCCTTGTCTACTGATGTAGTCACTCCATCATAGAAGGCCATTGGATTAGTCAGGCAAGACTTGCCTTGGTGAAGCCACGCTGGTTGTCTCAAATCACCTCCTTGTTCTCCCTGTGCCTTAGCATACCTTCCGTGGTTCATTAAACTGACATAAGTAAAATGATGCCATTTCACATTAAAAGATTATAATGGCCCTACATCCATTTCTTCTCACATCGTTATATATAGAATTAAGGGGAAACAGAGTGAATACAGAATGGAAAAAGTGCAAGAGATGAGGAAATATTTCTGAATGCAACAAAGAAGTTAGGACTTACTAAATTTTATTTCTGTAATGGCTGTTTAGTAAGATTTTTTGTCATACTTATTAGGACTAGACACATGTTTCTATTCTCTTAAGAGAATGTATTAGTCATTGAATACTTATTCATGAGCCTTTCTCAAAGGATTGAAGCATATTTTTCTCCTTTGATCAGTGTCCATACTTTCCAGGTAGTCTGTCTGCTATACTGAGCATCCAGTCTGACTCCCAAATCCTGGCAAGCTGTCTGCTCTCGAGACTTTTACAAAGCAGAATTCCTTCCAGGCATCCTTTGGAATAAATGACTCGTCAGTGTTTCTTAAAGAAATTATTTAAGAACCATGGTCCAGGAGAGAATTCTAGGCTGATAATCCTCATAATAAAATCATTTCCCTTTGGCTTAGAATCAGGTATGTAAACTCTTAACACATTTTTTCATCATTCTTTATTTGCCAGCTCAGGAACCTCTGTACTCAGAGGACTGGCTGTTGTACATCAGATTACTGAATGCCTACTTCTCTCTGCATTTTGCCTGGAGCTGAGACTTTGAACTTTGGGTTTAAGTAACATCTCTTGGTGCCAGATACCTTGTAGCCAACACAGAGGCCTGTGTCAACTAGAAACCAAGTGCCCTAATCAGTATGAACTTACCTTGAACTCAAATATAAGGGCACTAAAATGAGGCAACCAGTATTAATATTATGTATTGGTTAATGCTGTGGTGGCAGAACGAGACACAGCGCATAAGCACTTCACAAAGTATATGAGAACTGTGATCATCAAAGGGACAAAGAGGTGCATAGTTGCATACACAATGATTTGGGGAAAAAGCATGACTTGCAAGATGAGGAAAAAACCAGTATAAACACTATTAAAGCAGATGAGACCCCTGCTTTCCCTTGGAAGGACCAAATAGCATAGAAACATTAAATACAGTGGAAATACAAAGAGGAAAGAAAATTAAAGCCCTTCAGTTCTAAATTATCTCTTCAAAGTCTCTCAGGTTTAATCATCTTAATCTCAGCAGCTGAGAACTAGCAAGGACCACAGCCAATGATGACATCCAGGGTAGTGTATACTCAATTAATGTAGCATATTAGTGTTACTGACTGAAAGTTTTGCATATGTAGTGGTCACGATCAGTAACAGGGAAAAACTAATTACTAGCATAAAGGCTAATAATTACATGTTGATTATATAAAAACATGGATTCTCCATATTCAGCTGTCAGTTACTACTTATTGCAAGGTTTCAAAGCTTACAAAGAAGTGCATGTTCTTAAATTAAGATGGTATCTTACGAATTTAGTTAAGATAGTTTACTAGTTAACTAGTATAAATCAGTATGCCCCCATCAGAGTCAAAGAAGGCAGACCCTAACTAGCTGGTCCTTTTCATGATTTATTTAATCATGTTTGGCTTGGGATTTTTTTTGAAGTTGAAAAAAAAGTATTTTCTAGTAACCATTTTAAAGGACAATCAAAATAAATCATACTCTGCTATAAATAAGGTTGCTGATGATACTAAACTGGGAGAAACTGTTGACTCCTTTGAAGACAAAGGGGCCCTGCAGAGAGATCTCAATATATTAGAGGGTTGGACAATTGCCAATCGTATAAAGTTTAACAAAGACAAGTGCCAGATTCTTCACCTGGGATGGGGCAGCCCTGGATGTATGTACAGACCTGGGAAAGAGAAGCTGGAAAGCACTGCCACAGAAATGGACCTGGGGGTCCCGCTGGATGGCAAGTTAAATGTGAGACAGCAGTGTCCTGGCAGCCAGGAGGGCCAACCGTGTCCTGGGGGGCATCAGGCAAAGCATGACTTCCAGACGGTCAAGGGAGGGGATTGTTCCTCTCTGCTCTCCACTGGGGCGGCCTCACCTTGAATATTGTGGCAGTTTTGGTTACTGCAATATAAGAAAGATGTTAAACTATTAGAGAGTGTCCAGACAAGGGCAATGAAGATGGTGAAGGGATTGGGGGGGAAGCCATACAAGGAGTGGCTGAGGTCACTTGGTCTGTTCAGCCTGGAGAAGAGGAGACTGAGGAGACCTCACAGGATTCTGCAGCTTCCTCATGAGGGGAAGCAGAAGAGCAGGCACTAATCTATCTTGTAAGCAATGATAATTCTCAAGGGAATGGCATCAATCTGTGTCAGGGGAGATTTAGTTTAGATATCAGGAAAAGGTTCTTCACCCAGAGGGTGGTTGAACACTACAACAGGTTCCCTAGGGCTGTGGTCACAGCACCAAGCCTTACAGAGTTCAAGAAGTGTTTGGACAACACTCACAGGCACGTGATGTTATTCCTGGGGATGTCCTGAGCAGGGCTGGGATTTGGACTTCCCTGATCCTTTTGGGTCCCCTCCAACTCCAGATATTCTGTGATTATATGATTAATGTAATAAGTGTAAACTAATAAGTTGAAAATATATAGTATGTGCTAAATCAATTAATCTCAAAGTGCAAGCACAAGATTAATTTCCCCGTTATACAAATTCTTGCATCAAGTGTGTATTGTTCTCATTTAACACTAATATATAAATGCTAGTTAGGGGTGTAACTACTGCATTTAAGTTGAGTGGAATGAATATTGTTGTGGCTAAATAGACATCTAATGAAAAAATGTGGAAAGACTAAGCCAACATTACTGCTACAGTCTCAGGCTGAAAACTGTTCATAAACTCATTGAACCTTTCGATGCATTATTCTGTACTGAAGACCAATCATAAACTCATTTTGCCAGAGAGGGTACAATAATTTGAAGTTCTTGATGATGCTATATCTAACACATCAGTAAGATAAGCATTACATTGAAACTCTTCTGTCTGTCATGTTACACTGATGCAACTTGATTATGACACTCTTTTTTTCTTCATTGTTTTCTGCAACAATTTTGTAGGCATACATATACAGAAAAAGTAGTTGTACACCCATATTAGATAACGAACACGCCTATCTGTAATGGAAGGACATTAAATTTTCATTTTAAATTGTAGAAGAATGAATGAGACAGATTTTTAATAGAAAATTATTGTGAACAGTAACTAATGTTGTATGTATAGTGCTCAGATTTCCACAAAAATTTATTTGGGAAAAAATTCATAGAAAGTTTTAATAACAATCATGAAAAAAAATCCCGTGGTGGATTAATTATGTTTTGTTTACATTCTCGGAAAATATGGGAATTTTGGGTCTTTGCTGTCTTTCACACTGGTCTGACTTTTGAACCTGTGTGTATCCCACAACTTCTTAATCTCTGAACTACTGGATGCCGTGGAGTTCATGTCATACTATAGTTTCTTATGGCCATAGACATTTTTGAATTACGAAAGTTTTGTTTCACTGTGAAGTGTGATTTTTTTAATATCTCCTGTCAAACACCTCTATTCAGTAAAAAGACAGCATGTACCAAAAAAGAGCTACTGTTGCTGAATCCTTAAATTTTCTCTATATTGAGCTCCAGAGGGGACAGTGAATGTGCATTTTTCCTTCCACAGCAAGAAAAGGCAGAACTAGAACTCAAATAAAATGGTCAAAAGTGTGTTTCACCTGCTGCCTCTCTGGCTTGATGATAGGTCTGTTTTTCACTGGTTTTATCCTCAGAGACTGACACAGAAAAGAGAATTCCAACATGATTTATAGTGGCTTGACAAAACACTGAAAAATTGATGAAAGAAGTTGCAAGTACAAATACAATTTGCTCTCAAATAGTGTTCTTACTATAAATACTGTAAATGCTACTAGAAATGGAATTAAAGAAAGGATTCTGAACATTTTCAGTACAATATTAAAATAACATTAAATTATATTTTTGATGAGGATATTATAAACAAGCAATCATTTCACTCCTGATTGTGCTGGCTTTGAATGGGTTAGAATTAACTTTCTTCATGGTAACTTGTGTGGGGCTATGTTTTGGATTTGTGCTAAAAACAGTGTTGATAATACAGGGATATTTCAGTCCCTGCCTGAAGTATGTTGTATGTGTGCCCATCTCTGATTGTGTCTCCTGGATGGGTTTGGGACCTTCAAAGGAAATAGCTGTGTTTCTGGATGGACCCCTCAGAGGTAGGTCTTAGATTGTCATATATGACCATAGACATTACGACATTACACAGCATAGCTTATTCTATTCTATTCTATTCTATTCTATTCTATTCTATTCTATTCTATTCTATTCTATTCTATTCCATCCCATCCCATCCCATTCCCTGAACTCATCATGAGTCAAATAATGAAGAGACTGTTAATTGCCTGAAATTCCAGAGGGTTTTCAGCTACAAAAACACTTTCAAGGACACATATCACAAATATTACAAGTGGAAACTTTAGTTTAGTTTAGCTTTCTGAATCTGTTTCAGAGTCAATACTCACTAGCATTAACACAAGGTGACGTAGCCAGTTGCAGGATGATGCATTCTTCAATTTAGCTTGGAAAAAAAATATCTCTAGCAGTCTGGCAAAGGCAAGTCACAGAGCTACAGAATATGGCAGCAAGGCAGGCTGAGCAGTCCCTGTTTCCTGAAGAGTGGAAACTTGAAGTAAGATGACGAGGACTGACCACAGTGTGACTGAAGAGGTGTGTGGTTCTGTTGGGGTTTTTTTGAAAGTATGATACATACTGGTGACAAGCATATTTTTTGCCCTAAGAAACTTATTCTGCTGTGCATCCTGGCCAGTGATGCACGAGAAGTGCTGTCATGCCTGCCCTTTGCTTGCAGAGAGAGTTAAAAAGCGGCAGCTCCTGCTAGTGCAAAGCCTGGAGGCTGTCCAAGCACAGGCTGTTTTGCACGAGCAAGAACACGTGGGGAAATGGAGCCAAAGGAAGTGCAGAGATTGCTCTCCGTACAAAAAACTGATATACAGGTTTGGGGTTTTTTGCTCATGGATGCCAGGAAATCCAGGATACCAAGTAGATAAGGAAACCTATGTTTCCTGAATAACAGTTTCCTACAATCTAAATTTAGAAAATCTGACCAGGATCTTCACTGTTACCTACATTTTATGACATGATAGCATGAAGGGTGGAGCCTCAGATGTGTTAAGGTGGGTATGGCTCATCAGTAGCCCGCTGGAGTCCAGCTCTATGATAAAAAAGGATTTTAAGGTACTTGAACATATCCAAAGGAGGACAGTTAAGCTGGTGTAAGGGCTGGAAGGCATGTCCTCTGAGGACACAGAGTTTGTCTAGCTTGTAGAGGACAAGTCTGAAAGGTGGCTTCATTGTACTGTACAGCTTCCTGAGGAAGGGAAGAGAAGAGGGAGATGTTGAGCTCTCCCCGTGGGTATCCAGTGACAGGTCACATGGGAATGTTTCAGAGATGATCCAGTAGAGGTTCAGATGAAACATTGTTGATAATTCCAGAATGTCTTCATTATTGCAGAGCAGTGCTTGCACATCACCAAGGCATTTTCTGCTTCTCACCCCAGCCCACCAGTGAGGAGGCTGAGGGTGCACAAGAAGTTGAGAGAAGACACAGGCAGGACAACTGACCCCAAGTGATCCGAGGGGTATTCCATAACGTATGGCATCAGACTTAGCATAAAGATGGGGGAAGAAGAAGGAAGTGTGGAACATTCAGAGCTATGGCTTTTGTCTTCCCAAGTGACTGTTACGTGTGATGGGGCCCTGCTTTCCTGGGGATGGCTGAGCACCTGCCTGCTCATGGGAAGTGGTGAATGAATTCCTTGCTTTCCTTTGCTTGTGTGCACGGCTTTTGCTTTACCTCTTGCACTGTCTTTGTTTTCCACTATCCGTGAGTTTTCTCATGTTTACCCTTCCAAATCCCTCCCCCATCTCACCAGCGGGTGAGACTGAACGAGTGGCAGTGTGGCGCTGAGTTGCCATCTCAGAGTAAACCACAACACCTATCAAAGTTTTCAGTAAGATATATTTTAAATTCTTAAATTGCTCCTAAATTTTCACATAATAGTGCTAGCTATAGAGGTTTTTCTGTTGCAGCAAGTGCACAAAAATATTGCGGGTTTACTACAATCAGTATTTTTTGTGACAATTTACCTGTTGTAACACAACACAATTGAGTTTATTCAAGAGGCTAAATTCAGTAGTTCAGGTTTCAGATATTATCTGATGTAAGAATGGTAGCTGTGGGTAACCTTGCTAATTGAGCACAAACAAATGTGTTTCAGAAGAACATACCTTTGTGGTAGAAAGCAAAGTGAGTTCAACAGTTTTCTTTAAGTGTATATTTAATGATACCTCTTTGCTCTGTTCCTTGAACGGAAACTGATATATTCCTTTTACAAAGGTAATGACTGAGAATTCAAATATACTAGTTTCCAGAATGCAGAGTAGTTTGTGGTTTCATTTATTTTTTAATTAAACATAATATTTTATCAGGTAATGAATGCCAGCTGAATGTAAGCTTTTGCAGAGTTTAAGAAACAATATCTAAAATACCAAGGAGATTCAAATCCACTAGTCATAGATATTGTATAATTCTCTCTATAAGGTTAAACTAGGGAACAATGTAACAGAGTAAAGATATATTAGTTGCTGAGATCTAACAGTGGAACAATTAAGAAAAATTACAGGGCTTAAAAGTAAAATATTACCGAGCTAAAGGTAAAATAACGGTCCTTTGCAATAACTGAACTGTTTAAAGGGTTTGCAGTTACAGCAACAATCTAATGAAATGTGAGAATTAAGGAAATGGAACAATGTTGAAAAACTCTCCCAGAGCATCTCAAAGAGCCACATAATCAAATTGATACTTTTTGTTCTTTTATCTATGCGGGATACATTCTACCTGCTGATGCTAAAGTGATAAGAATAGGTAGGCATTTTAGATCTCCTTTCATCATTAATACCCTGAGGCAAGAATCATACTCACTCCTTTCCTAAAAATATCACTTACTAAACAGACCAATGTTATTACTACAACGGAACCAGAATACCATTCTGAAGCATTCAGAATACCATTGTGGGCTTTTTAGTGATTTAACAGCTAATTAAATTAATTCATTGAATTAATTCATTGAAATATGCCTGCAAAACTTTATGGTCTGGAATAGCAAAACGGCTGCTGCCACAAGCAAGTGCGTAGGTCAACCTATTAGGGTTTCTGTGTGTATATACATAAATACATAGTTGTAGATATATGTATCTTTCAGAGAAGACATTTGTCCAAGATCTGTTCAACCACTCATAATAAATTACTATTTAAGTCCAAGTATTTATTTATTTTACATATTTGTACCTGCTTCAGTTTAACGCACTGCAAGAATGCAAGACATACAATTTTTTAAAAAAAATACATGGCAAGCCATACTTTATCATGCCATCTTAAATGCAGAGCAATAGGTCCTTTCTCATCACCTGTTCTTAAGACTCAAGTAGATTACTTTGCCACATCTTGCTTCTGTAACTAAATAAATTATATTTGTCTTACAGAATACACAGTTACGTTTACTTGACACAGTACATGAAGCTCATAAACTGAAAGCAGAGGAAAATATGCAAATATTATTTAATGTCATATATTTAATATCTTTTTGTTAGTTTTGATGAAGGAAGGATTTTTGATTTTTTAATTTTCACATTTTGTAGATTTTAGGAACACAAGTAAATGTAGCAAACAAGATTTTAGTGGGCTAATATTTTAGTAGCCTAAGTTTAATATCTTTCTATCTCTACCCCTGCTCCAGAATGGGCAGCTAAGATTCTCTAGCTTTTTAGTCTGTTGTTTAAGGTACAAG
>JAOXXN010000395.1:137725015-137739992 GCA_026770055.1 Myrmophylax atrothorax
ATAATCAAGGTAGGAATAGAAGTTATAACTAATAAATTAAATGAAATTTAAAAAAAAACCCAAACAAATAAATAAAAAACCCCCAACAACTAAAAAACCTCCAAACCCTAAAATAATAAACTTCTCATTTCCTTAAATTTACCCACTAACTTTGGAAAATGAAACACCTTGCACATAGGATGTAGAGAGGACAAAAATCAATATGTACTCATTTTATGCATTGTTACTTTACACATCTTAACCAAATTAAAAAAAAGTCTTAAAATCCATATAAATTCATATTTTTTACCTTATTTACCTGTTTATGTGACAAGAGTTCCTGAAAATAATACTCTTAGGCATTCCTATGATTTAATGGCCTTAAACATAAACTTTGGAATTCGACTTTAGTAATTCCTTTTAAAAAATTTATTACATCTATCTTAGAAGTCAGTTTATCATTTGTTGATCTATTCCTCTTTTCTAACTTTTCAATGTAATTTTACAGTATAAGCCCAAGACAGAAAAATATGGTACCCTATGGGTGCTCTTTGAAAACTAGAATCCCTGAATTTCATGTTTACTGTGTACCTTTTTCAAGAAAGTTTGCTTAACAAAATAAAGTTGTTAAACTCCAATTCAACCTGACAGAAAAAGTAGTCAGCCTAATGAAGTAGGTGCTCTGTGATAAAGAGCAGATCCACATCTTTATTGTATGTTACATGATTCTGAATTCACAATGTGCTAGAAGTTGTTAAAATTATATTATAAATGTTAAAATACCCAAAATATAGAGAGAAATTAAACAATGTTTTATGCAATAAGCAATCAGTCCTTCATTTGAGTGCCAATTTATTAACTGTCAAAAGGCAGCTTACTTCAGACTGTAATCATCTGGGGAAAAAAACCTACTCCAATCACCCAGTTGCTTTCTATTACTGCATCATTCAGTTAGAAGGTATTCACAAAAGACACGTCTGTAAGATATGTACATGGGTTATGAAGTGTCTAATAAGAAAACAGTGAAATCTTAAATTTCTATAAGTAACTATGCACAGATGCTAGAATCAGATATTACGTAAATGGATTTTGACTCAAACTAAATTTTGTTGTTTATATCTTTTTATGGAGCCAACCAAACACAGTAGCACTACCAGCATTATGTGTTAAGCCTTTTAATGCTGATGTCCATTTGGTAGTCTTATGTTGAACATTGCCCAGGACTTCCAGTAACTAACTTTCAACCTCAAATTAAAAATCAAATTACTGTAAGAGAGAGACGTTTTCCCTCCCAACTCTTTACTAATAAATATACCAGTAACCTTATTCTGCAGCCAGCTGTCTCTTGTTAGAGTCACATTGCTGAACTGGTACACAACATTCTTTTGTATTACAGATATGGAAAGATTGTAGAGAGGAACTTTATGTGATTCATGAATAAATAAAGGCAATATGTTTGTTTGGTTTTTTCTTTTGTTTGGTTTTGTTTCTTTGTTTGGTTTGTTTTGGTTTTGTTACTAATTACTAATGAATAAATAGAAGAATAAAACTTCTTTTTAGAAGAATAAAACTTTGCAAGTTCAAAACAAGAAGGTATGAAGAAGCTATTGCACATTTATAGTCAAAGAGTCAGTTTCAGTCAAATACATAGAATATTTTTTTTTAATACAAAGCAGGCTTCAGGAGTTCAAATAAAAACATTTTAATAGTCCAAAATCCATGACTTGACAGTACAGTAAATGTATCTCAAAGTCTTACTGAAAAGTGAGAACTAAGAAAATGAAGAACTCATTTTAAATGCTCACAGGTAAAATCTCCAGGTTTACATCTGATAAGCTCACTTTCTTATGTATCTCACAGAGGTGAGATACATGTCTAGTCTTATTTATGTTAATGAAAAGTCTAATTAGCACAGTCAATAGATCTCAGAGAACAATTCGGTTGAACAAATATAGGTGTTTAATCAAAAGTGAGTATTTCTGCAGTTTCTGTTGAATCATATTGTATCTGGTAGAGATATAAAATATTGACTATAATATATAGGTAACTGACTCTCATTTGGGTTTGGACATTTAGACAGCAAAAAAAAATGTTTTAATTTGAAACTAGATTTCACTTGGTCTGACATGGAATAATGATATCTGTAAAACACTCATGGGAAAAATATGTCAGCATATATATGAATATTCTTAAAATGTACAGTGAAATAAATCTTTCTAAAGAGAAATATTGCTATTTTGAAAAAGAAAGAAACTAGTATAACCTCATGAACTTTTTATCTGCCTCATTACAATCTCAAGGATGAGACTAGTCTTTTCAACCCGGGAGTGAACTTTTCATATTTTACACTAGTCTGCAAAACATTTTGACATGTTAGTTATCAAACCACATTTTTTGTTTCTCCGGTTTTACTTAATACCATGAAATATTGTTATGAATGATCCAAATTATGCTGCATATTGAAATCATCCTGTTCCAAATAAAAGAGTGGGTAGCCTTAGCATCTCCCTGTGAAACTGCTTCAGCTCGTACATCTTTAACCTCTTAGCCGGATCTACAGTTCACCAGTATTTTCATTTGAAAATGTTAAAGAAAAAGAAGTGTGTAAGGAGTATGTTTTCAAAGTTAAGACTGGAGTTTTTTATGGCTACTTAGTTCCTTATAACCTCATGATATCCATGTGATATTACAAGCTAGAGAAGTGGGACCATGTTGAACTTCATCAAATGTAAGGTTCTACACCTGGCCCAGGGCAGCCTGGTATCAATACAGATTGGAGGATGAATGGATTGAGAGAAGCCCTGCTGAGAAGGACTTGGGGATACTGGTGGGTGAAAAGCTGGACATGACCCAGCAATGTGCACTTACAGCCCCAAATGCCAATTGTATCCTAAGCTGCATCAAAAGCAGTGTGGGCAGCAGGGTAATGGAGATGATTCTGCCCTTCTGCTCTGGTGACATCTCAGCTGGAGTGCTGCATCCAGCTCTGGACTCCTCAGTTATAGAGAAGACATTGACCTGTTGGGGTGAGTCCAGAGAAGGGCCACACAACTGGCCAGAGGAACACCTCTCCTGTGAGGACAGACTAAGAGAGTTGAGGCTGTCCATCCTGGAGAAGAGAAGGCTCTGGGGAGACCTTATTTCAGCTTTACAGTACTTAAAGAGGGCTTATTGGAAAGACGCAGACAGAGTTTTTAGTAAGGCCTGTTGTCATAAGACAAGGGATAATGGTTTTAAATTCAAAGAGAGTAGACGTAGATTAGACAGAAGGAAGATATTTTTTTACAATGAGGGTGGTAAAATAGGAGAAGAGTTTGCCCAAAAGATGATAGATGCCCCTCCTTGGAAACATCAAGGTCAGGTTGGATGGGGCTCTGAGCAACTTGACCTAGAGGAAGATATTCCTGCTTACTGCAGGGAGATTGGACTAGATGACCTTCAAAGGTCCCTTCCAACTCAAACTACTCTATGATTTTGGGTTTCAAAGATGTAAAGTGCTTTGGGGACCCCTAGAGTCCTCCGCCACAGAGAAGACCTAAGAAATGGAGTATGTGGATCTTAGCTAATATAAGGGAGGTATCTTCACACAGAGTGAAAATCTTTTAGCTCTTTCTTCAAGTCCTCATTAGAGGACTGTATTCCATTGCTGAACAGGGTTTGATAATTTTTTAGATGTTATAAGCTTTGAGACTCAGGTAGTGGTCTCACTTTTAATGCCTCTGCTAACATCTTAGACTTGTCATTTTCTGCATTTCATTTTTATTCTAGAGTTATAAAAACCCTACTTGCTGTGAAGATCTATTCGTTACAGAAATTTATCAAAATTTTTATAACAAGAGATGAAGTAATTGCAGAAAATTCAGCTAGAGCAAGATTGGGTTAGGTATATTCAGCTGGTGGTTAGACAGTGGTTGCTGTGAAACAGGCTGAGACAAGTCAGGCCAAGATCAATCAGGACAGTTTTTAACTCTGAGACCTGAAGAGTTAACTCAGATGCTGCGACTATTTACAGGGCCACATTAGTTCTATGTGAAACACTTTACAATCCATCTACCTGCAAAAATAATAGGTATTTTTGGGAGGATAATCTAAAACAGTTGAGGAAAAATAAAGGTTTCCTGGTGACTAGTCAGGATTACTCTGTGTGTTTGGAGACCAGTCAAATTCCAGTGATCAATAGTATTCAAAATCCGTATAAATGGACTGAATGTTACAGGACTGAACATCTCCTCAAAAAGCCTGCAGACAGCATCAGACTGGGAGGAGAGGTAGATACACTGGAAAGAAGAGCCACCACGTGGAGACACCTCAATGGCCTGGAAGTTTGGGCTAGAAATAATTTTATGAGGTTTAACAAAGGTAAGGGGAATTTACTGCACAGGGGATGAAATAACCCCCAGTGGGAATTTAGGCTGAGATATAGCTGAACTGCCTCTGTGGACAGGAGGATGGACATCAGTTAGCAGTGTGATAGGGCAGCAAGGAAGGCAAATCATGTCCTGGGCTGCATCTCCCAGAGAAAATTCAGCAGGTAAAGTTGTGTGATTAGCATACTCTAATGGAACCTCATAGACAACACCTGTAAAAATGTGTCCAGCTGTGGTTCCCCCAGTTCAAATAAGGAGAAAAACTGTAATATTGAAAAAGGCCAGGTGGAGGCCCATCACTCTGATCGTTAGAGGACTGGAGAATTTGATGCATGAAAATATTGAAGAAGTCGGTTTCATCCATTTTGGAGAGGAAGTTTCTGGGGAGCGTGTGGAAGTCTAATCACAGTCTTCCAGCACCTAGAATGCCATTACTGCAAAGATGGAGATACTTCCTTTGCACGAACAACATCCACAGGTTTCTTCAGGGGGAAATTTTATCTGGATTTAAGAAACGTAATCATTCCTGTGGGAATAGTGAAATCTTGCAATAAGTTGTCCAGAGGAGTGAACAACTTTTCCTTCACTGAAAATATTCGAGACAGTTTTGACATAGCTATGAATAACCTAATTTAATGTCTTCTTTCAACAGAAAGGTGATCCCAGAGCTCCATTCTAACCTGGACTTTTCTATGATTCTGTCATTTTCTATGACTTTTCTTGTTTATGTATTTCAATTGAAGGTGATTTGAAATACATGGTCTGAGGGAACATTGGTATTAGAGCTGTATGACTGCAAGAAGCTTTAAAGTTTCACAAAAAGAGGTCTGACAGAAGGGATTAAAAAAACCCCACTCCTTCAAAGAAGCCTTCTAGAATCACTACATTCAAAGTCTATAGAGGTTAATAAGAGTCTTCTATGACTACAATAGGCTTTTGTTGTTCCTTTAAGTGTTCTCACTTATTCTAGTATTTTCTTTTCTTTTTCCTTTTTCTTTTCCCACATTTTTTTTTAAAAATGGATATCTTGTCTAAGAATGCCTAGCATTGTGCATATTCTGTCTGCACACTGTACTGGGATTTTTTCATTTCATACATAATTTGCAACTTACTACCATTATTTTGGAAAAATAGGGCATTAATCTTTATGGCTCTGGGGGAATAAAAGAAAAATATTTATGGAATTGAGGTACATTATTTATATGCTTTAGTAACAGCAAATATGTTGTATAAAAGATTTCTATCCTAATTTTAATAAATAAATGTAGATATTTTAATAAATAAATGTAGATATTTTAACATAATTTTGAAATTATGTCTGAAAAACCAGAGAACATGCCAATATAACTATTCATGATAATATATTTGCAAGTGTGATTAGTTCTAATTTAGCAGGCACTAATAAAAATGCCACAAGCCAAAGGATTTGAACTTGTAAGGAGCTCTATGTTAAAAGAAATAGGAAGAGGGAAGGGAAATTCTTTTAAAACATTCTGCTTTAAAGACCAACAAAAGGCTCCTCTTGTTCAGTGGAGCTGTCAGTGAATGTAGGGATAGCTGGAGTCTCTGTCTAGCATGCTAATCAAAAGGCCATCCTTAAGAGTAATAAGAGACATTTTTAGCATGTACAGCAGATTAACCATTCAATAGTTCAGTGCTATTATTAGTATAAAATTTACAGAGGAGATCCAAAATTTGGGATGTATGTTTAAAGGATCTGAATATGTAAAATTTCAAGATATGCAGAAAAGCCTAAAATCACCAGATTTGAACTTATTTAACATCTTTTCCCTTGTCACAAATATAGCAACATATACCTACCTAGGTTTTGTGAGTATTTCAGTGCAAGAGACAAGAATCTCTAATCATTCTGCAATATATACCCCAGACAGGTGTCTTAATTGACTCCAGAGGCATCTTAACTGCCTAATGCTTTAAAAGGCCAATGTTAGTTGCAACCAATTATGTCCTGAAGTTAAACTGGAAATGTAAAATGTAAAAAAAAAAATTAAAAAAAAAAGAAATGGTAGAACAAATAGGGTCGAGCCTTAAATGAAGTCACCAAAAAAAATGAGGATACTTTCATTGACTTCAAATTATTTTAATGTATCTATTAAATATACCCACTTAGAGAATGTGATGGTTCAGTGCTAGAGTGTGGAATATTTTATTTTAAAATATACCTCCAATAATGGAAGAAAGCAAGGTGTTAAGTTCCTATTGCCTTCACATTCTGCAGATTTTTGTGGGAACAAAAATAAATCTTTTGGTATGGAAGTTATTGTATTTTTATTTATTCAAACAGTAAAATAAAAAAAAACAACAAACCTGTAATGTTATTGAGATTGGATAGTTTTCTGTAGGACTGATTTCTTTAGTAAAATCTCTGTATTTTTTGTAGTTAACATTGAATCAAGCTTGAGTGCAGAAGATAGACAAGTATTTGAATAAAGATACAAAAATATATCAGTGTTAATCACACCCATAGAAAATCAAGTAAAAATGTGCTGATTTGGCCATTTGGTGGTTTTCTTTCAGACATGACAAAAATACTGGAATATATTACATTGAAATACAACAATCTGTACTACATTTGAATGACAGCTGTTAAAAGACCTAAAAATCCCCATTGTTCGTAATATAAGAATTTAAAAAGTGATTTAAGATCAACTCAGTTTTCTGTTTGAGAATAATATTAATCATTTGTAATGACGCAACAGTAAGGAATCTATTTCTATTCTAGAAGATACTACACTGAAAAAGAATAACTCTATTCTTCCTTTGTTTCCTTCTGCAATACAGAGGAGAGATCAAGAATAACAACAGTAAAATCAGATTAACTGAACTAGTCTGGCCTGTTTCCTATTAAATTTATGTCTGATGTCTATATATGGCCTGAAGACTTCTATGAAATAGGAAGGAGAAGAGTTAAAAGATTGTAATTTTTCTTTTGTTTTGTTTACAGGATACACCAGAGTGTAAAAACAAAGGAAAAATGTTCATGATTAATATTACACTGACAACTGGGTCCCTTCATAGTTCCCCATCCTGTTATATGAATTCCAGAAGAGTCCATTTCACTGCCTGATTGTACTGCTCATAGTGTATTAATGCATAGAAACTCATTGGGCCAGTTCCCAGGGATGGGTCATTTCAACCAGCAATAGATTTGTAATAAATTAACAAAATATAACAAGTGAACAACTGTGCTGAACTTAAAATATTTTTCAATAGAATATTTGCTGTTTATTTTATTGCAGACATTTTGTGTTGGAAATTACATTTGCTATTTTTCACTTTAACTGAATGAGTTAATTTTTCTACTGAATAGTTTTTATTTATACATGGTCATTTGCACATATCAAAGTTTGTTGTGAGAATATTTCGATTTTGCCAAAATGTCTTCAAAATGTCTTTACTCTCTATTTTTTTTCTCTTCCTGAATTTCAAAAGACTGTTTCTGTGCATTAGAAAATTCTTGCTAATATCGCAGTATCATGGAAAGGATGAGGACGGAACGGGTTAGTATGGGTCATCTGGTCCAACCTTCCTGCTCGAGGAGGGCCATCCTAGAGCACATGATGTCCGGACGGTTCATAAATATCTCCAATGAGGAAGACTCCACAGCCTCTCTGGGAAAATATGATTTCTCTTTTAAAGATTTGATTACCTTTCAGTCAGTTTTTAGTTCTCGAAATGTTCATATCAAAACTCCAATGTGTAACATGGATCTTATGTCCTCTAACAATTACTGTTTCTCAGCCCTTGTCTTTGGCAAAGAATTTTTTTTTCTGGTCCCAAAGGAAGACTGACAGTCTTCTCCAGCTGAGTTATAGCTCAGCTACTTGAAGCCTTGTTCCTTTTTGCATTTTTCTGTGCATTGGTGTAGCCTTTCTGGGGAACTATTTGACCTCTAAATTTGTCAGAGTTCCAGAAGTTAGGTGTTATTTAGTTTCTATGTAGCAATAAATGTTGTAAAAAATATCAATGAATATAGTGAGAAGTCTGTAAGTACCTTTATAAATGATGCAGATGAAGCAGTTGTGCAGTATTCTCAAGGTTGACTTGCATTGGTGCATCCAAGTCTTTGACTTAAAAAAATAAAAGAGTAAATGAAAATGTAAGGTGGGCAGTAATACCTTCTAACCAAATAAACTCATCATTAAACCTCAAGAGATTGCAGGTGCATGTGATTTCCATTTCATCTTTTCTAAATTCAGAAAACATTTCTTTAGTTGTGCCTTAAAGATCTGCACCAGTAGCCTTCTTGGATTAGCATAGCTCACATTGCAGATCGTATCCTAAAGGGAATAGTTAATTTTTCTGGCTCGAAGCAGGGATAATTGAACAACATGCAAAAGAGAATCGTTATGTTTTCTTCTGTCTGATCTTTCAGATTTTATTCTGATGGGATTTTTAAATGTAAAATATTCCTGTAAGGAATAAGCAACTCAATAGATACTGTGTTTCTATAGAGACATTCTAGCTATTTCTTGATTTGTCTATTTTTGGTATAGATATGTGAGTGTTCAAGTTTGTGAACTAACCATATCTATATTCTCAAGTTTTAAAAGTAAGAATGACTTATTCATATTAGTCAATAAGAATTGGTGGGTCCACTGGAAGAATGGTCCAGAGGGATTTGTTTGCCTATTTAATTTAGCAAAGAACATAGATGTACAGTGGTTCAGAAAGAGATAAACCCCCGTCTTCTCTTTATGTGAAAGGAACATAAAGTAGGTCTATTAAGAGAGCTTCATTTGTGCAGGTTTCTTGGCCAGGAATTCCTCTAATTTTTGGGAACACTATTACTTTTTGAAAACTCATGTTTTCCCATATGTACAGCCTTATGTGGAAAAAAAAAACAAAACGAAAAAACCCCCCAAACCCCAAACCTAGTGGAAAGAATTGTTAGAGATAACCTTGACAGCAATGATACAGCTAATGTATCACAGAAATTTGTGATCTGGGTGCTTAGATAGGTCAGTGAAATTAAGCAAACTCTCATTATTTCTTTTCTTTCAAGCATTACCTGAAATTGAAATTATAGCACACTGAAGACAGTGAATGATGATAACAGTCAGTAACATTTCTCAAGAGACCTGAGACAGGTTGGCTGAATATATTTCTCATTTGGGAACTGAACACCAAACTGTGATATGAGAACAATTTTCTGGATGGGAGAGAGGTAAATGGTCTGGTACTGGACTGTTTATCTACTGGATAAAGCTGCTGGGGAACCAAGGTAACAGTTTCTGATCATCTCCTTCTCCAAGATACTAGAACTGGTTTATTTATTATGGATCTCTATGCAATAATAATGTGCTTAATTTTCTAATAATATTTTTCTTTGTTGCATATATAAAATTAAAACTCACTTCACCCAGCTTTAACAACAGTTAAAAGTCTAAGGAAATCTTCCAAAAGGCTAATTGTAGCGCAGCAATTTTAATGTCCTTCTGATGTCTCTGTAATTAATGGAGACAACTAGGCATTTATCCCAAAGGAAAGAGGTGGGGACAGTCAACTACTAAGGGTAGCAAGAGAATGTAGTCAGTGATGTGAAAAATTCTCTCTGGGTATCACGCCAATAGTATTAATTCCAGGACGAAAACCCACTTACATGAACTTAGTTTTTATTTCACTGACAATTTGACTAAAGATGTGAAGTAATATTGTAGGATAATAATTTAGAAGGAATACAAATCAATATTTTAAAAATTGATAAGTGTTGCTGGTTTTGTTTTCTTTTTCCCTATTATCCAAAATTTAGGATTTTTTAAATTTTAGACTGAAAATAATTAAAAAATTGTCAAATGTCACTGGAAACAGATGATCCAAGGCACTGGAGAACTTCATCAAGTGTGTTTATTGTATTACTCTCTCATTTTATGATGGTTTCTATAGTCAAATTCACATTTTTTAATGGATTTTTTTTTTTTGCTAGCTCCCTCAGTTCCTCTATACTAAGGAAAGTGGAGGAAAACATGGAGTACATGGAATACAGAAAAACCTGGAGTACATGGAATGCAGGAAAACATTTTTGGGAGTCATTTTGATTGACTTATCATGTGCAGTTAGTTAACACTCTTAGCTTCATTACTTCAGAACAAATTTTCAATTTTCATTTAAAGATATACTTCCAAAATTAATACCTTTGAACTTACTTACTTGTTATGGGATTAGCTAGGTAAGCCTAAATTTAGGCTTTACATAACAGTCTAGGCCTGGGACTGTCAGCTGATTTGAACTGGGCTGAGCTAACTAACAGCTGACTTCTTCTAGCCAATAGTATTCTATTCTATACTATATTACAACATCATCTCAAAAGGGGGTAAGAGCTGGTGTGAGAGTAGCTTGGTCAATTTCTTCACAGCTCTGGTCCTAGGAAGATGTGCTGTGCTGTGCCAGGAGGGTTGGGGAGGACCAGGCACAGCACTGGCTCACCACCATGTTATCCTAGGGAAGTAAAATATTTGTTCTTAGTTTTTTTCTCTGCTTAAGTCTGTCTCTAAGGAATTAATTTCTCTAAAATAATTTGTAGTTGAATAGTGAAATTTGTGTGTTTACTGGGGAGTTAGAAGTTATTTCTTGTTATTTTTAACTTGTGTGTGTGTTATATTGTAGTATTACTTTTCTTTGTATAAATATATATAGTTAGTTTCAGCATAAACCTAGTTTGAGAGTTTCTTCTCTTTCCTCCCTTTTCTTGGTGAGGGAAGAAAGCTCTAACTCTGTACTTGGGCAGCTGACAGTTTGCCAGCTCAACCCAAGACATTACTAAAAATACAAACAAAGCCCCCAAATCTGGAATGTCTTTTAGCATAGGAACGACTGTCTGTGTTCATTGTAATATCAATGTTATTTGTTACGATAAGAGATGTAATGGGTGAGATTTTATCAGACTGTAAAAAAGGTGTATGTGTATGGCCAGACTTTGTGAACGAAGATTTGTGAAGGGCTCTCCCCACATGGGTGTGCCCTTCCAGCCTGTGCAGTGGATATTTTAGTTGAGGCACAGCATGTGCAGAACTGGCCCCACCGTTTAAGTCCTAAGGTCCATCTGCCACGGCCAAGTGAGCTTGGACAGTGAAGTCCTCGGGACTGTCACACCACCTGGTACTAACCAGGGCTGACCCTGCATAGCATCCGAGATCTGATGGGATGGGATGGCAGGGAGGCATTTAACTGCCAGGGGACGGTCCCTACTGAGATTCGAACTCAGGTCCTTGGGATTCAGAGTCCAGAGTGCTCTCCTTTACACCATGGAACCACCCCTGTGTAACAAAGGTAAAGTTGGATTATTGACATTATTAAACCTACTCTGGCATTCTGCTTTGATAAGCAGCTGCCTGTACTTGATGCTTCAAATAAGAGCAAAAGCCACCATAAAACACTTGTCAATTGTTTGTTTGAGAAAAGCTGTATCCTGACTCCCACAGATAATCAATTTATGCCCTGAAGCATACAATCTTACTGTAATCATATTATCTTGCATAGTTGTAGCTGTTATTAATGATCGTGAAGTCGTAGCTTTGCCATGCAAATTTATTGGAGAAAGAAATAAGAATGTAAAATGTAACTAACCCTGACATTAGTAGGAGCTGTGGGAGCCCAGCAACCTGGTCATTTACTGAGGTGTTGAAAATACAGTTTTGGTACTAGAAACTACCTATCTAATGAAAGGACAAGGAGAAAGGAGCCCACATTCTTAAGAGTCATTGTGGTTTTATGGATTGCGAGTAGGTCATCTGAAGGTTTGGGCAGAAAAATGTACAATGGCTGACATACATTCAAATTGCCAGAATTTTGGGGGGATGGAGATCTAAATAAAGGGATAAATTGACTTATTCTACATGAGGAAAAAAATCTCCTTAAGTTGTGGGGGGTTTTGGGTTTTTTTTTCCTTTGTGTTTGTTTGTTTTCTTCTTTCTAGCATTATGTTTGCTTCAGTTGAACTTTTGGATCAAGAGTAGAGAAACTGTACTCTGCTGCCTCTAAAGATCATTTTGGAAGAAAACCTAGTAGTGATGTGCAAAAAAATTTAGAAATTGAAACCTGGAAAAGACATTAAAGCCTATGCAGAAATCAACCTTGAAACAGCTGGAAAAAAGCTAAATGGAAATGCCTCTCCAAAAGTGTCAAAAAAGTGTAACAACAAAGTGAATAAAGACTTTGCATTCTAATGGAAAATTTTTAGAGTCTAATCTGGACATGTCTAAATGTCTACTAAAACCTAGGAAATTGAATAGATTGTCACCAGCAAAACATTTTACATAGAAGGTACATTCTGAAAGGATTAGATGAATAAAGGAGTTTAAACATTTTTTCCCCCTTATTCTTTATATTCAGATTTCCCAACATGGTTCATTATTTTATTTTCCATCCATTTCAATATGCAAATGTGTCATTTTGCAAAGACTAAGTATATTATACAATTTAGAAATTAAAGATTTTGCATTTAACATTACGGAGAGAACAACTGTTGATTGTTAATAGGTGGAAATGTGTGATGCTCTGTCTTTCCATTCTAAGTTACGTTAACACAGTTATAGTTTTCCTGCAGTGTGATTGTGACTAAGTGAATAAAATGTCAGTTGGATAATGAAATAAGTGTACCAAGATGGTGCTGAAAATTAACTGCCAAACTAGCAGCTACATTAGCATATTTATGTTTGCCTCAGTCTTTGACTTTAACAGTTTTAAAAAAGAGCAAAGAAAAGCATTCTGTGCTCTTTGTTCCTGGGTAGACCCTTCAGAAGGAGTCTAGCAGTCCCTGGTTGGAGTAGAGGTTTATGATTGAGGTAGTAAATTTCTGAATATATGGTTTTTTCAAAATTTTTTGACATTTTGCCAGGGAAGCTGTCCTCTCGTCCTGAAAGAAGAACAAGCATGTTTTTATACCAAGGAAGCAGAACCATCTTGTTTCGGCTCTGTGGATGCTTACCTGCTCAAGACTATCAGTAAAGAAGTAATGAAAAATTCTTTTCCACATCATCTCCAACAAATGAATGTATGACACTATTGCCATGTATAATGTGTTCCTCTTTTAAAATCAGCGTGTATTACTACTAAGTCTTAATGGAATAGGAAATTATTTTGGCAAGATATAGCCAACACTGTTACATCCAGAAAACAACAAAGTTGTAACTCATATCAATACACGGTCATAAACTAGATTGATATCGATATCACTGTTGCTGATATCACTGTTGGTCACTCCTGTCTTACACTGCACTGATGACTGTGCAAGCATTGTCATTAAAGGGAACTGTAGCTTAGCATTTGTTCTATGGTTTTCACTCTGCCCAATACAGAGTGAAAGGGGTCCCCCTCCAAGGGAAAGGGAGGCAGGGAAAAAAAAAACCTAGAAATTAAACTTTGAAATTGCAAGGGTTTTATATTTACACAGAATAAAAGAAAATTTAAAACAGAATATGATATATTTCTATACAAATGTGAAAATAAATAATAACACCTTCTCCGAGTCGTCCAAGTTAATAATACAGATTTCAACCACCCAAACCCCAGAAAACCTCCCAAAAACTCTTCCAGAGAAACCTCCCAGCTAGAGAAATGAGAAATTAACAAGAAAATGTTCACCTCCCTAGATACAGAGAAGTTAAAAAGGAAATGTTCACCTCTCTAGATAAACAACAGCTTGGATGGCAGTAAGACCTAATTTCAGCAGTAGGCAGCACGTCCTCCTGGGGCTGAGGTGTTGGCCAAAAGAGACAGTAGCTCCTTCTCTCTCTCTTTTTATACCCCTTGACACTTCTTGATGATATCAGATGATATGAAATATCTCTTTGATTGCTTAATTCAGGTGATGCCTGTCCCTTCTAATCTCTATGTCACATCCTTTGAGGCCTGCTAAAACTGAGGCCTAAACTGAAAACTAAATCCAAAACTACCACAGTTACTCTGTTTTTATGGCAAGGCTACCTGCCTTTAAAGACTGGCCATTTAATGTGAATGCAAAGGCTTACCCCAGCTTTATAGAATGTTTACATCTGCCCATTCTTTTGTAGAATATCGCAGATAGGAAAAATGGGGAAGACAGGGAAGAAGCATTTATATCATCTTCCATCAGTATCACTGTGTCCATATTCATATTACTCAGCACCTTGATTATTTCTTTTTTTTTCTTTCCAAGAAGACAAAAGTTTCTTTTCCATTTGGTTCAGTTTTTCCTACTCTTCCCCTGGAAATGCATTAACATCACACATATGAAATTCTCCTAAGGAAGATCATAAAATGTGGGAGCCGTTTTGGTAATATCTGCCCATCATTCTTTCCTTCATTCTCAGTCACCAGGGTGAATTGAAATTTTAAGTATTAGAAAATTTGAATGCTTATGTAATTTTGCAGTATAATTTAAATATATTTATATTATTTTGTATCTGTATATAAGGACCTGTTTTATACACAGAGAAGAATAGATTTTTTTTAAAAAAATTCATAAGCGGTGATACTTTCAGTGCATCAAGGTCCTTAGCTACTTTGCCTCACATGACAGATTCCTACTGAGATGTTGAAATGATGAAAAGGTATTGTCTTGGTTTGAACTGGCAAAACGCCAACTGTCCAAGACAGAGTAAAAGGGTTCTTCCCCCCCTCCCAACCAGCCA
>JAOXXN010000395.1:137791657-137804868 GCA_026770055.1 Myrmophylax atrothorax
TCAGCTAGCCCAGCCCAGCTCAAGTCACCCGACAATTCCAGGCCTGGTCCAAACCTCAGAACCCAAATCCAGGCCTGTCAAGGTGAACCCACAACATGGTCATATAAACAACAGAACTGTTGACTAAGTATTTTCTGGTGTATTTATTGTTGATAGATTCGTTGAACAAAATTAATCTTGACTTAAAGATTCCAGTTTACACTCACCATTCAGATTTTTAGAAGGCATTAGACAGAACTATTGGTTTGCATGGGCCAAGTCTGAGCCTTTGCATGCAATTTATGCTTCACTTCATTTTATTCTAGAATCACAGAATTTCCTGCGTTGGAAGGGACCCATAAGGATTATCAAAGTCCAACTCCTTACACTCCCAAGACCACATCAAGAGTCACACAATGTGCCTGAAATCAGTGTCCAAATGCTTCTTTAACTCTGTCAGGCTTGGTCCTGTGACTACTTCCCCAGGTAGCCTATGCCAGTGCCCAAATACCCTCTCGGTGAAGAACCTTTTCTGAATATCTAACCTAAATCTCCTCTCACATGGCTTCATGGCATTTCCTTGGGTCCTGTTATTTGCCACCAGGGAGAAGAGATCAGTGGCTGCCCCTCCACTTCTCCTCATGAGGAAGTTGTAGTCTGCAATGAGGTCTCCCCTCAGTCTCCTCTTTCCAGGCTGAACAAAACAAGTGACCTCAGCCACTCCTCATATAGCATACCAGAGATGAGCAGAGGGCAGGATCACCTCCCTCAACCTGCTGGCAATGCTCTTCCTAATCATCCCAAGACACCCTTGGCCTTCTTGACCACAAAGGCACTGCTAGCTCATTGGCAGCTTGTTGTCCATCAGGACCCGGAGATCCTTTCTTGAAGAGGTGCTCATCAGGACATCAGTCCCCAGCCTATACTGATGCATTGGTTTATTGTCCTCTGGTGCAGGACTCTGCACTTGCCTTTGTTTAAGTTTAAAATGTTCCACTCTGCCCATCTCTCCAGCCTGCTGAGATCCTTCTGAGTGGCAGAGCAGCACTCTGGGGAATTGGCCACTCCTTCCAGTTTTATTGATAAGGCAATGCTATAGATATGAACACATTTAACATTTTTTTTTCTAAAGAAATTCAATAAACTATTACCTCATAACAACTTTTCTGTATTTAAGATTACTTTAATTGAAATTCTTGGTCTTTCCTTCTGGTCTACCATTATAAAAATAACTAATTGTAAAATTTAACTAAAAGTCTAAAATATAGTTATGTAGCCCACATAACCATTCTTTGAATTGTCACCTTAAAAAGTAAACAAGTCACACATCTACCATAGGAGAAAACAAAATTTGAAAACAAAATTTAAAAACAAACGAACAAAAACCCCAAACGAAACAAAAACAAAACAAGAGAAAGGACAAAAGGAAGGGGAAGGGGGAAAGGAAAGATAAGGGGAAGCAGAAAGGGAAGAAGGGCAAAGAAAGGAGCAGTCATGCTCCCCAAAATATTGACTACAAGTACAAATTTTCCTGAACTAGAGAAATTCCAATAAAAATAGAAGTAATATAAAGTAAGGTACAAGGATTCTGTGGGATTGGCTTTATGTCACGTGTACAGAATTATTCAGTATCTACAAATTGATAATACTTCTGGGTCTCAGACTATTATCCTTATTTATGTTGAGACAAAATTTCAAGCTGTCTTCACAGTCTCTTTACTGAAACAACCATCTGGACAGAGCAAGGGCAGAGTTAGAACTTTCTTAGTTTCTACATCTATAAGGAAACTGGACAAAAGGAAAATTTGAATTGTGATTTTCCCTTTCTCCTTCCCTCCAAGTCCCCTGTGGTGTACAGTGTTGCTGAGACAGCATTTGACATTGTTCAGAGCTAGTAGCAAATTGCCAACCTCTGGGAGTAATGAGAGAACAGGGAGGAAATCATGCCTTTGTGATAGAATAATATCTTTTCTTGGTGCTTCCTCAGGCAATACAGCTATATGCTTCTTTTTAAATAGGACTGTAGAGGAGAGAAGCTACCTTGGAAAAAAATAAAATGCTAGGTTTGTTCAGGCTTTTCCATTCTTTTTTCTTGGAAGAAAATTAATTTTTTAGATCCTTCCTTAGTATTTGAATAGAATTACATCAAAGCTGAACACTGATGTGTGCTGCAAACTTCAAATCAATTAGACTGGCATTGATGGTAATAGCATTGTCACTAACACTACTATAGTACTAAACCACTATAGGATGGCAACCTGGAAGGATAATGTTGATTAAAGTAGATCAATCAGACTTTGCTTATGATTTGCATATGACTAGCATGAAATTTGGATAGGCCTCCCAGCACATAGTTATGCCCCGCTGGCATCCCAGGAGATGTACTTGCTTATGTGTATTTGGGTAATGAAATCCTCAGAAACAAAGTGATCATCAAGTACTGCTTGCTAATGTCTTCAGCTTTAAATTGTTTCAGGGCACAGTGACATTCTAAGTCCCAACCTGTTACTTCCTACAAGTAGAAGAACTTCAGTTATTTATATCCATGAACTACTCTCCTTCCCTATTGCTATCTGAAAGATTTCTTCTGTGGTCTTGTTTTTGCAACACTGACTGCCAGTGTATGGGACCAGTTTGACTTGTCTGCCTCAGCCATGTCTTATGACACAACAGCAAGCTTGATACAAATGCCCACATTCAGCAAATTTTCTGTGCTGCTTGGAAGCACTGGCCATTGCAGTTGCTAGGATCATGTAATAGACCATTACCTTATTGCATATGGATTGAGAAAAGGAGGCCCAAAATGTCTTGAGCCATTTTGGAATCTGTAAAGAGGGCTAGACCCACGTGCATTATGTCCTAATCCTCCACACATATTTGATGACCAGGAGTCATAGTGCCCTAGCATACAACCAGTGAAGATGGAACTGTCTGAGCTAACTTCAGCCATGGACCAAGAATCAACGTAGATTCCAAGAAATTTCTTTGGAGTCTGCAATGCTGTGATGCTCCTTGCTGTAATAGTGACAGAGGTTGCAATGTATCAATTTTCAGGTACTGCTTTGTATAGACAAAACACCCTTCATAATTCCTCATCTGTGAGAACAGAGCAGGGAAGAGAAGAGTGCAGTGTTTCTGACAGATACTCCCTGTCTTTAAGGGGATAGAGAATTAGGTCCTATTCACATCCTATCACTGTAGATTTCCTGGTGTTGGTTGTCATCTACCTTTTACACTGGCCCCATCCACAGATTGGCTGCCTACATAGGATATATAATTACTTTCGTGGTCTATGCCTGAATTCAGCTAAGACTGTTGCCCTGAGCATATTTTGAGATCACATGATCTAACTGAATTCACCTGTATGGACTCAGCATAGTGGGAAAACTAATTTTCTTCTGTTTTGCCTAGCTAGGACAAGAAGAAATATGTAGCCAACACATTTCAATGTTACCAAGTATGGTTTAAAAAGTGCAAGTAATGGAAAAAGGTTTGAATCAGCTTTTAATTTAACAGTTCACTCAAGCCTAACAAAAATTCCTTCAAGTACTGATTAATACAAAAGCCTAGGAGAGATATAATTTTAAGAAGTGCTATAGATTCATGTAGTCAAAGATTTTTTCCCCCCTCCTTTAGTGTGCCTATGACTTCAATTATTTCTAAGAACTCAAACCAAGTGCCTTACATTTAGACTTCTCCTACATTATAACTGCTGTTGAACTTTTCTTTCTACTGTATGACAGAGCAATGCTTTTAGTATGCAGTTACAATAGATTGAGATGTGCACTTAGCATTTTAAGCCTCTAGCAGGTCTTTCTTTCTACACAGCAGCTCACCAACTGAATATTAATATCATGCTTGGTAATTCAGAAACACATGGTGAATTTCCTTTGTCTGTAAATGTCTGTTTAACAAGTATTTAATATGCAGGCAAAGAGCTTGAATTCTGTACCTACACTTACCCTTAGAGTCTGAATGACTTATTAGCAAGGTGCAGTGGCACTTGATACCTTTACATCCATTTTTGAAGAATTTTGCAAGCCAGTGCTATGAGATTTTCCATTATTTATAATCAGGGTTATATTTCAAAACAGTAAAACAGCCTGTAGCTCACATATTTATATGATGCTCCTATTGAAACCTAAAACATATGACAGAAAAAAAAAATTAATGCCAGTTCTTTTGCACTGGAATTACCAATGTTTTTTTTTTTTTTTTCAGTATTTCTGCATGGAGTTATAGCAACTGCACAGCTTTTATATTTACCTTTCCTTAAATCAAAACTCCTATCTTGTAAATATATTAAATTCAGCAGTAGACAATATCAACAATTAAAAAGGTCTTGAAAGCTAGACCAGAATCATAAGCCTGTGTTTTTATATTTCTCTCTCTTGCCAATTCTTGGCCTTGATCACCATCCTTAATACAGTATCTTCACGTTAACCTGATCCTTCTGAAATTGCACATCTTCTTTCTTCTTCTTCCTGTTCTCAGGCCTTTATTACATCATATTTCTGTCTTGTCTCATTCATCTAGCATGTAACTGATACTCTTCTTCATTAAAAGAAATAATAACTAAGAGAAACATCATAACAATTCACTTGCTGTTAATTCTTTCCGTTGTATAAACCATCCTCTGCTTTACATTTCTGGTCAATCAAGGAGAAAAACTGTAGAAGTAATTAAATATTTTCCATCCTGTCTTTATGTGCTATGTTGTACAGTTACTTCCCATTGTTTGGTGATGAGGTTTAGGAAAGAAGCACCACATCAAATTTGTTGTGTTAGATCTGTTTGCAGTGAGCTTACTCACCAAAACCTGCCCTTAAATGGCTAGTCAATCAGTCAATAATACCTTTAGGTATAGATATGGAAAACTAAAGGCAAATCTAATAACTTATGCTATATTTTTCTCTGAACAAACTTTGCCTGTGCCACTTTTAATTAACTTTAAAATACATGTGTGATATTGGCAAAACTATTGAAATACAATAAGAGACTTCATTACATTAAGTATTTTTCATATTTACTGCTATTTTTTTTCTCATGTAAACTGACTTTGTATGCCTTTTTCTCAATATTTTGTTTTGCTCTTTGGTGTAAAATTTACTTTTAGAAAGGGAAAATTTCTACCATATTATCGATCATGTCTTATATTTATTGCAAATAGTCAATATTTGAGTAAATTTTTAAAAGGAAAGGATTCATGTGAATACATTTGTTTTTAAGAAGATTTTTGTTTCATATGTTTGCAAGATATTAGAAACACTGCTCTCCATTTTTAAACTTTCTGGTTAATAATACTCCTTGAGAGATATATTCCATCTCTTTTCTGAAATGTGTATTACCTTTTGATAAAGTGTTTAATAAGGTTCTTCTGAAGGTTAGGTTTAGATGAATGGCATTTAGAGTATAGAATAAAAAAAAAAGAAAAATTAGATGGAACTGAATGTACAATTATACAACTGTAGTTACACATGGCAAAAGAAATGCAAAGAATATGATTTTAGCATCCTAAAATCCTCCCTTATGACAAAAACTGAACTGAAATCTACTTTCTCTTTAAACTATTTCAGTTCAAAGTGAAATTCCAAAGGGTAAGTTGTTCTTTCTATCAGGTTACTGTGCAAAGACAAGCCTATTTTTCTCTCAGAAAAAAACCATGACATAAGCAACCTTAAAATAATTCAAAAAATAGCAGACAGAAGCTACCTGGTACCCTGTAAGTGAACTGGACAATTTATCATTTCTACTACTGACACCCAACTCAGGAAAAATAGACAGTGTAAGGAATCTTGCCACATCTTCTTCTTTAAATAGGTAAGAATTATTATAGGGAAAACAATGTTTGTGTGAGAATACACTGGAACAGTCTGGTTCTGATTCCCATATTTGTCAAGATTTTTGATACTGTTCTAGATGCAGAGAACTGCAACATTATGTGGGTTGTGGAAACATAATTTCTGATACAAACATAAGAAAGCAATCCACTTATTTTATTGAACAAAAATTTACTCAGTAACCCGAGCAGCTAATACATATGTATCAAGAAGATACCTTATTGTAAATTGACAGTTTAATTTAGGGAAAGCGCCTAAAGTTAAAGTTGGAAAAATCAAAACTAGAAATATATAAATATTTTTAAACCCAGTAATACTCAATATTTGGAACACTAAAGGCAATGCAGAAGAGTGAAGTAGTCTACACGGAATGGCCAACCTATCCCAATACATTGTGCATCTTTGTCTCTCTTTAGTGTATTGGATGGATGGCCTGATAACAACAGTATGTGGTTCAACAAGGCAAAGTGCCGGTTCCTGCATTTGGGTCACAACAACCCCAGGCAGCATTATAGGCTGGGGGAGGAGTGACTGGAAAACTGCCCAGCAGAAAAGGACCTGGGGGTGCTGGTCAGCAGCAGCTGAACAGGAGCCAGCAGTGGGCCCAGGTGTCCAAAAAGGCCAGTGGCATCCTGGCTTGTATAAAAAATAGTGTGGCCAGCAGGACTACGGAATTGACTGTCCCCCTGTAATTGGCACTGGTGAGGCTGCATCTCAAGCACTGTGTCTGGTTTGGGCACTCTCACTTCAAAAAAGTCATTGAGGTTCTGAAGTGCGTGCTGAGAAGGTCAACAAGGCTGATGAAAGATCCAGAGGGTAAATGTAGAGAACCAGCCCTAAGCATGTTTTATCTCAAACATTCTGACTGTTACAAGAGGTGTAATATATGTTGGACTTGATGATCTCAGAGGTATTTTTCAACCTAGCTGATTGATTCTGTGATTCTGTGGAGGCAAGGATCCCACAGAATTGGGGTAGCACTGTTCTGAGCCAGCTTCCTGCTCTGCCTTGAGACTCATGCTCAGTTGTGTGTGTGTTCCTGCCCCCACCTCTCACTTTCTGGAGAAAGGCTGAAAGGGCTGTCTGTGAGTGAGTGAACGGCAAGCATGAAAAATCCATTTTGCTGAAGTGTCACCAAAAGCCAGGAAATAAACTCTCTAACCAATTTATTTTGTTAGAAATTTGAGATTATTTTATTCAATATGTAAGGTACATAGGGATAGCTCTGCAAAATATGTAAGTCAGTTATCAAATCTCTGCAAAATATGTAAGTCAGTTATCAAATCTTTTGACTATACTTTCTAGCAAACAAAGGTTTAGAGTTTATTTGCTACAAGTTCCGTACTTCTCTTATTAATTAGTCTAACTTCTATTTGTTAATGATTCTCTTGCTTCTCCTCCTAATTAGTCCACAGGCTCAGGTTTTCTTTTTCTTTTGGGTTAGAGAGTTTCCTGAGTCAGTGGTCTGTGGCTTGCTGGTTGCAAATCCCCCTACCAGAATGACCTTTTTCACACTTGGAGCTGATTTCAGCACAATTACTGTGTTGTTTTTATTAGTTTCTTCCTTATCTTGGAAGTCCTGCCAGATGTCCTGGTTGCCCTTAAATTCTGCATTATTTTGTGCTCATTATCAGTGGTAAATTCCTCTAACTGCCTCCTACAGGTCTGAGAGTTCAAAACTTTAATTTTCTTTTCTAACAATTTTACAGCACTTAGAGCTTGATTGTTAGCTGGTATCAGTTTCATGGACTAAATCTCCTCTCTTGTTGAAAAAGTCCTAGTATTTTCCTCTACTCCTGCATAGGTTCCTTTCTAAAAAAAAATATTACTTGTTTGGTAACAAGAGGAATGGACCGGGTTACCTAAAAATTGAAGTAGATGAGGCCCCCCCTCTCTCTCTTTTCCCCCTCTTTCACTTTCTTTGTCTTGCAGTCACAGTTCCAGACCATGTACACAGTATGATCAGCTTAGGATCTGAGGACTGGTTATATTCTTTGTTTCTTCTCTCCCTTTTTCATCTTTATTTCTCTCCTCCCTTGCTTTTCCTGTGCAAAGCACAGGTACCACATTCTACCCCATACTCCATAGTGAAATTTGTTGTGGTAGTGGGGAGCTTGTAGAAGTGTGTTGTAGCTTCTTAACCAGAATCTTTGGAGGTGTGTTGTGGCTTGTGAACCAGAGCTTTTGAGAAATGGTGTTGTAGGAGTTGAGAAGATATTGAAGTGCACTTTACAAAATCTAAAGGCTTGTTAGCCTCCACTTTTGACAAAGTGTATTGTAGAATCCAGAGATTTGTTAGTCAACACCTTTTGAAGCTAAATAGTGGGCTAGTTACTAGAGTTAAGGTGACTTCACGATAAAAGCACAAGAATTCCATGACATATGGTTCAGTGTCTTTGTCGAGTTTGATGAAAATTTACAATGAACATCAGACTCCCTGATAATGGGCCCTGATAGTAAGATCCTATGAGGAGCACCTGAGGGAGGCAGGATTGTTTGGACTGGAGAAAAAGAGGCTCAGAGGTGACCTTATCACACTCTACAACTACTAGAAAGGGGATTATAGTGAGATGAGGGTTGGTCTCTTCTCCAAAATAACAAGCAATATGACAAGAGGAAATGGCCTCAAGTTGTGCCAGGGGAGGTTTCAATTGCATATGAGAAAGAATTTCTTCATGGAAAGAGTTGTTAAGCATTGGAACAGGTTGCCCGGTGAGGTGGTGGAGCCTCAGTCCTCAGAAGTGCTCAAGAAACCACCAGATGTGTCACTTAGTGCCATGATCTAGTTGAAAAGTGGTGGTGATTGGTCAAAGACTGGACTCAATGATCTTGAAGGTCTTTTTCAACATAATGATTCTATGGTTCTGTGTTATGTGAAATGAGATTTGACAGAGTTAACTTTTAAGCTAATGATCCAAATTCCTTGATATACAATCATGTCTCATGCTTTTAGACTCTTAGACCATAGTTAATTCTCAAAGAACTAGCAATGCTATTGGTATGCTGAAAGACAAAAACAAGGACTTGGATGGTATTGTGCCCTCTGCATGTGAACTTCCACAGGGTGTTCTCCTGTAGGGAAGTGTTATTAGACCTTCAGCTACTCTTGGGCAGTGGTAGTTTCAGCTCAGATTGTTTTTTATTTCTTTTTTCCATATTTCTCTGATAATGTGGAATTGCATTTCACATATGAACGTTGATATATCTCACCATGCATATTTTTTTCACCTGAAATTGCATTTCTGCAATCTCTGTAAAACCACCAAGGAGCCAAAACTAATCAGATTTTAGCTGCCTCTTATTAAAATCTCTCAGAATACAACAGTGACACCACGTAACCTTTGAGACCCTACATTTTGGTGCATAGTATGCATAGTGGTTCCATTTCCTAACATAGTTTTGTAAATTTGGAAGGAGGTTATTCAAGAGTCTGTTTCCACAGAAGTTAAAGTACAAGGGGGCAGTCAAAATACTGATTTTTAAAAAGTAAGAGCTGCCAAATGGATTACTGAATCTTACATATAATATTAGGGTCTCATCATTCTTCAGGTAGCAACTGAGAAAATTTTTAGTTTCTGCTCATTAAGCTTTTGCATATTTTCAAGATATGCTTTAGTTTCTAAATTTCTTTATCTATGCAGAGGATAGAGGATATCTTTGCATTATATGATACCATAAATCAATGGAAGTGTTCATGAATAAAGAGTATTAGCCCCTATAATGGGAAATATTCAAGTATTTAATATGTCCACTTCTGTTTTTCTTGGAAACACTAAATTAAAAACTAAAGCTCCTTAGAATCCATTATAAGCTACAAAGATATTTAAGAAAAGAGACATCTAGTTATTATGCCAATACTGTCAGGACTAATCAGCTTGTCATCAATTCCACTGTAACTCGTTGTCTTTCTAGAGATCTAGAAGATGGCTATAAAATTATGTCTATTTCAGTACTTGGTGCCTGTCTTTTTAAAGGAAAACAAGTAAGTGCTCACACTATAGAAAGAATTTTTTTTTGTAAAAATACCTGCTCTTTGGCTGAAATGGAAAAGAGCTATGCAGAAGGAATCTCCCTTTTGCAAGGAAGTACTTAGAAGGTAGAGTTTGTGTAGTACTTAATTATACTTTCTTTCATGGCTGCTAGAGTGCCCTACAGTGCATATGTACAAATCTAATTGACATTCAGGTATTAAACCTCATATTAATTGATGGGTTTTAAACTATCACAGAGGTGCCACTAGTGTCACTGGTGGGCTCAGCTGTGTCCTGCTGTGGGTCCACTGGAGCTGACTGGCACCTATAACCTTCATAGGACAGCTGCTAGCCTCTCCCCACAGAGACAGCCTCAGAAGTCCTCTCTGAGAGCACCTGGGCAAGAGCACCAAACACACCATGTGTGTTTACAACTGCAGGACTCAGATAAATACTCTGTATTAAATATAATATTAGAGAAGGACTCCATATCTTGTTCTGGAAATCGCCAGGAGTCATAACTTAGACTATGGGTCATCAGAACTGTGTATGAGAACTGTGCTCGATTCAAGTTATCCGGACAGGACAAAATATCAAGAACACAGAAACGACAAGAGACAGTCAAAAACACAATAAAGTTTCCTTTCATATAGGAGAAAATACGTGTAAAACTAATATTATCATGACCCACCAAACACAGAGCAAAGTCCCCTGTGTAGCTCAGCATTGCAGGACTTGATAAGTAAGCACTGTGGCTGCAGTTTTCTGGGCTATACAGGAGCAAGCAGAAGCCGAAAGTTGTTTCATCAGTGCCAGAAGGAGCTGCTCTGCTTGCCCTTGCAGTATGGGCAGGCTGGTAGTGGTGTGGCAACAGGAATGTGGTAGTTGGCATAGGAGGAAGTGACCAATTTGGAGTGCAGAAAGTTTCATTTGAAGCACACATGGATGATCAGCCTCAGGTTTCCCTTCCCAAGAAGAAGACTGCAGAAGATATTCCACTGCGATACATTCTCATAACAAAAAGAGGAAGAAAACACTAACTTCAACGTCTACAGCAGCCCTGAGTTTGAAAAAGACTACTGTGCAGTCTGGGGCCTAAGGCAAATCTGGACTTTACAGCAGAGGTGTGGCTAAAATTATCCATGACTGGGTCATATTTTGAACAATAATAAGGAATAGTTTTGTAAATATTTTATTAAGATACAATGAGTACTTTATTCAAATACAAATATGAAAGTTAATACTGGGAAAGATTCAAGAAGAACATGATTTCTTTTACTGGAAAATGATGTTCCAAATAATGACCTGAAAGAAAAACTATTATTATCTGGAAAAATTTATGGAAAACAAAAGGAGTAGGCAATGTGCACTGAAAAAGTGACAGACTGGATGGCCCTTCGTGTATGTAACATCTCTACTTTCAGTACTCCTTCATAGTGTTTTTGTTTTGTTTTGCACCATTGCTGTAAACACTGTAAACATAAAATCAGCTCCTCAGGCACTGAGTGCTACCTATAAAGCATAGACATACTATCCTCAGTATACAAATACAAGCAAGACCATAGATTTTCCCAAAGAATTAGGACTTTGGTCTTCATCCTGAACTGAACTTGATTCTTATATGATGTACAAAAAAAATCAGAGACATTCTAAACAAAGGTAAGGAACTATTTGCATTAAGAAAAATGTTTTGAAAATTGGAATAGTCACTGGAAGTCATACAACTGGTTTAATACATGTCTTATTTTTATAGGTTGCTCAGTATGGAGTGCCTAGAAAACTACAAATTTACAGGAAGTTGTCACATCTAATTAGTTACTGGATTAGTTTATTTCAAGAAATGCTTCTTGTATATTTTTGCTTTTTAAAATTACTCCCTGCTAATAAAAAAAAATCTAATTCTGTCAGTCTTGTAATAATTCCCATAGCACACCATCATGATCAGTTTTACTTTCACACCAAGTCTGCCAATTTTTTAAAACAGTCCTTTCGTTAATAATACTGCCTAGTATGAGCTGCCAAAAACTATTTTATGTGTGATATGAAAAATCTGGCATTATGTAGGTGCTTAGTGAGAGCCAGTGGTGTAAGATTTTTCATATTTCCTCCAATGGATTTGTCTGAATTCTCAGAGTGTATTTCTGTTAAAATAAAATTGCTGTGTTTCATTAGTTAATTTGCACATTCATGAAGTCAGAATGATACAATCAGTATCCCCTTAATCCTATTTTTATACATGATGCAAAGAGATACAAAGAGTCATTGGCTTAAGTGTCGCCACATGAAAACATAATATTTTTCATACCTATTGAGCCTTAGCCAGTATACCTTTTCATCATAAGGAGATTCATATTGTCATTTTTAAAGCCTACCTGTGCATTGCTGTTTTTTATCCATTTTGCCTTATCCTGCTGGATCTGCCAAATATTTCTGTCTGATACTGTGTTCCTCCCTCTGATGTCAGTATTGTGCTTCACACCAGTGTACCTATTTTTGCTGCTGAAAAACTTTTCTGATGATTCAATTCAGCAGTATGACTTATTTGGTTACTTGTGCTCTCTCTTCTCTAAAATTAGATGGTGAGCTTTCCATTTCATGGACCATATATTTTCATCTGTTCCATAAAGCTTACGTGGCATTTATGGGACCAATGTAAATTAATAATAATAATACTAAACATTTTATACTCTACTGATAGACATTTAGGTATTTGAGCTGTGAAATACTGCCTTAAGTCCAGGAGAATGTCAATGTACATTTTTATCAGGGCACAGCATGAGGTCAGGCCTCCCTAGTACTTGGGGATGGAAGGGCCTCCCCTGAAGCATCAGGGCTGTGTCTGGGAGACAGGACTGTCCCAATGTCCCAAACAGAGAGAGGACAGACCCAGCCCTACAGCCCCCAATTCCAAAGCTAATTCATGTCTCATATTTAAACGCCAAACTCTATTTGTGTGCAAGTCAAGTTCTAAGGAGCAGACAGAACTGTAACTGCAGTTTAGTTTTAAATTTGAATTTTTTAGTTTGCATTTAGACATCCTTTATAGTGAGATAAGTACCCTTTTTTCGTTTCCCTTAAAATAAATCAGGATTTGATTCTGTCATCATAGATACACCTGTGTATTTATGCCTTAAAGAATTTAGCCTTTAATTTAAGGCTCACTTTCATCTGCAATATTAAATATTAAACATTAAACATTTTCTTGGGTAATATATAGATATAAGAAATCAGGTGTCAGAGTCTAGGATAGTTTCCCCTCAGAATTCCTGACCTCTCTCTCACAGGTAGCACATAGACAGAAAAGAAGAGAGATTCTTTTTATTGCATATCTGTATATCAGTATCCTTCTCCGGGGACACCCCCTTGTCGCAGGGGAGAAGCTTGCGTGCCCTCATGAGGTTGAGAGCTAAGCTGGCGGTGG
>JAOXXN010000395.1:137809553-137821223 GCA_026770055.1 Myrmophylax atrothorax
TTTTGTGAGTGATAACCAGCTCTAGTGATATCAGCTCTTTTAGCGCATCAGCCTCAGCCCCTCAAAGCCCAGGAAGACCCCCTCCAAACCAGTCCCCCACTGCACCCCGAAGAGAGGTCCAGACATGGGAGACTCAGTTGCAACAGCAGAAGCAACTTTATTGGGGATGCCTCATTTATATAGGGTTAGGCAGGGAAGGTTCTGGAACAATGGGTGGAGTCAAGCTTCCCATTGGTCAAGAGGAGGATTGAGAAATGGACCAGTGGGGAGTAGGGGTGGAACTTCATAACAGCCAATAACCGAACAGCGATAACAACCAATCATCGAACAGAGATATAGGCCAATGGGAATACAGAACTGTAACCAATCAGGAAAAGTGGTGGAAAAGGAACCTTAGGGGTTTATGGGAAGAAGAAACTGGGACAGGAATGACTAAGGGAAAATGCAATAGGGAAGACATATTTATGACACACTTTTAATTCAACATTAGGTGCAATAGAAATTGGAGAGTCCACATCTCATAGGCCCAGCACTTAATCCTGGGTGTTCTCCCACAACTTAAAAGTTTACGTTTTTGTAGTCTGCATTGTGACAACAGTAAAAATCTCATTCTAATGCTACCTAACTGGTATGGATCTGGTATGAGACTAGTATATCTAGCATCAGTTATTGGTGACTGAAGTGTATGGGATGATAGTTTTACACAGGTATAGTTACTTAATTTGAACCCACATTTCCACCTAAAGGGTAAGGCTGTAATATATTTTGTCACAATAAAGATATTAATTAAATGTTTAAGCTAGTATGAATTGTTTAATATTCACCAAGTCTTTTAATATTTACCAACTAGTTAAAATTCAGCAACTTACTAGCAGATTGATTGAAAAAATCAAGCAATCTGTGTGTCATATATTTTTTTCCTTAATTACTGGTAATTATTTCTAAAATAACAACTTCTAAGAGTTTAAATATTAAAAGAGTACCTCTGATAGATTTTTTTTTTTAGGAATAAAATGGCACCATTTTTTGTCAGAGGACTGGCCATGTGGAATATCCAGAATCATAATTACTGACTATAGTCATGAAAATAAGTTTAATATTTTATTACTTACTGTTAGCACAGCTTTGCCAATAAAGTAGAAAAAAAAGTTCATTGGAATCTGTCGCATTTTGTTCATCATGTGCATCACTACCTCTGCTCACTGACAGCAATAACACCTCAGACGTGTTCTCTAAAACATAGTCTATACAAAATGGTAACACTTTTATAGATGTTAATACAGAACATTAAAAGATATATTGATAACAAATAAGTAGAAAAGAAACAAACTGAATCTTCAGGAAGCTAAATTTGCAAGTTTTACTTTAAAAAGTAGCATACTTCCTAATGTTTTAATGAACCATATTTTTTTCTGTAAATCACTAGAAAATTGGAAGATTTTAGTTGCCAACATAATTCATGGAAACTCCTTGATTAGATCAGAATCACATACTTTTTCCCCCCTTCAGGCAGAGACGATGTTTTATTTTATTTTGCAATCTGCAAATATCATTAGATGTGAAAATTACTGTTACTATTATCCCAAAGTGATGTGTATTTGCCTGCCACCTGCACCCAGAACTGAGCCAGCAGATGTCATTCACATTGGAAGAGGTATTCTCAGGAAGGTATGGATTTACTTCTGAAGAAACCCCTATACAACATGCATGTAGGATCCGCATTTGTGATGCAAACAAACTCCCAAAACTCTAGTTTCCAAAAGGTAGATTTCCAGGTGTTGTGGTGTAACTCATCAGCCAACTAAACATCACAGGCAATATGAGAAAAGAGATTTCATTATTCTGTACAGTGTGATAGGAACATAACTATGTTTCAACATTACCTTGAATGCCCCAGCTGGATTCCAGCTACAGTGAAAGATTCAAGTATCTAGTACACTCAAGTGTACTTGCATGAAGTCTCTTGTTTCACAAGACACTCAATTTTATGCAGTCCACTTCTATAGTAATGTTTTATTCTTTATATTAAGCAATTAACTCAAGACAATGAAGAAGATAAACATCATTTTTTGTAAATTTAAGTTCTCACCAGCAACTATCACATCTTTTTCAAAACTATTCTGGGATGAATACTTTCCCCACAATATTGAACTTCCACCTCATTGATTGGTCCATAAATTTAAGAGTCATACCTTTACATTTTTTGGAAGAGAGAAACAAGGATCAAAAAATTCAGACACTACAGTGATAAAACATGGTTTAGCCCCAAAATTTTTTATTGGAATGTGACTGTTTTAGTATCTTCCAAATTGTATTGAGTTCTGACATCTCAAAATATTACGTCAATTAAAGACTGATTATCAGTCAGTCCATCCACTTCAGAATGAGTGATAGATTCATGGATGTGCATCAGGTATTTTCTGTCAACATTCTGACAGTCGAGTAATAACAGGAGCATTTGCCATTTTCCAGTAGGTGACTCACATCACATATATTATTTTGTTCCAATTAGTATGGCAGAACATTGTTTGTATCCTTGAGAGGAAAACAAAAACAGTCCCATGGTGAATAAGAGTGAACAGCTTTTAATGTATTTAATGAATATTTGAAAACAACAGACATAAACGTTTTTAATCTCTCCATTGGCTTGTGATTTTGGACAGCTTAAGCTGTTCTAACTACTTAAAGGAGAACTCATTTGCCAGGTGAGTTTGCTAAGCCTTCACAATTGCAAACCAGTTTACCATTCTTCTGAGAGATTAAATGCCCACTTGTTGCCAATATACTCATTGGTTTTACTTTATGTTTGGGACTGAATCATTGAAAAAGTTCACTTTTTATAAAAGTTTCAGAGTACGATTGCAAAAATAATGAAGGAGAAGATACTTTGTGGTATTGTGGTTGTTGCAATTTTTTATTTTGTTTTATTGATTCAGAAATTGTAAGACATAAAAATAAACCAGTGCAAATCTGTATAAAGAATTGACCATATGCTACAATTGCTCAGTCAGCCCATAGTGATCACATGTAATAATCACAACTAAAAAGTTAGAAAACCAATGAAATATAAAATCCTACATCACTGCAGTTTGAATTTCACACACACATACACAAAACTGAAACTGCACACTTTTTTTTTTTTTTAAGTAGTAGTGAGTTTAAAACAAGGTAAAATTACAAAATCTGGTCAATTCTATGAGATCAAGTTGAACTGTTCCTATCACAGTTTTCAGGACTACAGGTGTTTTTCAGGGCAACAAGGAAAGCAATTTTTTAGAAACAACTTAGATGTCTTGATTATAATGGTTTTGTAGCTTTCCAAATTGTTACATGGAGGGTAAAACCAAACCAAACCAAACCAAACCAAACCAAATCAAACCTAAAACCAACCAACAAACAAAAACCCCCCCACCATACCAGAAATACAAAATGGAAAACTTTGGTCATTAAACTCTGTATTGTGCCTTGCTGATAAACATAAGTAATTTCTAGACATTTACACATTTACATTACAAAAATCTATTTTTATAACTGTTACATCCATTATCTAGACATTTGTTCTATTAAGGTCTGAATTAATTCCACTGTTTATTGAAGTCTACCTTTAAAAAAAATCACTTTTCTTCTATGCACTAATTCTTGATATTTTGTTTCTGGTCTTCTGCTTCTGACTTTTTTTTCCTGAATTAATAACATTTTCAAAAATGTGAGTACAATTTGTCAGTCATTTTCTTTCTAATGCTGTATATAGTTTTGTGAAACCATTTGTACTCTTCTTTCTGCCTATGATATTGATACCAAGTTTCACTAACTAGTTGGTGTGCTTGTATGGTAAGTCACAGATACCAAGTATAATCAGTTTTTGAAGAGTTACTCAGGATTTAATTTATAACAGCAAGAATAAAATTCTCTGGAATTCTTTTAAGCATACAATACAGATTTTCTAATAGAACAAAAAACATGGTACATACATGGTGCTGGAATCTTTCTACTGAACCTACAGGAAAGATGCCTTCTTACTCCTCTAAAGATTTAAAGAAAGAAGTTTTCATTTGCCATAAATAACTTAGGTAGGATAACGTAAAAATCTATTGCCTTCTTTTCTCTCTCATCCAGTCAGTTAGTGAACAGAAAATACTTTCTTTCCATTAGTCAGAGAATCACAGAATCTCAGAATAGTTGAATTTGGCAGGGACCTCTGGAGATAATTGTCTTGGGTTGAGCTGGCAAAATGCCAACTGCCCGAGTACAGAAAAAAAGTGTTCTTCTCCCTCCCAACCAGCCAAGAGAAAAAGAAGGAGAGGGAAAAAAACCTCTAAACTAGGTTTATGCTGAAACTAACTATATGTGTTTATACAAAAAAAGATTATTAAGAGAAAACTACAATATAACACACACTTACACAAGTTACGTATAACAAGAAATAACTTCTCACTCTTCAGTTAATACAAAGTCTATTACTTTGGATTCATAAGCACTCTAAAAGACATCCAGCAAGAAACAAAGTATAACAACAAAATGTTTCTACTTCCCTGAAACTCAAACAAAATGCAAGTAGTGGCAGCCGGAGCAGAGCCTAGCACAGTAGAAGAGCTGTAGCACGTCTTCTTTTTACTTCAGCCAGATGGAACGGACTAAGACACTTCTCACTGCTGCAGACATATCTTAGGTTTGCATCATCTGGTGTGAAATATTTCCTTAGTTACCTAGTCAGGTGTTAGCTGTGTCTCAATCTACGTAGATTCTCTGAGCTTGCTAATTTGAGGCTTAGCTAAAACTACTACAATAATTTAGTCCAAACTTCCTGTCAAAACAGGGATCACTACAGCAGATTGAACAGGATTGTGCCCAGGCAGGTTTTGGGTATCTCCAGAGAAGAAGATACTATAACCTCTCTGGGCAGCCTGTTTTGGTGCCCTGCCACCCTCAAAGTAAACAAGTTTACCCTCACATTCCGATGAAACTTCCTGTGTTTCAGTTTGTGCCTGCTGTCCTTTATCCTGTTGCTGGACACCACTGAAAAGAGACCCCATCCTCTTGACACCCACTCTTAATATATTTGTATGCATTCATTAAATTCCTTCCAAATTATCCAGGTTAAACAGGCCCAGCTCCCTCAGCTTTTCCTCATTGCATCCCTGCGGCTCTGACAATGCTTTTATATTCTTTCCAAGTTACCTGTCTCTTTTTCCCCAGTCCATACACTTTATTCTTCTGTTTCAGTTTTGCTTGCCCGCGCAGGTATCCTTCCCTCTTTTTTTAATTTTTTTTTGAGTAAGTGATGTTTGAATATTAAACAGCTTCCTTGGACTCCCCTGCTTTCTAGAACTCTAACCCAAGGGATTCCTCCAAATAGGTCTCTGAGAAGGCTAAAGTTACCTCTCCTAAAGTCCAGGGTAGTAATTCTACATGTTGCTTTGTTTCTTCCATGCAGAACCTCCCAAAATCCACCATCTCACAGTCACTATAACCAAGGCTGTTCCCCCAACCTGCACATTCCCAACCAGTCCTTCTTTGTCAGTACAAGGTCCAACAGCACATTTCTCCTTGTTGACTCCTTCAACACCCATATCAATGTTCTTCAGGAGTCTCCAGGACCATGTGTGCCCAGCTGCTCTGTCTTTCCAGCAGATATCAGGGTGGTTGAAGTTCTCTATGAGACCCAGGGCCTGTGATCATGAAGTTACATCCAGATGTCTGTAAATGGCCTCACTGACTTCTTCCTGATCAGCTTGCCTGTAGTAAACACAGCAGTGTCACCCATGTTAGCCTGCCCCTTAATTCATTCAGTCAGGCCTATCAAATCAAACAGACTTCACAGTCAATTATCTTCAGTCTACATCAAATTTATTTTTCATGGAATATAAATCATATTCAAAATACCTCCTCAAGTTTAATTTTTTGTAGTTTTATATATGTTCTAGCTCTTACAAAAATATACCCATGAGTGACTACCCAGGGTCTAGCAACTTTACTTGAACTACTTAGTTAAAAAAAAACCTCTCGGTTATTTCAAGAGATGTTTGACTCTTATTTATTTTGGCCATCATGATCAAAGAATGGCATAAGGAACATTAGAAATTGTGTGGTTCATTTGTGGATCAAGCCATTGAATCACAGAATCAATTTGGTTGGAAAAGACCACTGAGATCATTAAGTCCAACCTATGACCGAACATCACAGTGTCAACCAGATCATGGCATTAAGTGACACATTAAGTCTTTTCTTAAACATCTCCAGGGATGGTGAGTCCACCAATTACTCATTGAGTAATGAATATCTCTCCAGTGTCACACTTTCTCAAATCTATTTAATTATGTTACAGAAGGTGGATCATCTTCCCAAGCAGTCTAAGGTAACCTGCACCACTATAGTTAGGTCAGGCTTCTGTTGGGTAGGGGATGTGACTTTGATTTCATCAGGGAGTTGTTGCCACCTGCATCCATGTCTTGGGTGAGTGTTCAGATACTGAATATAAGGGTGCAGCAAAGGAGATAGTGCCAATTTTGCCACCTATCTTTGTAAAATAAGGTCTTCTGCACCTTGTTCCAATATGAAAGAAGGTATATTTCTGTAGCACAAACTGAAGAGATCTGGATCTGGCCTGGTTCTCAGAGCTTTTTCTGCCTTCTTCAGGCATCTTCCATTCAGTATGGCCTTTATGGCAGTTCAGTTTTCCTAATGCATTTATGTACTTCTGGGCTTTACACATGGATTTTTCATGTGTAATCCAGGTAATGGATTACATTTAGGAGGGAAGTATCTGTGACACAGCAAAATGCAAAGAGTATTTTTATCTCTTTCCAGAATCCAAACCCACGACCTTATCATGGTTAGCTCTAACTTTTAACCCTACACTGGAAATGACAGTGAAGCTGGAATATGAGAGGTCTCACTAGTTTAGTGTGCTTGCAATTGGAAATTACGGTGTGAAGGGTTGACCCTGTCTGGATGCCAGGTACCCATCAAAGACACTCTATCACTCCTCTCCTCAGCTGGATGGGGGAGAGAAGACATAATGAAAGGCTTATGGGTCCACATAAGGGCAGGGAGAGATCACTCAGCAATTTCTGTCACAAGAAAAACAGACTTGACATGGGGAAATTATTTTATTGCAAAATAAAAATGAGAGCATGATAAAGAGAAAAAAGCCCAAATCTCCAGACACTTTCTGCTGACCCCTACCTTCTTCCTGAGCTTTAGCTTCAAATTCCCTACATCCTTTTGGCATAGCAGCATATGGGAAGAGGGAATGGGGTTGCAGTCAGTTCGTTACTTTCTATCTCTGCCACTCCTTCCTCCTCAGCAGAAGGGCTCCTAAACATTATTCCCCTGCTCCAGTGTAGGGTCCCTCCCATGGAAGAGTCTTCCAAAGACTTCTCCAATGTGAGTCCTTTTCATGGAATGCAGTTCTTCACAAACTGCTCCAGCTTGGGTCCCCCCACGGGGTGTAGTTCTTCAGGAACAGGCTGCTCCAGCATGAGTCCCCCACTGGGTTCAGTCCTTCAAGAACAGGCTGTTCCTGTGTGGTTCCCCCACAGGGTCACAAATCCTGCCAGGAACCTGCTTCAGTGTAGGCTCCCCTCTCCACAGGTCCACAGGTCCTACCAGCAGCCTCAGAAGGTCACAGCCTCCTTCGGGCACATCCACCTGCTCCAGTGTGGGGTCCTCCACAGCTATCTGCTCTATCTTAACCTCTAAGACCATAGTCTTCATGATGGACTGGAGGGGAATCTGCTCTAACACCTGGAGCATGTCCTCCCCTTCTTCACCAGTGCTGATGTCTGCAGAATTGTTTCCCTCACATATTCTCCCTCCTCTTTCTGGCTGAAAATGCTTTGGTGCAGGTTTACCTCTGTTTGGAGATTTTGTTTGTTTGTTTGTTTTCCCTCTTATGAAATACACTATCCCAGAGGCACAATCTCACGAGGCAATTGGCTGAGTGGCCAATGGTCAGTGATTCTTGGAGTCAGCTGATATTGGCCCTGTCGGATAAAGGGGAGGCTTCTGGCAGCTTCTCACAGAAGTGACCCCTTGAATCCCCCTGCTACCAAAACCTTGCCATGCATACCCACTACATATGGTAACTTTGTTTCTAAGTTAATAAGCTGTCATAATTATTTGATCAGCTTTTGATATCAATGAAATAGTGAAATAGTTCAGGGTTTTTTTTCTTTTTTTTTTCCCACCAAGTAGGATACATTGATAATTTCATCAAAAAAGAATCGATTTGAACTAGTCTTGATCTAGTTTTACAGAGAACATATTTAATGAGTTTGCAAAGGCCATATGATACTGCAGATTTTGGCTTTGGATGAGAATATTTCTACTAGAAATATCATTTTGATCAGGAAAGAAATGAAAATTTATCAGAAGAACAGAAAATGTGAAGTTATAGTAAAAAGGGATAACTGAACATTTTAGTCTACTCTAAAAAAACTTTCTGAATTTCTATAAAAAAGACTGTACTCATCTAAAGAATCTGTAAAAAAACCCACAAACCCTTTGCATACAGTAATTCAGTTTACAGCTTCACGAATGGTTCTGCATTAATCTGACAACTGTATCAATCTTGCAAATGATGAGTAATCACCTAGATTCAGGAATTTTTTAAATTTTACAGTACATAAGTATAAATAGGAAAGGACCACAGCTATATATAATAGAACACAGAAACCTAACTCAGGTGAAAAGGGACGGAAAAGAGTTCAGAACTGACTTATATTGTCTCTCAGTGGAATAGATGCTGTGGCAGGATCAAGAATCAACAGTCACACAATTTATACACAGTTGTACAGCACTTGCAAGCAAGACATTCGATGCAGAACGTGAGGAAGCAAGAGATGAATGTTTATCAGTTAGTCACTTGCAGTGGATGAGAATCTACACCAATAAATCTATTTTGTGATTGTTTCTTTTTTTTTCTTTGTGTATCACTTTGGATTATCTTTTGGAGCCCAAGAATTAAGCATTAAAGAAGTGAATTAGACTGATATTATTTAATAATTTATTAAGAAGATGTAGGAAGGGAGTTAGGCATGCACTAGTTTAGGAACCTATTCCAAGAACAAAGGCACCATGGAAAAATGACAAAAAGAATAAAAATAAGTTTTACACACTAAATCAATCCATTTTTTACTAGTCAAACTGTTCTGTACTAATATGTACCTCCCCAGTGTTGTGAGTAAATGTATGTATACATACATACGTATTTATTTGAATAACAGTTAAAAAAATAGAAGTAATTTGGATGGCAATGACTAAAAAAATTAGGCCAGCTTATAACTAAATGTTATTGAGTTAATTCTTTAGCAGTGCAGTTAGTTCATAGTTCTTACTTCTACTGAACATCATCACTACCTCTACAAAAGTATTACTCCTTAACAATTATATACTATTTTACCTGTGGTAGTGAAATCCCACAACTGATGCCATTCATTGAGAATTGATTACTCTGATTCTTGGTGGCTCTTAGTCACCAGTCAAGGTGGAAATGTGTGGCAGCTTTCTGATGATAAAAATCAGAACTAAAGCAGCATTGTATTCTCTGTTTTTCTTCCTAGTGGTTGGTGGGTTTATGTAATTTTTTACTTTCCTAATGATCACCTTGATCTGCTTTTTTTTGTTTGTTTTGTTGATTTTTTGGGGGGAGGGGGGTGTTTTGGGGTTTTGTTTGTTTTGTGTTTTTATTTTTGTTTGGTTTGGGGGGGAGTTTTGGTTTGTTTTGGGGTTTTTTTGTGTTTGTTTGGTTTTTTTGGTCTGAACAGTCATTCATTTTGTGCATTAGATAGAACACTTATCCAATTCTATGAATCTATGATAAATAAATTTTAAAAGAAAAAATCATCCTGAGATGAAAATTTGCTAAATTTCATTTTACTAAGCTTAAAATAAATAATACAATAGTTTTTATTATAAACATGATTGTGTGTGTATATATATACATATATATATTTATATGTATGTGTGAATTTCATTGTGTACATTATTTTGGTCTACAGAATGTTTCAACTGCAAAGACTTGACCTTTACCTATAGAGTAAAGTTCTACTGGAGATTTTATCTTTTATTCCTATACAAACGATTGCTCAAACAAAAAATATAATAGTTTTAGATGCACTGTCAGAAGTACTTCTTTTATCTGCCTTAACTGGAAATGGAAACACTTTTCCAGATACTGTCTTTGACTGCAGTTTTTCTTTCTACTTTGAAGCCTAGTGAGAGAGAGAGACTGAATACCTCTAAGCTTAAAGACATCTAGGACCAAAAACTAGAAATTGAGATCAAAGAATTTCATTATAGTTTTCTGATCAATACAGTTACTAGAGGTAATACTTCTTCCAAATGTTTCAAAGAAAAACTGAAAAATAAGTTTATGATATTTATTTTAGAGAAACATCTGCCCCATATGCAGGCTTGAGAAAATTTAAAACAAAATTAATTGAAGAAAAAAACAATGATGATGCACAAATGTGTGAATAAACTTTGAATTTTTTTCACAAGTAAATGAAAAGCATTAACATTATACTGCCAGTATGCCAAACTCCACTGTTCTCAGACTAAGGCTAAATGGAGAGTTTTCACACCAATTTTATAGAATTGGTGGAGGTATTTACAAACACATTTCAAGCTCGGAACATCAATGCTTCTCATATATTACTAGGAAGAGTTTTAAAAATAAGCTCTTTGTATAAGGATTCGTGACAGGAAACTGAATTGAAATATTTTTATATCTTACTTCCATTTTCCACTTATAAAACAAGTATATCAGATATTTTGCTTTGCAAATGTGAGTGCTCCACATATAAGCTGTTAACCTGTGTTCTCTGTGCTCTAATGCCACACATTATTACCTGTCACACCCCAAAATCTGCCATCTACCTGAGCCAAAGTCATGTATTATAATGAGCTGAATTCCCCATGCTACCTATGGAGAAGTGCAGGAATAAAAGATGCATTGATTTCAGCAACCTTTCTTTAAAAAGAAAGGCAACTTTGGTATTTGCAGAGAATTACTTTCATCTACGTATTCACTTCTATTTCTAAGACTTCATTGTGACAGTAGACAAAACTTCAGAAAAGAGCTATGTCACTCACAGAGTAGCATTTGGCCAGTCTATGAATCAGAAGACGCACAAATTTGGAATAGTAGGTACACCATGTTAAAACATTCCAGTCTTCTGGCTGGAGAGGTAGGAGAGAGAGAAGGTTTTTAATCTGATCTGTGTTAGAATAGAAGTTATTATCATAATTATCAGTCTAAATCATGTTCTTTGGAGGTCTAGTACTGTAACTCACCTAGCAAATACAATAGTATGACAAATATTTTCATGCATATTTAGTTATTTGATTTTTTGCATATTTTAGAGATATCTCCAGATTTATTTTTTTTTTTGGAGGGAGGAATCAGTAATTAATATATGTCAACTCAGAGAATCAAACTTGTTCAAATTTGTTGTTTCTGAAAATTTCAGTTGATATTATTGTAAGAATTATTACAATTATTTTTGGAAGGTTCATTTTACCTTGAGTGAACTTTCAGAACAGTTGTTTACCACCTTCTGGTACATTTGACTTACTTTTCATATAACTTTTCTACATCTGTTTGGGTTTTTTTTTGTTTTCTTTGTGTTTTTTTTTGTTGTTTGGGGTTTTATTGCCCTCCCTCCC
>JAOXXN010000395.1:137829943-137842507 GCA_026770055.1 Myrmophylax atrothorax
GAGTGTGTATTTGTACTTTCTTCTAGTTGTCTCTTTCTTCCTGTGAAATATATGTAGTTTTAGACTAAACGTGGTTTTTTTGAGAAGTTTTTTTCCCCTTCCCCTCTCTTTTCCTCGGTGTTGGGGGTGAGGGGGGAGCTCTGATTCCCTGTCTTGGAGGGTTGGCAGTTTGCCAGCTCAAACCAAGACACACAAGTAAATATGCAGAATGTAGAAAGACATAAAAGAATGGAAACTCGGAAAAAAAGCTCTTTATCTGCTCTCTTCCAAATACTGTAGAGAGAGGAGATTACAGACATGGCTAGTTTATGTTTGGGGATGTTTGGAGGGTTTTTTTCCTCTTTCAAAATTTATTGAAAACCTACTGACAGTTTATTTAGAAATTGGAAGATTTTTAGAAATCGGGAGATCCTGGAATCAGAGAACACAATGAGCCAAAAGATCATCTTGGATGACAGATATAATGAATGGGGCCTTCTAATCTCTTGAGCAGCATCAAAGTACTAGAACGTGCTAGATAAGGCTGCTCCAGACTGGTAAACCCAAGTACATTTGCTGTCTGTGTTTGTATTCTCAAACATAGAGAGGATTTATCTCTATTGAAAACTGGATTTCCATTAACCAGGATATTCAACCTGATCAATCAACATTTGAAACTAAACAACTTACAGAACAATTGTGAAAATTCTTAGAACTGAGATTTCACCAGATCATCCAGCTGCCTGATAAGCATGTTCAAATGGCTTTGAATATTCATTTTGGTGGATGCAGTTTTAGAGAAAACAACTGCAAACAGATAACACTATGTTTTGCTTTTTCTAAGATATGCATTTAAATAATTTTTAGATTTTCATGGAAATGTGAGATGTGAAGGTTATTGACATGGGAGGTTATTACTATAGGTGTCCAATATAAGGATCTGCAGAGCATGAATTTAGTATATTTCAAATATACAGGGATTCCTCCTGTGATAGTTTTGATCCAGGCCTTCTTTAGTAACCAGTTGTAACTAAGAAAATGCCCATTTCCCATGTATTCCACACTGGGTTTTTATGTTGCAGGAACTGCCATTGTCTGCCACACAGGAGATCAGAGAGAGTGCTGGCCTTCTCTTGAGGGAAGTTGGTGAGATTTTATTGTGCTGGTTTTTGGGGGGTTTTGATTGTACTTCTCTGTTCTGGTTTTTTGTCCCTCCTTTTTCCCTTTTCCCCTCAGGATCTCCCTATTGTATGTACAAATTGTAAATATCTGAAAAAATATGTATATATTCTGATACAACTCAGTTTTGTTCAGGCTTCTTTCAGTCTTTTGGGGTTTTTTGGTTATTTTTTTTCCCCCCCTCACTTAAAAGAAAGAGAGAGGGGGAAAGGGATGGGACATCTTGGCCTCAGCAAGGGACTCAGGCAAAACCAATACACCTGCTCTTCAGGATTTCTGGGAGGAGAAGTACAAATAGGTGGAAATGGGCATGTGTAAGAGACACTGTGTACTCTGGCAAAACAACTCATCTTGACTGTAAAGGAAGCCCTGGAAACAGAAGAAACACTGAAATTGAACAGTTATCCTAGTACTCCACTTCTCATCTGTGTTATATTAAAACAGGATGCAGCTGAATGTTTACAAATGCTTTTGAAGAGTTCACACAAAGAACACAATAGCTTCCAGAGGGACAGAGATTTCTGCTGAATTGTTTGTGTATCATTGTGACAGAAACAAAAGTATGATACACAGCCATATTGCTGAATGAAAGACAGTTTGTTCTTTTAGAAGAGGTCCCTCCTCTGGCCTTACCCTCACTGTAGAAAGAACAAAGCTTTCATTCAAGGCATTTGATTAAATATATAACTTGAAAAAACCAGGTCTAGAAATAAGAATGTTACTATGAATACCACCTAATAAAAGACCATGGCTAATCTTCTTTACATTATTTTCATTTCACTGCTGAATTATTAAACAGCAATTTTTCTACTGCTTTGAACTCTGAAATAGCATTTTCTGCAATACTTATGCTCTCTGATACACTGCATCAATCAAATCTGGCTGCCAGAGATTTCAAAAACTTATTGAGAAAAATGTGGTGATTTAACATGATGCCTGTGCTGAACGACTTGACAAAACTGTAAACTAGTGAGAACATTTCCATTACAATTAATTGTCTTCTATTAGCTCCCTAATGGAGTTTTGGTTAATTAACAATTATTTACATGTGAAATATTAACATATTTTAAACCAGTCTTTAACCCTCTCCCATTCTTCATTTGCCATAAAGCCATATGAAAATCTGTAAGTGAAGCTGTTGCTGAATCAAGGATTTTAGCACTGCTTCTGCTCAATAATAAAAGCTAGTTGTAGCAGTGATCACTACACTGGCATGAGATCACATACAGAAGAATGCTTCAAGGTACCATTAATCAGACTCACATTTATCAAGTTGCAGAGGGAGTCTCCTTCCTTCAGCCAGGGTAATGTGTTCCCTTCCGCATCATACGACATAGCTGCAGGCATGTGGCTGGTGTCCATGTCTCTACAATCAATCTCCTCCTTGACAGGAATAGAAAAATTTCATTTTTAGGTAGGTTACTTGGTATTTTTTTCACTGGGAAGAAGTTTTCTTAATTCTGTTTCATCATGGAGAAGTTACTGTTAATAATCTAAATGTAGTTTTCACTGTCATACAATAAAGTGAAAGTGATTTATCCTGCTATTAAATATGAAGTAGTTTGGATTAAAAATTATCTGAAAATCCCAGTTAAAATAAGAACAAAGAAATCATGGTTGGACATCTAGAATGCAGAAATCTAGTAAATGCAAAAACTCTGTATTCAGAAGTGTTGCAAACCAAATGAAAAATAACAGACTGAAAAATTGCTATTGACACCCCACTAAGAGCTGAAGCTGTTGTATGGCTGTTTTCAGAGAACAACACTTGTGACTGATGTGAACCTGACAACAGGGCTGAGCAACTTGTACATATAGGGCCATTTCAGCAGGCATGCTTCTTGGATCAGGAGAACTGGAAGCTGTGAGGAAAACAGAGCAAGACAAAAAAGGGGTTGACAGGGCTGCTGTGAGGCTGGCAAGCTCATATATAACCTGCTGCCCGGAAATAAGGTTGTGCCAGTAGAATCAGAATCTTGGACAGTCTTAAACCCACCCCGAGGCTGCATGGGGGTTGTAGGAGAGGATTGGGGGTGGTGAGAAAGGAGGTCAGATGGCTGCAGGCTGAGCAGGTGCCACCGAGGCCCTTGGCAATCAATGGCCACAATTGCTGTTTTGCCGGCAGGACATGCGATACCTCGGCTGGGCAGAAGGATGCATGGCAGAGCTGCCAGATGACTGAGGCTTGGAAGCCTGAAGGTGGGGATGGAAATGTGGAGCCTCCAGCCAAAAGTAGGAAATTAGTCAGGTCCAGTCTGGATATAGAACACTGCAAGCAGAATTGCAGTTCACTCAATTTTCCTACCTAATCTTGTCTTTCATAGGCTATTTCATAGGTATGCATTTTTTTTCTTTTATGTGCTTTATTATTTTTATTGTGTTTAGATAAACACAAAAATTTTAACATAGTTGTGAAGATTATTTAAGCTCATGTTAAAAATTTGTAGAAGAGAAGAGAACTGTATATCTTCAAAACATTCTTCTTTTGCACAGGAAACAAACTTTCAATTTCTTTATAGGAAAAGCATACATTTTTCCTATATTAACATAAAGAAGCAAAAATGAGAGACTCAATCTTTTAAAAACAGCGTGCATAAAATTAAGTTTCTAATTGTTTACTAGTGTTAATGTGAGTTGAGTTAAACAACAGCTGAAAACAGATATCTAAGCAAAACCTTAGTCAGCTAGCTTTGGAAATCTTGGCTTTAAGAAGAGCATAACATATGCATTCATCCACCATTAGTGATTCTGGCTTACTGAATTGGCTGGACACAGTGATGGATTTCTGTCTTGTCAGCACTTGTTTCTGTAGGAGGAATTGCTAGAGATTTGGTTATACATAATCTGGAAACAAAAGACACTTTATCAGGACTTCATTTCTTGTTTGTACTGTTTCAGTTAAAGCAAATTTTCAATCTTTTACTTGATTAATGTTAATCAGTCTGCTGGACTACTTTATCTGACTATACTTTGCTCTGACAACTGCATAAATATCAACTTTTGCAGAACATTCAAGAGGTTTGAATTTGATTCTCAAAGTTTGAGTTTCATGGTTCATCAGTATTTTCATGAAAGTATGAGCTATTATAGTCACAAAATATAATAATAATAATGTAGTATGTTAGCTGTAGAGATACTTTTTTGAGTTCTATTCAGCACATAAATTTATATATGTAAATAGATTATCAAAAATATATAAAAAAATGTAGTCATTATTGTAATGTAAGTCCATGGATAGAGCTGTTCATCGAATACATTCTGTGCACATTCTGTACAGAGTCCAGCCCAGTGACCTGAATAATGCCTCTGGATGGTGTTGTAATAAAAAGTTCTAAAAAAATTCCTGACTCTGTACAGGATTCTTCTATTTTTATTATTGCATATCTGGTTCTGTGGTCAAACGTATAATCCATCGGTCTGTGAGCAACTGTGCTGGTTTAAAGGTAAACCAGCAGGAGAAATGAACCCAACTCAAAAAGAGATTACAAGTCAGAGTTACAATAAATAGATTTAATAAAAATATTACAATAAATGCAATGATACAGGAAAAATTGGTTTTAACCCACAAATGCCAGATGTATAACCCAGCACCCTGGGGCACGAACAAGTGTTCGTTAGCCCCTGTACTCAGACCCACATGGTCCCCCAATATAAGAGGAAAGGAAAACCTGGTAGTGAGGATGATGGTTGCAGTCTGGTTGAGAGTGACAGTCAAAGTCTTGTCAAGGTTCTAGTCCTCCTCTGGATTGAATGAGTAGTACCAGAAGTTCTCAAACTCCAAGATTATATATGCTTATGTTCAGATGGGAATGCTCAGTACCTCCCCTAGGGCGAGGAGTTTCACAGCAGGTGATTTACTCTGAGTCATGGGGTATTTTTGGAATCCTTGATGGCCCATTAACAGACATGACCCCTCAGGCTGGGTGTTAAGGTGCTAATGGCTCCCCAGAGGTGAGTTTTCACACCTGAGTCATTGGTGTGAAGACAGGAACACTCCACTATCTCACAGGGTCCTCTAACACCCAGCCTGTAGCATGAGGTGTCAGGTGGCCCTGGGCAGCTGCTGCAAATTCTACATTGTTAACAGCTTGCTAAAAACGATATAGCGGGTGTAGAATACACAGTTTTTGTTACACTCACACAATAAGAAGCTGGTCCTGGCCACTCTAACAAGGACAGCAACATAAACAATAGCATATGTTTATAAATGACTTGCAAATAAAGTTGGAATTGTATTTAAACAGAGGCCACAAAGCCAGAAATCCTACACTGTATCTAGGCCTAGTTGGCTTGGTTTTAAAATTTCTTTGTCTCATCTTCTGTTATTGTTCACTGAAAAGCTTCACAGGAAGTTTGCATATTGATGTGATCTAGTAATCATTTAGTGGTTTTTGAAGTTTCATTTTGCAAAAATTAACTTTGTTTACTTGGCTTATGAAGAAAAGAAAAATACAGAGACAAAAGCAATTTATGAAAGGGGTTAAAAAGAAAAGAGAATGGCAAATATCACATTCTTTCTTTTTTCCATGAAGATCACATTTCGGAGGAGGCTGGTATATCATTTTCTCTCAGATAAGAAGCTTAATTTTCTTTCTTTTGTTAATACAATGTATTCTCTTGAATACCCCCCTGAAAACTCCCTCTTTCCTTCTCTCTGTTGGGAAGTTAATCTACAACCTAATCCTTTTTCTACATTAGAAAGGATGAAAGAATCACAGATTTTCTTTACATTTTGCTCTCAGGTGGATGATAAGTGCAGTCAAGGAGTTATTAACTGTTCATCAATAGTTATTAGTGTGGTCAGCAGAGTTAGGGCAGTGGTCATCCCCTGTACTCAGAACTGATGAGGTTGCACTTTGAATCCTGCATTCAATTTTGGGCTCACAAGTAGGACATTGGGGTGCTGGAGCATGTCCAGAAAAGGGCAATGAAGTTGGTGAAGGGTCTGAAGCACAAGTTTTATGAGGAGCAGCTAGAGGAGCAGCTAAAGGAAGGGTGCCTGTTTAACCTGGAGGAAAGGAGTCTCATGGGTGACCTTATTGCTTTCTACAACTACCTCAAAGGTAGTGAGGTGAAGGTTGGTATCTTCTCCCAAATAACAGGTGACAGAACAAGAGGAAATGACCTCAAGTTGTGCCAGGGGAGATTTTAATTGGATATTAGGAAAAGTTTCTTCCTTGAAGGGGTTGCAAAACATTGGAACAGGCTGCCCAGGGAAGTGCTGGAGTCACCGCTCCTGGTGGTATTTCAAAGTTGTGTCGATGTGTCACTTAGAGACATGGTTTAGTGGTTGACTTGGCAGTGCTGGGTTAACAGTTGGACTCAATGGTTTTTTCCAACCCAAATGATTCTGTGATTCTATGTTTTTTTCCCACAAATAAAAGCAAACTTTGAAGACCCCTGCAGCACTCCTGCATATAGGGTCCTTGCTGTGATCCAGCCTCATGGCATTTATCTCTGTCCATGGCAGGAGGGGTTGGAATTAGAAGATCTTTTAGCTCCTTCCAAACCATGATACTATGGTTCTATAGAGCAATCTTTTCAACTAGATATCACATTTGCTGTGAGCAGCTGTCCTCATGGAGTTTACCCTGATGGCAGATCCTTCAAAAGCACCCCACTTCTCTTTTCTTGCCTTCATCAATGCAACTCCTTATGAAAAATCATATCAAGAAATAAAAATATTGAAAAGAAGGAGACATAATGCATTCTTTCTTGTTAATTACTAAGCAGACAGATTTTTTTTGCTTCCTTTACAGTAATTTTTCTTTGAATACAATCTTTTTTGTCTCTCTACCAATTTCTAAAATAAAGCTGAAAAACAGCTACCACCTGCTTAAAATAGGGTAGTTCCTTTGCTAGTGACTTTAAAGAGAGAGTGGGGAAATCTGCTGCAAGTTTCTATTGATCAAACAGCCATTCTCTCCTCTAGAAACTGTGATTCTGAAATGTTCAATTCTTTTTTCTCTCCTGTCCATTGGGTTAAATCTGCTCTTGCTTTGAGACCCAGCTTAAGATCTCTCAGGTTCTGCCTTCAGATTCTTACTCTTCTTCTGTCTTTTTTCTTCATTTGTAAAAGGCCTCATGCTTTAGAATTTCCACATCTTTAAGTCAGTCCTCTGTAGATAAAGCTTAATACATTTGAACATGGCTAACTCATTAGTTAAAGTGTTAAAGTAACAATCTGAGCATAAATTGCACATAAACAAACTTGCTAAGTGTTATATCACACAGCTCATATCCACATATGAAACAATGCCTTGTATTGTGTTGGTATTTTTTTTTTCCTTCTGTAATTTTATGTAAAAGTCCCACACCTTTTTCATCCCTCTCTCTTTCCATCTTTCCTTCTCGCTTTTATTCCCCTTCTGACCACCCCTTTATTTCTTTCTCCTTCCTTTCTCTTCTATTCTTCCTCACCACCTCTTTCCCCTTCCATTTCTTTCCTTGTGGGCAAATACACAGGTTCCACCGTGACACCAAGTTCTTTCAACAGGAATTCTCTGCACCTTTGACAAACCCCTGTTCAGATGACTGGTTTACCATACCTCTTTGGATGTACCTGTTCAAGAGTTAAACATGAAATAACCACTGGATTACATAGGCATGACAAAGACTGTCAGGGAATATGTGAGCTCAGTGTTTATCTGGAGAACTGAAGAATGTAACAGTAGCAGCACTAGGTCCAATCACAGCTGTTTATTTGATTTCCAACACAAGCTTTTCTCACCACAACCTGCTCTGGTTACATTATTCTTGGTAGCCCAACTCTAGGTTTAAGGACAGGGTAGGTATGTTGAGAAAAGCCAATACACTTGGATAACCTCATTCTGTCATAGCCCTTGAAATGGAATGACTGGACTGTTTTTCACTGATGGTAGTGTAGATCATGTGCAAGTGTAACCCATCTTGACTTTCTGAGCTCTCCTGTTTTGTATTGATAGTATCTACAGATGATTTCTACGTGAAATCTGGCAAGTAGAGCCTCTATGAGCGGAATCATGGTTAATATTAACATTTTCTAATTTGTGTTTTTCTGATTATCTAAAATTTAGAGACTGAAGCTATTTTTTAAATTATTGTTATTAAATATTATTTATAATACACTAAATTACTTTTCTTTCACTTTCCACCTCCTTTTTAAATGGAAGAATACCCTAGGGCTCACACGTACAGAAATATCTTCCCTGTTCTAAAAGTTGTATCTGTATCCATTTTATTTATCTCCATATTTATCTCCATTCTCACCACTTCTTCTAGTGGGAACACTGCATTGTCCGCTGGATGAAATTAAAAGATAAGAAAACAACAAAAACTCTTGCTCGGGAAATAAAAATAGTTATTTGGGGCTCAATATTTCAAGGGGATTGCTTGTGGCTCCACAGGAACTTGTGTTTGACAAGTCTGAATTTTGCATTACAAAACATTTCCTGAGGAAAGAATGTTTTTCAGCTCTGTTCTAGAGGAGAATGAAGTGCAAAGGACCTTACACACTCTGCTATAGTTCATTCTCACACTCATATGAACACATCACAATTTTAATCTCACTCACTTCTCTCCCTAATGCTTCATCTGCAAGAAGCCAGTTTGTATTCAGAAGTTGTTTTTTTGGGAACCCGTCTATAAATTTGACCGACTGAGTTTCATATCTGTGTAGTGTAATGACTGCATTAAATAAGAGACTCTAAGAGAATTATAGAGGCAACAACAATGTTAAAAGTGGAATGTTAAGAATAATAACATACATGTAATTTCTGGAGTAAAGACTTCTATAGATCCTTCTGGAGTAGGCTCTGGACATCATTTTCCTTTACTTTCCCCATGTAGATCCGCTGATTCAATGCCTCCTACAGGATGCTTGTCCTGCTAAGAATGCACCGACACATCTAAGACAAATTGAAATAGAAGTGGTGTTAGTGAGCAAAGATAAACGAGAGCTATAGTACAGTATGTAAAGTTATGTGGGGAAAGAGAGATGAGTTATTTTCTATACAAGTGGAATAAGGATACATGTGCAGGGTCTCAATATACAGATGGGTGACAAAGTCAGGAAATATGTTGTACTTAAGTCTGTCATCACAGATGAGGAGGCAGTGAATGTTTTCTGCTTCCTCCGTGTGTGTAGGAGTGCTACTGCTGGGCCTGGCACCTACGGATACCAAGTATTACACCATTTTTCATAGCTGAAGATGCAGACTAGAAGAACTGTTCTCCCAACTGTCCTCAGAGGGATATGATAGCTTAAATATTCTTGTGGGACAGTCAATTTTTGTATGACAGGAAGGGATTTGCCTGGATAGTCAGGAGGTCTTTCAATTAGCACCAGCTACCAGTGCTTCCACTACCTTGGATCAATTATATCATCATGGTTGTATAGTCTCGATATGGTTACTGTAACTGCATCTGGCCTTGCTTTGATTACGCGACAAGAGTCATGAATCAAACCGCAGTCTCTCTTTCAGTTGGTTTATAGCCATAATTATGTTCCATGTGTTTATTGTAATTTACATGCCTGTCAGCTGGGAAGAAGAATGCTTTATAGAATTATTCTAATTTTATCAGTTGTAGCAAATGCTCTTATCTCTACTGCCTTTCGCTATCTGTGAAATTGATTCTATCTTTATACTTCTTATTTTCCTTTTTTAAAGTTCAATCTAGCTAAAGGGAGCATCTTTATATTCTCAGTAGTAAAATAAAAATTGCACGATAACTCAAAATGTGGAGTAGGCTCCTAACTCACTTAACCTTTGTAAAATAAACCTTATATTACTTTCTAAACCAATCACCTGGTACAGATAACTCTTAAAAGCTCATCACTGTGTTGAAACCAGTTTATATACCAGTTTTTACATCATGTTGCCATGAAAACATCCTAAGATATAGTCTATTCAAAAATGAAAGATAAATTTTCATAACCTGTTTTTTATCAGCATTTTAAGCCTTTAAAATGTAGTTGGTTTAGTTACACATTCATTGTTATCATTTATATGTGTACTTCCAAGCTTATTAATTTTCTCTAAAGCAAATTATGAGGCTATATATGTGCAAATTAAACTTATTCCATGTATTATGTTTCTTGACACAACCAAAGGTGTGAGTGATTTTGAGACCTCCTATAAATGCCTTCTCCTATAGTCTAAAATGAAATATGAACTTACATGTTCAGAGTTAAATGTTCATAGAGAACTATTGTGCCATCGACTCCATCTTTAGTTGATAGAAGTAGCCTGCAGGATGTGGCAAACTTTAGTATTAAATTTTTTATCCGCAGCTCACAGGAGATAAAAATTTACTTTCGGTCATTCCCAACTCTGGAGATGCCTTTTTTACAGTCATACTTGCAGAAGAGACCACACAGACAATCTGTGCCTTACTAACACCAAGATAGGCAGTTAAATGCCACTCTGACTCTCAATCCCGTTAGATCTCAGAAACTAAGCAGAGTTGGGCCAGTTAGTGCTTGGATGGGAGACCTCCTGGGAATACCAGATGCTGTAGGCTCTAGTCCTGACAACTTCACTGTCACCATCCAAGCTTGCTTGGCCATGACAGATGAACCCTAGGAGTTAAAGGGTGGGTCCAGTTTTCTGCATGCTGTGCCTCACCTGAAAAATCCACTGTGCAGGCTTGAAGGACACATTCATGTGGGTAGAGCCCTTCCCAAATCTTCATTCGTGAAACCAGGCCATCATGATGATGATGACCACCAAGGCTTAAAGTAGAGGTAAAGGGACCAGGATAAAAAGTCTGTATCTGCTATTCAGAGATGAGGATTATACTGAAAAAGAACATTTTATTTTAGTATTTTCCCTTAATGGGGTGTGATGGGTTTGGTCTAGGTTTCGAGGGAGGAGTTTACTACTTGGTGTGCTGCTTCCAAGGGAGGGCACGTGGAAGCAGAGGTCCAGCCTGGAGAGAGAGATCTTTTCGTTCTGCTCAGTTCTGTCCCTTGGGGTGGTGAGATTGTATCCTTGCTAGTTTGTTTTCAAAACTTTGATTGTATTCTGTTTGTTGTGTGTCTGTTTTCTTTTGTCCCTTCTCATTCCCAAAACCCCCTTCCCCCCTTTTCCCCCCTTCCCTGGGGACCCCTGGGTGGGTACAATTACGTGTGTAGTGATAAATGTTAGAATATATATATATACATTAATTCAGTCCGGTTTCGTTTGAGTTCTTGCTGTCTTTTCAGGGTTTTTTTTCCCAGTCCCAGCAGTTCAGGCCTGGCAGGAGAAAGCAGGGCTAAACCCAAGACATGGGGCTTCTTGGAATTTTACCAAAATGTCCATGAGTCTGAAGGCACAGTTTCCAAACTGCAATGTCATCTTCTCACTAAGAAATCTCCACTTAGAGATTAAAATCTTTCCTGCAGTTTCTAGTAATTAAGATTCAAAACCATGATGAAATGTACAAAATAACCAGAAAACAGAAAAAAATCACAATTCAGGAAATAATATTAAAAACCTAATAACATGTAAGCATTCATTGAGTTCTAGAGACTTACGATTTTCAAAGCCTTGTATTTGGTGTGACAATAATTACAAGTTCCTCCAAAACTTCTGCTGCTGATTGTCTGATGCAACCAGAACTGACCAGAGAATCAATGCCATTCTGAAGTAAGTTTTCATGTTTTGAAATTTATTTTTTTTTCCATAGTAAAACAGTGAAGATGCCTTCCTGGAAACAGTGTTCTGAGAAAAATGGAATTTTAAGAAAAATTTTGGCTGAACTATGAGCTGTTGGATTTGGAAACTGTAAGTGGCCTGGTGTTAGCTTGAGGCTGGGGGATACTTTTCTGTATCCAGTATTGTATACTTCTATTTCAGTTACCTTTCCTGACTTACCAAGGGCAGACAGTCTCATCCCAGATCAGGCTGAACTGGGAAAATAGAAGTCTTTGGCACAGTGCTTTGCCCTCATTCCATCTACAGGATCTAACTTTTATGTACTCCCTAAAAACCCTCCCAAAGAAAACAACTTGATACTTTTTGCATTTTATGGAAGCTTTTTAAAATTGAAAAAAAAAAAAGGAAATATAAATAGCTACATCTACATGGAAGTGCAGATTGCAAGGCTTTTTTAGGCTATGCTGTCAAATTAAACTCTTCTCACCAATATAAATTACTCCTTCATGTGAACAAATCTCTGTGTCTTGGGGCCAATCATGGCACAACAGCAAGCTTAAAAGTATTTACAGGATCAGCTGCCATTAAGCTTGAGACCAAAAGTAACAAAACCAGCAACCAACATCTTGGCAAAATAATGGCATCATTTTAAATAAATGCAAAAATGCAATGTCCTAGTTCAGCAGATGGGACCAGTTATCTCTGTGTACGGGTGATCAAAGCCATGTATTCTACCCCCTCTATTCATTCCTGAGAACAATGGACCATTTGCAGCAGCTGCCCAGAG
>JAOXXN010000395.1:137842859-137857690 GCA_026770055.1 Myrmophylax atrothorax
ATTGTTATTAAAATTGTAATTCTGACTCATAATCTCTTGTGTGGAGTTCCTTTCTCCTGCTGGTTTACCTCTAAACCGGCACATGCAAGAATTAAGAGTATTCTGCAGCTGCTTCTGAAATGGGAAGGAATTGCATTTTATTGTGTGTTTTGTTTCCAGTAACTTATGACCTCAACTGTTTTCCACTGCTTGCTCCAACTACGTATATGAAATATCTTCTTTGACTTATGGTCAATTAAACAATTAAATGTTAAGACAAAGAAAACTGAGAATCACTGTTCTGAGCACAAAATTCTTCACTAGAGGATAGAGAAATGTTTTAAACATTTGAAGTGTATAAGATACTACTGGTAGTTCTTGTGGCTATTAATGCAAAGATAGTCAAAGAACATTTTTGAGATAAGAGAGATAAACCGTATCTGTGAACTCATCTCTACTTGTTGCTTGTCCTTTTTGTTCTTCACTAGTCCATAGTGAATGATACGCCAATATGAGAGATGCTCAAAGTAGAAAATTACTTGCAGAATGTGTCTAACCTGTCGTATTAAGGCAATTAGGAGGTGATAAAGGATAGTCTTTCTTCAGGTGCTCATTTATTTGGCAGAGAAGTAGAAAAATTACTAAGATATTATTCAGAAAAATAGGGAAGATAAATAAATTAATTTAGCTCAAAAAAAAGTCTGACTCCCAAAAGTAATTTAGAAGGATCACTACAACATGATAAAGAAGATGGTGGCAACAGAGTCTATCAATACATGCACTAACATCTCTATGATAACTGACACTTTACTCAGTAGAAAAATTCTAGTTTTCTATATATTTGAAACTCTTGCCTTAACTTTTTTTCCTATATCCCACTGAAATACAGAAAACTCAATAGATTTCCATCAGTTGCACAGTAAAAAACCTTCAACTTTAGGACCCTTCCCTTATTGTTACTCACTATAAGGTTACCAAAAATATGCAGGAATAAGGGAACAGAAAATTAAAATTACAATGTAGAAAAAAATAATTTTTCTTCATCTGGGAAACAAAGAAAACATGAACATGTCTAAGTTACACTTGAGAGCTTACACTAACCTGCAGATATAAAAATCATAGAATCATCAAGGTTGGAAGAGACCACTGTGATCATTCAGTTCAACTGTCAATCTAGCAAAGCCACTGTAACCCCTAAACCACTGAACCATGCCAAATCCAGAGTCCTGTTAAACATGTCCAGGGATGGTGAATCCACCACCTCCCTGGGCAACCGATCCCAATGCCTGGCCACCCAAACAGTGAAAAGCTTTTTCTAATGTTTAATTTAAATCTTCCATCTCAGCTCAAGGTCATTTCCTCTGGTCCTCTCACTTTAGACAAGATAGAAAAGACTGGTCCCTACCTCACTGCTATCTCCTTTCAGGTAGTTATAGAGAGTGATGAGGTCTGCCCTGACCTTCCTCTTCTCAAGACTAAACAAACCTAGATCATCAACCATTCCTCATAACAAATGTTTTCTAGTCCCTTTCTGAGTTGCTTTTGTTGCCTTTCACTGTACATGCTACTGGACCGCAATGTTCTTTTTAAAGTGAGGGACCCAGAACTGGACACAGTACTCAAGGTGCAACCTCACCAATGCCAAATACAGGATGATTCTTGGTCTAGTCCTGCTGGCCACACTGTTCTTGATAAGATGCCATTGGCTGCCTTGGCCACCTAGGCACACTTCTGGCTCATATTGAGCCAGCTGTCAACCAGCATTCCCAAGTGCCTTTCTACAGCACAGCTTTCGAGCCACTCCTCCCCAGCCTGTAGTGCTGTATGGGGTTGTTGCAACCCAAGAGCAGGAGCCATCACTTCACCTTATTGAACCTCATGCAGTCGTCCTTAGCCCAGTGACGGAGTCTGTGCAGGTCTCTCTGCAGAGCCTTCCTACCGTTGAGCAGCTCAACTCTCCTACCCGATTTAGAGCCCTCTGCAAATTTACTAAGGGTACACTTGATCCCCATGTCCAGATCATCAATAAAGATGTTAAACAAGACTGGCCTCAAAACTGAGTCCTGGGAAACACTGCTAGTGATCAGCTCCAAGTAGATTTAGACCCTTTAACCACAACTCTCTAGGCCTGGATATCCAGCCAGTTTTTTACCCAATGAAGAGTCCACCCATCTAGGCCATGAGTAGCTAGTTTTTATAGGAAGACGTTGTGAAAGATGGTGTCAAACGCTTTACTGAAGTCTTAGATGACATCTGCAGCCTTTCCCTCATATCCTAAGTCGATCACATTGTTGTAGAAGGAGATCAGGTTGGCTAAGCGGGACCTGACTTCCATAAATCCATGTTGGCTGGGGTTGATCACCTGGGTGTCCTGCATATGCTATGTAATCACACTCAGGATGATTTCTTCCATAACCTTGCCTCAAACCAGGTTTAAGTTGACAGGCCTGTAACTCCCCAGATCATCCTTCTAAACCTTCTTGTAGATGAGTGGTACATTTGCTCATTTCCAGTCAGCTGGAACTTCTCCAGTTAACCAGGACTGCTGGTAGATGATTGAGAGTGCTTTGACAAGTAATTTTGCCAGTTCCCTCATTACTCTGGGATGGATCCTATCAGTGCCCATAGAATTGTGAGTGTCTAATTGGCCTAGGAGGTCACTAAATATCTCCTCCTGGATAGTGGGGGCTTCACTCAGCTCTCTGTTCCTAACCTCCAGCACTGGGAGCTGAATATCCTAAGGACAACCGGTCTTGATATTAAAGACTGAGGCAAAGGATATGCCTCAGTCTATAAAGAATCACATAGCTTTATTTATTCTAGTTTAAGAAATATTCTTACAAAAAGGTATCTTAAAAATGAACAATTTTCTCCAATTATGTTTGCTCTAGTTGCAGTACAAGTTTGTCATTTTAGTAGTACAATTGTCAGTCTGGAATCCAGAAAATCTGAAATAATATCCTTTTTTCCTATTGTCTTGCTGAAAAATCCTGTGAAGTTTCTCACCCTTTTCTGTGACTGAATTGGTAATAAAAAACATTTCTGTAGTAAAGCTTGCAGTACAGATGTTAATGTATTAAATCCTACTCTTGTGCCATATTCAAAACAATTTCTACAAGTTTTTTCTGACAGTGCTTGGAAAGAACAAAGTATTTATGATGGTCATATTTACCTCGGTCATAGCAATTACATCTTTGAAATGTTCTACAGGACTTCACAAGACTTTCCTTTACTGATCCATGTTCATCAGTAAATATTCTCTGAATTCAATCATTGAAGTCAACACAGCTAAGCCAATTTACATCATTTTTTAATACGTTAGCTAGGAGATTTCACTTGCCCCCCAGCAGTTTTGATGCCTAATGCATCACCATGGGCTGAAAAATTATTTTTAAGGCACACCTTTCTGGTTTATACTTTGCATTCTACACTTATTCAAACTCCTACTTCAATTGGAAAATGCTAATACAGTGAAGCATATGCATGTGTACTTTTGCATATACAAATATTTTTTTAATATTAGAGTACTCAGTCATGCATTAAATATTTTTAAAGTGTTCTTTGAGGGGTTAAGAAATACATTTTGCATTTGTCTTTTGCAGCCTTGTCCCTCTGAAGCCTCAAATAAAATATTTCTATTAACATATCTACTATACCTTGAGGCTAAAACTTCTAAATATTAGATTAGAGATGCAAGATTTTTTTAAAGGTTTTAAAATGCTTTTCTTTAGTATTGCATTATAAATAATTGTGCAGCATAATTTTTTTTTGCTAAAAAAACCCCATATAACTGAACGTGTATGTTGATTTGATGTTAATGTTCTTTATAATATGATATATTTTTGTAACACAAAGGACAAAAAAAAAGCCACATAATTTCTATTGTAGGATATTGTTTCTGTTTTAACTCCCATTATCCCACAGTGTTGAAGGACCTGAGTACATGTCTTGAACCCAGAAGGAGCTGATTCAGCCTAAATTAAGTCTGTGTTGAGATCATGTCATATTTTAAACTGATTATGCCAATATGAGAGATGCCCAAAGTAGAAAGTTGCTTGCAGAATGTGCCTAGCCTGTTGTATTAAAGCAAATAGGATAGGTGATGAAAGATAGTCTTTTTTTCAGGTGCTCATTTACTTGGCAAAGTAGGAAAATTACTAAGACATTAGCTTTCAAAGTAATAATCGTTGACTACCCAAAAATCATGTTCATTTAAAAAATCCCCAAATATTTTCAGTGTTCTACAAAAAGGCTAAGGCAAAATTCAGTGTCACAATCTGCATCCTGCAGGTAGGCTTCATTCTACTGCCCTTGGATCTCAATAGTGACTTGAGCTACGTTATTCTTCCTATAGTCCCTTAAAATCAGTAGAGAGAAATATACAAACTCACACAGTACTCTTATCTGACTTGTTTTGGACAGCATTTTTAAAAGGAGAGAAATTGTTCATGTCCTTCCCTGACTAACCTACTGTGTTACAGGCAGATATAAATATTGTAAAAACTCTGAAGGATGCAATTTAATTTCTAGAAGTCTGTTGGATAAAAGCATGATAAGCAGTAATTACAAAATATATACCTAACATTAAACACCAACTACAACAGCAACAGTTTGCATTGTAACACTTTAGTAATTTATAATTGGCATGAAATTCGCAAACTTGGCTCTAAAGATCTGGCAAACTGGATGTAAAGAATGAAACAGCTGATGGAGATAGAGAAACAATAAAGCAATATCAGCCATTTAGATTGACTCCTAGTGTATCAGGAGTTATAATGCTGTACACCTTTTAAAGAATCGCAAATGTTCACTATTTACTGTATCTTAGCTTATCCCAGAATTAATTTTTTAACAAGGAGTGTGCTGTCAACAACACTGGCTCCAAACGTCTTGTGAGAAGGCAAGAAAGAAAATAAGTTTCTGGACTGTCTAAATTTAGATCATCTTCTTGTAGTTCTGTATCTGATAAGTTAGGAACAGTGGTTGTCTTTCCCAGGACAACGGACTCTAGGTCTGTCTTATTTATCCAAACTGTCTTTGTCCTGTTGATGTCTGCTAGTTTTGAGAGGGGGCTAAGAGAGCAAGACTTTGCTTTCTCCCTTTCCAAAACCTTCAAGCAGAGATACCATTATGCAATGAGCCAATCCTTTGAGATATCCTTTGAAGTAACAGGTGCTTTGTATTTGTCTTCTCTAGACAAACGAAAATTACCCTTTCTTATTCTGTGGAAAGTAACTCTTGTATATTAAAGCTTCACATCTCCTTTTCTAAATCAAAATGGCCTGTACTTGGCAGAGTCAATAGGTTGAGTAGTTTCTGTAAAATACTTTCTGTTGTCAACTTGATGAGTTATCTTCATCTGTTGCCTGACTCCATAATAAAAGGTCTAGGATCCAGGATGAGCAGAAAGAATGTAGAAGTCAGAGGTATTTATTTTTTCTTTGCCATTTTGTCTGTTTACAAGATTCATATGCCAAAATAATTCCCTCATTATTTTCAACATACTATATATACCCATATACATGATTTTACTTCTCAGATAGAGGCTAATTCCCTTTAAATGGAGTTTCTGGTCTGCTACTCAGAAAATCTACATCTTCACATAAGTTGCAGCATGGAAGAGTTCCCTGTGATTTGTGTGAGACAAAAATAAAATAAGTCCAGGTTTGTGAAGTTATAGAGTGGCATTCCTTTATTTGAAATTCAGCCAATAGGAATTTGCTATCAAAATATTTTTTGATTATTATGAGACTTAACCTAATCATATCTAATCAACTATTTTTCCAAATCAGTGATTCGGGAGCCAAATATATGACCATCCCACATCACAGATTCCAGAGGTGGAATAGGTAACATTCTGTAAAATATAAAAAATATTTCAGGTTTTCTGGTTACTTCATTTAGGCTTGGTTTTTTGATTGTTTGGGATTTGTTTGTTTGTTTGGTTTTTTTTGATTTTGTTTTCTCTTTTGGTTTGGGGTTTTTTTTTGTGGACTTTTTAGCTTTGGTCTGTCTTTCTTTCACTTATTTGCTCCTGCTGTTAAGGTTTCTATCTATTTTCAAGAAACCTTCAATCATGTCTTTATTTTGGTGTGTTTTTTACTGAAATGTAAAAATAATAAATCATAATTCTATATTTTGTTTCATCAGTTCTAATATGAAAGATCAATACCCCAAAGTCATAAATACACATGAGAGTACTCATTTTCTCTATGTACTTATTCATGCAAAACTGTCTTTAATCAAATCTAAATAAAGAGAATAAGAGAAACAATATATGCCAATGCAGATCTGTTTGAAAGGCCAAGAACACAATGTGATTTATCATTTGGAAGGTAATGAGAACTTTAAAATGCAAATGAAAAATGTGTGAAGAGAATCATGGTAGCAAATATATAACACTGCAAAATCTTGTTTGGTTTAGGACACAAACAACTTTACTAGTTCAGAACAAATATCTACATAAATTCTGAAGAGATATTTGAACATTGTTAGCTGTGTACTGAGAATACATAATTTGAAACAAGATTAAACTACAAAAAATTTCCTTGGCACACTTGCACTTAAATAAAAGCTTATAATTTACACAAAACATAACTACATTTTTAATATGTAAAAGGCACATTAATCATGCAAGTGCTAGAGAATCCTTGGAAGAGCCACATTGCTACGTGTCAATGTAAGAACTATTTCTAGACACACTGATTGTTTTAATTTCACAGTAAACATAAACTGTCCCAATTTAACCAAGTATTTAATAATTTAGATGATCACATACCAATGGAAAGTAATGTTTTCATTTCCCTGACAAACACGCTGATCTTTAAAATGAGAAGCAATCTCTCTGTTTTATTGGCACTGGATGAGGAGATTTTAGCATTTGATTGTGTGTCAAGAATTTTCATTTAATTCTTTTTCCTGTTTTATTGAAGAACACTGCCATGTTCCTGCTACCTTACATTTGACACAGACAGTAAATTCTAATTCAACTCATAAATTTCTTAAACTTAAACAATCCTAAACTAATCATAATGTGTTTAAAGTAACATATGAGCTTATAATGGTTTTCATAGGTCTGAACTGGGACAGTTTAATTAAAGAATGCTATTTGCAGTCTGATGTGCCATCAAGGGATGCTACAATGTGTGCATGAAGAAACACTCTTCTGGGATTCCTCCAGAAATTTATTTTAGTTTGTTCACTGAATAGTGCAAATAACATAGTTTATGTTTCTTGTGGGGAAGTCTAGGAATGAGGAGACCTCAAGAACAGAAGCACAGTAATCATTAACAAAAACCTCAAAATTTACTTTCTGAATTGGATAGATATACTAGGTGGGATTTGATTGCTGTTCTGCAAAAAAAAATGCATGTGTATCACACAGACATCACAGAGTCACACTCACTGTACAGAGCAAACTCACATCTGTCAAGGCTTCTGGTCCAACTCTGACCAGTAATTTCAATTCAAGAGAATTACACACTTGCTACAGCTGGCAAGGTATTTAAGAGTACACAGAATTAAAGAATGGTTTGGGTTAGAAGGCACCTTAAAGATCATGTAATTCACACACCCCTGTCTTGAGCAGGGACATCTTCCACTAGATCAGGTTGCTCAAGGCCTGGCCCTGAAAAATTCCAGGGAGGGATCATCCATAACTTCTCTGAACAGACTGTACCAGTGACTCAGCAGCCTCACATCATCTTACTACTATATGCCCTTGTAAACAGTTCCTCTCCACCTCTCTTCTAGCCCCCCTTTAGGTACTGGAAGGTATAAGGTCTGACTATCTTTATACATAGTATTTCTACACTGGACTCAGCTTTCAGCATGGCTTTGAATGTGTTCCCCCAAGGTGGAGGGGAATAAAAAAGGCTATTTTTTTCACTCTCTTTTTAGTTTGGGTGGTTACAAAATTGGTCAGTGGCCTTGCTGCTCATGTGACCCTCAGGCCAAATAGTTGTTACCTGGATTATAATTAGTTTTTCACTTCCTGCTATAAATGTTTTATAAGTATGTAAATTTATTTAGAGTGCCTTTTTGGATCTTTCAAGTGAAAAGCTGTAGCACTGTAATAAAACAGATGTATACGGAAGAGCTTTTGAAAAAACTTTCTGATAACTATTTCCTCTGCTTCATTTTTCTCTCAAATACCTTAACATGTCAATGAGTAAGGGCTGGGAAGACAGAGCAAAAAATCTCACCAATCTGAGAACTGATTTTGGATTTTCTTCACCTAATGATATATGTTATGTTTAGAACTATTCAAAACATGAGACTGGCGGGAACTGATTAAAAGATGTTCATATGTTCTTTTAGGTTGTTTATTGTAACAAAAACCTCAAAGTTATTCCACATTTCAAACATAAAAATCAACATGCAAAGGTAAAATGTCATCGAGCTCAAGGAATCACAGAATAGTTAGGATTGGAAGGGAATTCCTTCTTTCCCCTTAAGGGTAAGTTGTCACAGGGACCACTGAAGATCATCCTGTCCAACCACCTGCCAAGGCAGTCACCTAGAACAGGTCACACAGGAACACATCCAGGTCTATAATCGTTAAGTGAATGTGTCTTTGAAATAACATACTATGTTTCAAATATCTGAAAAAGGCAGTGAAATTTGTCTCAGCTATGACTTCAATGAAATCAATCTTTGCACTCTGAATTCCACCCCTGTGTATAAAATCTGAAGGTAGCTTCTTTGCTTAGGACTGAAGAAAATGTTAGTGCAGAGAACATAAAGTCTTCCATTTCCCAACAGAACGTTTACTTTATTTTGTTGCTCTGGTTATCATAATTTTGCATGAAGGTGTTCTTTGAGGACGAGTTTTTTAACTCTAATAATTTTAACTTAAATTTGAGCTTTGCTAAGTGTAAGACTTCTATGTAGAACAAAACTGTCATGTGCCAGTCTAGAATATAGTTTTCTTCTAAGAAGAGTCATTGAAATATATAATTTTAATAACAATTTACACATTTTAATTATGATTAAGATCATGAATTTTAATTGTAAGTTTCCTTTGTTTTCTCCCCCAAAATAGTTTCAATCTCATTCATTTTCATAAATATTAAACCAAATGCATCATTTGTAGCAAACTTAGATTTTCTTTTAATAACCTAAAAGTAGAACACAATAATCTCCTGAAAAGGGAAGAAACAAAGAAATATGCAGAAGATACATATGTTGGGACAGATTCCTATTATATGTTTTAGAAATAACTTTACTCAAATGGTATTCAGTCTACCCCCTTTGAAAATCATCTGATTTCTCACCTGAAAGTGAGAAGGAATAAGGTGTTTGCAGTTTAGAGATTAGCAGGAAGTAAGTTGTGGAAAAATATGAAATTTTGCAATAGGATCCTGAATGGGTGTGTTACGGGGTATACTTCCTTTCTGCCTTAGAGAGGTAAAGGGGAAACCTTTGAGATCCCTAGACAGTGATGTGCAAGGGAAAGGGTTTCGGTGCTATTAATAAGCACAGTCTAGGGAAAGGATCTAAAACTAATTAAATTAAACTACTGAATTTGAGACCTTCTGTGAAAGCTCAGAACACACAGTTAATACATGGAAAGACTTTTCCATGGTAGGTAATAATTACATCTTTAGTAATTGTTTATGTCAAGCCTCATTACCATGAAAATTAAAATTCATTTAAGACATGTGAAAGCTGTGGGTTTAAATTGTTTTTTGTTAGTCAAATAAAGCTACAAGTTCTGTAGTGTTTTCAGTTGTTGAGGCTTCCATTTATTACTTTAGAAATGTATGCTTCAAAGCATCACTGTTATAAATGCTGTGTGATTGATGAGTAGATTGCAAAAATAAGACTAAAGTATCTCTGCTAAAAGTAAAATGAAACATTACCATTTAAAAAGAAATTAAGTATGGATGGAAAAAGTAGGTAAGAATTTGTCATTAAAATAAAATATAATTTTCTACAAAATAAAGATACTTTATAAAACTTGAATTTTTTTTTTTCCTTTCTGTTTCCCTTTTATATGGTTCAAACCCAGCAGAAACACTGATGAATAAAATGTCTAATTTTTTCCTATCCATGTTCTAGGAATCATAGAGAAGGTCTTACTTTTAAAGCCAAATTTTGTTTAAAAACCAAGAAACTGCACACACCTGTTTTTTTTTTTTCCTGATATGAATTTGATAGGCTACATGATCCTTGGTCTAATCTCAGATTGAGTTGGAGTCAAATTTATTTTGATTTTTTTTTATTTTTTGACATTTCCATTAAAAAAAAAGACAAAAATCTCTTAAAATGAAAAAAAAAATCAACCCAGGACCTATGTCATTTCCCCTCTCTATTATTTGTGGAAATATCTGTCTGATGGTACCAATGTATGGCAGATAGGCCATGCATTCTTCTTAGTCACCTTCTCCCTTACTAATGTAAATGAATAACTCTTCAAGATAACAACTTCCAAATTATAGAGACATCAATTTGACAGTTTGGCTATTCAGTGGATAAGGAATCGGGTGGATGGACACTGCAAGAGATCTGTGGTCAATGGCTCTACATCCAGATGGAGACTGGTGTCGAGTGTTGTCCCTCAGAGCTCTGTCTTGGGACTGGCCTTTTTTAGTATCTTCATCAATGGCAAGACAGAGGGATCAAGTGCACCCTCAGCAAGTTTGCAGTTGACATGAAGCTGAGCAGTGAAGTTGACACAAGAGAAGAATGGGATGTGCTCTAAAGGGACCTGAACAACATTGAAAAGTTGGAAAATAAGAACCTCATGAAGTTCAATAAATCCAAGTGCAAAGTGCTGCACTTGGCTTTGGGCAATCTCAGACACAAGTACAGACTGGAAGAAGTTGTTGAGAGCAGCCCTGCAGAGAAGAACTTGGGGATTCTCATGGATGAAGTGCCAGACGTGAGCCAACTGTGTGAGCTTGCACCTCAGAAAGCCAACACATTCTGGCCTGCATCAAAAAAAGATGCGCCAAGCAGATCAAGGGAGGTGATTCTGCCTCTCTCCTCTGCACCTGTGAGACCCCACCTGCAGTACTGCATCCTAGGGTGCTCAGCATAAGAAACTGTGCCAATCTGCTGGAGCAAGTCTAGACGAGGGCCACAAAGATGATCAGAAGGCTGGAGAACCTCTCCTATAAAGACAGGCCGAGAGAGTTGGAATTTTCAGTTGGGAGAAGAGAAGGCTTTGAGGAGACCACAATGGCACTTTCCAGCATCTAAAGATGGCATATAAAAATAAGGGAGGGGGGCATTTTTTTGGCAGAAAGTGACAGGAGAAGAGGCAATAGTTTTAACCTGAAAAAAGGTAAGTTTAGATTAGATATAAGAAGGACATTCTTCACTGTGTGGTTGGTGAAACAGTGGAATAGGTTATCCAGAGAAGTTATAGATGCCCCACCCTTAGAAGAGTTCAAGGTCAAATTGGATGTGACCCTGCACAATCTGATCTAATGAAAGACATCTCTGCTCATGGCAAGGGGGTCGAGACTAGATGATCTTTGAGGTCCCTTTCAACCATAACTATCCTATAATTCTATGACTCTCCTCTCAAAAGCAGTGAAAAGTTGCATGGAAAGAGAATTGAGGGGATAGAAAACCATAATGTTAGTAATTCTACCAACAGGAAGCAAATTCGTTGCAACCTTTTCTAGTGATATGTTGATTACTAAAAACCTTGAGAATGAAATGATCCCATATGAAATGGGACATCAAAATATCAATAAAATATATATTTCTATAAAAATACTTTGAAAGGAAATTAAAAGGAGAAAAAAAAAGAAAAATATTCTGTGACAGAGGAGAATACATCTTCTGACCTAGAAGACTCTTCCCACTTTAGGGTTATCTCTGAAAGTTTTTTCAGTGTATGTTGGAGACGTTAATTTTCCATGGGTGGGCTAGCTGTGTTCAGGTGGGTTTTAAGCAATCAGTACTTTTATTAAGAGAAGTTCAAGCTTTGTCAAAAGATTAGTTTGAAGAAGAAGAATTATTACTCTTTTTTGGCCTTTTTAAAAAAACCCTACAAAAGTAATTCCAGAGCTCAGATCCACAGTTTTAGTTTATGAGCTGAAGTGAATCTATTGATCTGTAACATTTCTATTTAGTAGTCATATGGTACATTCTGATATGCTCATGAAGACACAAGGGTAAAAATTTTGGTTATCATAACCATATCCAATTTCAATAAAAGTACAATAAAGGATGAGTGAAGAAATAATTTCACTTTCTTATATTCTAACATTGTGATTGTTAGGATAGGAAAATATTATTCTTTGTACCCAAAATTGCTTGACTAGTTCTTAATTAAAAATGTGGATGCTCTTTTGGATGCTGTAATGAACAGATGTTCTCAACCTGGTATTTCAGATGATTCCATTAAATATAGCCATGAGTACATACATATAATACAAACAAAACATGACTGATGCAGAAAATAAACTGAATATTAATGCGTTTTTAAATATGTAGATCAACATAATACGGTGAGAGAGTAGAAAATGAAGAGAGACTAATTCAGTTGAGAAATCCAGTGTAAACTTTAGCAGAGAGTATAATTAACCTTTGGGAAGCATACCTGTAGAACTAGAGGACTTTTCATTAAGTGAAATTTTAAAACTGAAATTGGTTGAAGATTAGTTGTGTTCTTAAGTACTGTACTATAACTGTACTAGAAATTAGGGTCATGGCGCAAGATTTAATGAATGTAATTATTTTGTCTGCTTTATGCCCCAGATCAGAATTCAGAGTATAGTTCTACCTGATTCTGACTAAACACTAAGGTAGCTGACAATTGTTTCATCAGTATCTGCAATTACATTATTCTGAACTGTCTTTGCAAGTCTTTCACTTGAATTTGACACATTCAGGTTCATTAGAAAGGTGTCAGTACCCTGTAGCATCAAATATGCCATAGCTTGGGTTTGACTTTTTAAAATAACATTATCCTAATGATGTAGATCTGTATTTTGGTGTAAACTCAGCCTAATAAAGCTATCAGTCTTTCAATGCATAGAATATTTTTCAGGGATTTGTATTTTACTGGTAAAAGGGACCTTGTTTCAAAGCTGAGATTATCTTCTGTTGCTTTTTTAAGCCTTAGGAAGTTTTCAGGTCTTTAACTACCATGCTGGTAGCACTGCAATGCACAAGAACAACTAGAAGACCATCGTCTTCTGCTCAGTATTTTGAAAATCAAACCCTGGAATAATTAGTGTTTTATGATTGTGTAAGACACTTTTACAGAACATCAGCTTTGATTCATTAGTTTTCTCTAGAATAGAAATTCCAGAGGCCAACTTTAATTTTATTTTTCAAAATGCTGATCAAACCACGAACTACTAAGAAGCATTTCACTATGCCAAGCAAATGCTTTGTTTAATAGCTGGTGAAACAGCTAAACATCATTAAATAGGAAGGCAAGAATTTCAAGCAGAACTACTGGAGAAGGTTAATTACAAGAAAGATATATTACAGGGATCAATAGTAGCAAGGCACAAGAAGAATGATAATGGAAAATATCAATATAGAAATATTAGTCCCTTTTTAAAGTCCATGAGGAGACATAATTGTACTTTGTGTTAGTTGTGTTAGACAAGTACATTTGGCAGTCTTTCTTTTTTTTTTTTTTTTTTTTTTATGGTGAGGGAAGGGGTAAGTAATGAAAACCACCATGCCTTAAACATCTGCACTGAAAAGAATGCACCTGGCTTTTCTAGTCTAATAATTTATTTGTTTGTTAAGTATTTCAAATAAGTTGTCCTAGTGCACATAAAAAGACATCACATTTCAGATACCATATTAAAGAGGTTATACTTGGCAGCAAACATAAATAATTTGTTATAAGATTACATGTGTGATGTTATTAGCTGAAAATTAAAGAAATATTTTATTTATTATTTATTTGTGTCTAGAGTAGCAAACTATAATTAGGACCAAATTCTTAAGATTAATTTAGTAACTTGGTCATTGATATGTTGTTCAGGAATTTTAAGGTCAGTAGTTGCAGTGTTATCAGGTAAACCAACCTTTTCTACAGCTGGAGCTGTACTAATCTCTTGTATTTGGATTCTTAGGCCTAGTCTTACAAGAATAGCATCAGTTGGTAAAAGTAAAAAGGAAAACCTATTATACAACAACACACAATAAATTCTTCCTGAATATTTTTGAAGAATGGGAGGAAATATATTTAAAGAACTGTGACCACACACAATGGTAATAGTGATAATTACAAAAAGGAAGTAATATTGCTAATGTATTCCTTATGAGATCAGTGGTGCCAACTTTTCAACTACTCTCCTTAATTATGTCTCAGATTAATATGGTCCACATTCACAGTTAACCAAAAGAAATAATAAAAGTAGACAATATCATTTACTAGTAATTCCTAAGCATTAAGCTAAAAGGCTTCATTTGTTTGCAATGGGGAAAAAAAGAAAATTTTAATCACTGTTGGTTCAAAATGTGGTTTCAATATACATTCAAGCTGATTTTTATGTTCAATTGTATGTTTACTTTTCTCATGAGTAGAAATATGCTGGAATTTATATTTTTGTATTTATTTCCCTCAGGACCAGGCTAAAGATAGGGAATTCAAAAGAATGAACAAAATACTTTAATTTTCATTGAATCCCATAGATACCACTTAGTGCAGAAAGACTTAGAAGTAACTTTGTTTTACTACCATTCTAGTTAGCCCTTGGAAAATCTTGACTTTGCAATGTATTGTAGCAAAAAATATAATTTAAAATATTGTTTGATAGTTGCTATGGTATTTCAGGTGTTTAGTGGTTTTTAATATGGTCCAAAAACTGACCACCAAAATCTATAAAATAATAGAAAATAAAGAAAGTTTTGAGTGCTACTTAATG
>JAOXXN010000395.1:137868779-137882578 GCA_026770055.1 Myrmophylax atrothorax
CTCAGAGAATCTACGTGGATTGAGGAAGACAGCTATCACCTGATTGGGTAACCAAGGAAATATTTCATACCAGATGAAGCAAACCTAATATATGAGTGCAGCAGTGGGAGGTGTTTGGGCAGTTCCATCATGGCTGAAGTAGAAGGAGGACGTGCTGTAGCTCTTCTACTGTGCTACACCTTGCTCCTGCTGCCGTTACTTGCATTTTGTTTGAGTTCAGGGAAGTAGAAACATTTGGTTGTTACTCCTTCTGTTTTTTGCTGGGTGTCTTTTGGGGTGTTTATAAAACTAGAGTGATAGAATCTATTTTCACTGAGGAGTGGGGAAGTTATTTTTTGCTATTCCTAACTTGTGTAAGTGTATGTTCTATTGTAGTTTTCTCTTGGTTTTCTCTTTTCTGTATAAATACACATAGTTTAAGCATAAACCTAGTTTGGAGGGGTTTTTTCCCCTCTCCCTCTTTTTCCCTTGGCTAGTTGGTTAGAGGGAGGAGGGAATCCTTTCTCTCTGTCTTGGACAGTTAGCATTTTGCCAACTCAACCCAAGAAAGTCACATTCAAAATATTTAAAGGTGGATGTTCTTTTATTTTGTTTATTTGTTTGTTTGTTAATTTGTTTCTAAGTAAAAAAGTAATCTAGTATTTATAACAAAATTTAAATTAATAACAGTAGTCTATTCAAAATCCCACATAACCTTTTTAAAAAGACATTAATTTATGACTTTTTTTCCAAGTCCTCTGAAAAATCACCTGTCCTTCATAAGTTTGTAAAGAAAATCACTGTTAAACTTTCATTCATAGGACCATAGATTCAAAGAATCATAGAACAGACCAGGTGGTAAGTAACCTCAAAATATTATCTGATTAAACCTTTCATGGGAAATGAAGCCAAGATAAGATGATTAGCACTTTGTTCAATCATATCTTGTAAACCTCCAGTGATAGTGACTCTATGCCATTTCAACAAATGATTGTTCTTATAAAAAATAATTTTTCATGTAGGGATGAAACCTCTCCCAGTGCAACTTTTGCCTATTGCCCCTACTCCCCTCAATATGACTCCTCTGGAAGAAGGAGCCTCCATCCTCATTTTAGCTGGTCTTTAAGAACTGAAATACTGTGATTAGGTCTGTCCTGAGCCTTCTCTTCTCTAGGAAGAAAAGATCTAACCCTTTCAATTATTTCTCACAGGGCATGTTCTCCAGGTGCTGAACCATCTTTGTGGTACTCCTTTGGACTTTCTTTAGTCTGGCTATGCCTTTCTCAATTTCTTCAGCCAGATGCTTAAATGTCCTACAATGAAGTGGCTAGCCAACTTTAATACATTGAATTTATCTAAATAACCTCTCTTACCTGTTCTAGTTTTATAATTTTTTCTGGTCTTCTTCTGCAACTAAGAATAATTGCCATATCTCATTTCACTTAGCTTTTAAATAAAACATAATGGAAAAGTTTAGTTCATATCTTTGGCATCAACTATCAATAGCTTTCCTTCTCCACTGAGTGGCACATGAGCCTAATTCTAGCTTTCCTCCTGCAACCAGTTGGTTTCTGGTTACTGTTGCATCTTTTTGCCTCATTTGAGTTTGTCTCTGAGCTTGCAGTAAACATTTGCAATCTTATTTCTAATCTTTGTGACTGAATTGCATACTGAACTCAACTTTTGGCTGAATGTTCTTTTATTATACTTTCAAAATTTATTCCAGATTTGTTTTAGAGTGATCTATTTTAACAATTTTCAAAGAAATGTATTCTTTATTAAGCATATAACCAGACTTTTGAGAATTATTATTTTGATAGAATTCTTCTTTCTATACTATATTCCATGGAAGCCCTCATTTTATTGTCACCATAACTCAAATAACAATTCACTCTGAAATTCTAAATTATGTCCTCCTGATTGGTAAATTTGCTTTGTAGAAGCAGTTTAAACCTAGTTGTCCTAACCAGATTGAAGATTAAAATTCTTTCAAAAGTGCATTCCCAGACCTTACTGGATAATCCACTCTCTTCTCAAAACATACTTAGGTAAACTTTTTTCCCTTTCCATAATCCCTTGACTTCTGCCTTCAAGTTTAGAACTCACAAAGCTGGACATTATAAAGTAGTTTGGCTGACTGCCCTTTTTAGGGAAATTTGATATATGACATACTAGATATTTGGAATAAGATGTATGTTATATTTCCATCAAACTTGTCAGAACTCATCTCCAAGATGTATAGATCTGTAATATACAAGGCATGCCAACCAGAGACTGAAATGCCCAGATAGTCAGGCAGGAAAATTGGAAAGCTTTGTATTTTGGGATAGCTTATACTTGGTCTAATTCCAGTATAATTGCTTTCATAAGTGCTAACAATACTGACAATTCTACAAATGTATTAAAAATGAAAAGTCTTTTCTCTAAATTTTGTCTATTTCAGCCAAATCAGATGTCCTAACACAGGGTATTAATTTTTATACATATTACCTGTTAATTTTTGGGTGTTGAAATTATTAATACTGGTAATATTATTAGGCCATTGACTATTAATTAAGTGATATATATAGGTGAAAAACATTTTGCATATAAATATATATTTCATGTAAACACAACCATTTTGGTCAGCTCAGACTTCTGTAGTGCATTTTTCTGGCTCAGCTATGAGCACAGTCATAGTATCAGTAAACACTAAGAAGTGGAAAAGGGAAAGAATGTGAGAGGATAATCACTTAACTATAGGGGTATTCTAAAAGATTGTAAGACTTCGGGCTGTTACTCACCATAGCTGCTAGATATTATCTGTCATAGCTTGTTAACCAACAACAACAATCATGTGTTCCTGATTAAGATCTGAATAAAATTGTGAACAGAAAGTTGGTACCAAGGGAACAGAAAAAACTGCCAGCAATGCTGGGACAAATGTATTTCCTATGGAGAGAAAAGCTAGCTTCTCAGGGCCAGATAATCTATGTGCCAGACAAACAGTTCACAAAAATACGTTGCTTTTCATCACTCTGAACTGCCTGGCTTAGAGGTGGGTACTGGATTCTGAGTGTATTATCCTATGCTTATGTGTTTCCACACCGAATGGTTATTCTGGCAATAGGGTGTGACCTCATTTGACAGTGTGTTAGCCATGCATAATCTGTTTTCGTGCAATCTATGCTTTAGCATAAGGAGTTATTGAAGCAGTTAAAACTAAAGTAGAATCATTGTTTCTTTTTATAGCTGAAGGAGACAAATTATATGTATTGGAAAATGGAACCTAGAACAGAAATTGTGGCTTAATTCCCCTTCTGCAGGGAGACATATAGGTAATTTATGGCAGTGCTTCCATTGCTCAATATTCCTTCTCACTAAAAGCCAACAAAAACATTTCACTGAGAGAAGAGATCCAAATTCCAATTTCTATCGCAGTCTAATTCATATATCAAAGTGTAGTTGCAGAAACAACTGGACTTCTTGGTATACCAGTTTGAGGTCTACTGTTCTGGTATGTACTCTTTGCTCTCTAATTTTTCTTTCTTTTTCCCTGGTGAAAAAGGATAAATGTCTCTGCTTTATTCCAAGTGACATAAAAACAAATTGCAGTACTTCAGCATTTTTTATGAAATAGGACTCTTGTCCTCTGATCAACTGGGTAAGTTTCTCAAGTTGATTGTTATGTTTGGTCTTGCCTCTCTCGTCATAGTTTTAGAAAGGTTTATTTTCTTCATTATTGTCCTAGGATGAAAAAAACAGAAAATTTAAATAAATAAAATCAAGAAAAGGACAGGGACTGCTCCCTGGCAAATTGTTCTGGCACTAAATTTTTTCAAGAAATCTTGACAAGCGGCATTCTTTACTATGGTAGCCAGTGCCAAGTCCTATCTGTTCTCAGGTCTGTGGCTGCAGTCAGAGGGTAAGCCTTGGCAAGCTGACAAATAAAAATTAAAGTAGTAGAAGAACAAATTCATTTCTTAGACCCTTATCACTTCCAGCTGGCAAGGAGTAGTAGTCCTAATGAGAAAACAGAATTTAAAAGTAATGAATCTCCCTGATTTCAGTTATTTACTTTAAAAGATCTCATTCTGCAGAGTGCTTGTTTTCAGTTCCAAGTTTTAACAAGAACTGCTTGTGTCACTGTAGAGCTAGTATTATAATTTTAAATTATAAACTTTATAAAATAAGATTATCTCAGTTCCTAAATATCTGTGTTCATAAATCTTTATAAGATAGATAGCAGTAAGAAGGGAAGTAAGCATGCTTCAAATGCACCCTTTTCTATCTTTAAAAGAAAATAAGTATTTACTTCTGTGGAAATTTTAACATACTGACACTAATAGAAGCTATCATATAATTAACATAACACACTAAAATTAGTAAAGAAATTTATTTAAACACTGAAATTTATTTGTTTTGCTTTGAACAAATTTAAAGATTGTTGACATTTTTCCTTCCTTAATATGTAAATGAGCTAAAATTTCAAAACCAAAATTTGCTGTTTTTTTCTCATTTCTTCCTATCTTTAACCAACCAAGATCTTGTAAATCTCAAAATTTGTGCATACTGAAAAATAAACATAAACAGGGTTGCCAGCAGCAGCATAAAGTCTAGCTGAAAACTAGACACTAGTTGGGTGTATTAGAGATGAAAACTAGGGCCAGTACTTCTTAACATCTTCATTAATGACACCAGTGATATGACCAAGTGGATTCTCAGTAAGTTTGCAGGTTAGACAAAACTAGGAGGAGGGGCTGATGCATTTAGAGTTGTGCTGCCATTCAGAGGGACCCGGACAGGCTGAAACAAGAAGCCAACAAGAAGCTCATGAAATTGTGAAGAAAACTCCCATGCTGTCATGCACATTATGCTTAATCATCTGGAAAGCAACTTAGTAGGGAACAACCTTGGGGTATTGGTGGACAAAAAGCTGACCACAAGCCAGCAGTGTTCCCTTGCAGCAAAGAAGGCCAGTGGCTGCCTGTGCTGCATTAGTCAGAAAGTTTCAGCAGGTTGACTGAGGTGATCCTTCTCCTGAGTGCTGTGTTCAGTGCTGCGTGGACACAGCACCCAAAAGTGTGTATCCAGGGCTGAGGTCCCCAGTATGAGAGACAGGGACAAACAAAAGTGCATACTGATGTCATTTATGGCTAGTTGCATGCTTAAAAAATAGGTAGAAGAAAAACTGTTGTTTTCTGTATCTTTAGTACATATGGGAAAAGGGAGAAGATATAAATATTAAAAACAAAATTACTTTTATTCCAAAATATTGTGCTTCTGATAGAGTTTTATTTTGGTCTTATCTCTTTGAGGCAAATACATATGCAAGTGAAAGACGAAATATCTCTTATTTTCCCCTTTTTTTATATGTGTTACAGAGGCTTGCTAATTAAAATGGTAATTGTCACTAAAATAAGTTAGTTACAGAAACTTGTTTGTGTAGACTGATGAGCAAGCTAAAAAAAGTCACCTTTCAGAAACTAGCTACTGCCAGCATTCTCTTGGTAGATTGAAAGTGACTAAGTTCACCAAAAAAGCTGGTCTCTGAATTTTTTTGGTCAAAATCCAAACTACCTCATACTTAATTCTTAAGCCAAAGAACTAAGGAAGAAAATAATTTTTAATGCTACCTTTTAAAATGTACTTACAGGCATATCTTAAGGTTTCTAATTGTGTGTATTAATAGGTTAGTCCCTCATGACATCTTTAAAAATACCCTACCTCCTACTAAAATCATTAGAATTAGGTATTATGCTAGTAGGTAAGATTCTGAGTACAAGGAAAGAAATTTATGTATCCATCTTGCTATCTAAATAACATACCAATACACCAGTAGGGATTCTTTTTTCATTATATTTTTAATAATTTCTTTCCTATATTAAACTGATGTACATACTCCTCAATTCTTAATTATGACAACAGTTCAGTTGATTAGAAACTCATTGTAAGCATTATAAAGCAAATGAACATTTTATTGATTTAAGTGATTTTATTTATTTGGTGGATTTCTTAGTGGATGAAATTATTAAACTTAAAGGAATTAAATGTTGAAAAGCTTGGAATATCTGAGTCCCAGACCAAGTCCACTGCAGAGAAACAAAGATGATTAAGAGACTGGAGCATCAATTTTCCAAGGACAGGATGAGGGAGTTGGTCCTGTTCAGCCTCAAGAAGATTTAAGAGTGAGGGACCTCACCAATGTGTACAAGTGTATGAAGGGAGGGTGTCAGGAGGATGAAGTCAGGCTCCTTTTGGTGGTGCTGAGCAACAGGACAAGAGGCTAAAACTAATGTCCAAAAAATTCCACCTGAACATCAGGAAGAACTTTTTACTGTGTAGGTGGCAGTGCACCGAAGCAGATTGTCCACAGTGGGGTTGTGATGTCTTCCCCACTGCAGACACATAAGAATGATCTGGGCACAATTCTGTGCAGTGAGGGGGTTTAGGTGACCCAATATTGTCCTTTCCAACTGTACCATTCCGTGATTCTGTGATCTGAGTGCAATTGTATACTGCTAGAATTAACCAGACAAGTGAAAACAGGTTTAATATTCATATTCAGTTCACTGAATTTAGACAGCCATATATACAGCAGATTTAGATAACCAGACTACTGGATACCCTTTGTTGAACAAATATCCATTTTTTTAACTGAATGATGAATTGTCTTTTTGCTCAGAAATGCTGTGAAAAACACACTAAGTTAACAGATTTAATATGCAAATGGTTTCCTCCTGTTTTTCCTAGAAACACAAACTGATCTTTAACAATAGCCTAGAATAAATAAATAAAAAAAAATCATAGATGTGATTATACTCAGAATTTTGTGTCAACACAAAAGTTCAATTTCTGAGTCAATGCTTCAAACTTGTTTTGATTATATGCAGTCCCCAGGAAGATATTTTTACTGGAAAAATGAAAAAAGCTTTGGGGATTTCCTTTAATGTGTCTGGGGAACAGAAAAGATTTTGCTGAAGTATTTTGATTCCTAATTAATTCCTAATAGAAAACTGAGCAAAAATATGCTAAATTATTTTTCAAGGCCATATATATTTTATGTTCCATAGTTGCAGGTAAGAGATGGAGTAGAAAAATCTGTGTTGTTCACATGCTCTAATTTGGAATAAGAATATAGTAACTTCTTCTGGGTTCCCAGGAGATATTATTCTGTTGGTAAGTTTTTTCCCTTCTTCCATAAAATCTTTCTTCCAGGTCTTTTTGTCTTTTTACCTAAGACACACTCTGCTCCTGCAAGGAGCAAAAAGAGTGTGAGTGAGTTTCCAAAGAGACACATGAATTGGAGACCTCCTTAATTTACTACATACTCTAAAAGACAGCCTCTTACAGCATCATCATAATAACAGGAAAACTCTTAAGCAAGATTTTTCAGAAAGCCACTTCCACCCTCTCAGAGGTCCCTTTGGAGTTATCAAGTAAATTAGTTGGCCATATTATTACTGAAAATTGGTGCTTTAAGAGTTTTACAGAACATTTTTAGTTATCTGATCAAATGACCTCTTTTCAACTCCCAGTGCATCTTTCTGCAGGTATGTTTTCAGAGAAAAAGCAGGATATAAGTTAGTGCTTAAAAAAAGTTACTAAGCAATTTGAGTTATCAATTAAAAAAATCACATCACAAAAATTATAATAGTCTGTGTCATCACAAAATTGTTATGCAGGTTTTGCCTAAAATATATCACCAACAAGATTTTCATAGCCACTTTGCAAATTTAATAACACTATCTAAAGAAATAAGAAACTGCAGAATTAAACTAGAAAGGAAAGATATGAGAAGAGTGGTCCAGAAATTCATACATAAGCCTAGCCATCCAAGAAAATACACAAGAACTGCATCCTAAAGCTGTAAAAACCTGTTTTGTGCTGAGGGATTAAGGGTGATCTTAAAATCGGTTACAACAGAGTAGTGGGTGTGAGATGAAGTTACATCTTAAGCCAATATCCTATTTTCAAAGTGATCACATAAATTCACCCAAACAGTGTTGGAAAAAAATGCCATGCACAGTAACAAGAGGTTTCAAAAGAACTTGTAAGCTGCAGAAATCCTTTTTAGAAATTTAGTTCTGCTAAAAAAAGGAGACTGATAGTGATATGCAACTATTTCAAAAAGCTTAGATGTGGCGGTCTAGAGCAATTTTCGTTTCTCATATTTGTTGGCAGATATAGATCATTGCAGAAATATTTTAAAGACAAACTGAGACCAATCCACTGAAACTTGAAAGTCTTTGACTGACAGCTTATTTCAGTAGTGGGTAGAGGAGAATGGGGATTGTGGAAGGGGTCATCGTGGAGGACTTTCTATCCTTCTGCTAACTTATGACTACTTGCTCATAAATTCATTAATTGCTCAATCTCCTAAGAAATATGTATTTTTAATTTATGGATCAACCAGGATTATTTCCCTAGAGTTGTATCCTATCAAATTATTTTAGAGTTTCCAAGGGATACAGACTCGTTAATGAACGGGATGAGGGAGAGCCAGATTTTTTTCTTCTCTCCTGATTAAAAGTCTGATCCAAAGTCTGTTTCACATGGGATGTTGGATCATTGACTTCAGTGTCCTTTTAATCTGAATTTTTTTTTTTTAATTCTTCCACCCATTATCTACTAATTTTGCATTTGACTTCTCTTAAAAATGATGTGCTTTATTTATTTAGATATCAGGCTGTTTAGAGATCTTGTTATTAAGCCATATAGTCTAGTTATGTGTTTGTATAGTAACTAAAACAACAATTTGAGAACTGTAACCACAGTTACAACAGACAATTTTAAAAATTTCTTTTGTTTGGCTGAAAAGTTCAGGTAATGCAGTGACAAATGAGGGGCTTTGTCATAGGATGTAATTCTCATGTACTGATGGACTATTTGTGCAAGTTCTTGAGAATATCTGAGATTGTGACATTACTATTGTTTGTTAATTTTCGTTACAACATTTTTCAGATGTTCAAACCACTGAAGCTCTATTTTACCAGGAACAAAACAAACAAGCAAGAATGTGGTTTCTTTGTTCAGTGTATAGTTGTCTAAGACAAGATGAACATAAGGTTAAAAATCAAGTGTGCAGAGAAAAACCTAAGCAAGAAAATTTACACATCAGAATAATGTGACAGCCAGAAATAAAGCTCTATCCACCAGAATATACTCTGTTTCATTTGCTATTTTTGTTTACAAGCCAAGAACTATTGATACTAAGTATCACCTTTAAACTTAACAATTTTTAAGTTCAAACTAAATGATGGTAACAATGGATTTTCTTTTAGTAAAGTTTCAGCAAAACAGAAATAATTTTTAAATTAATCTGACATGAAAAATGCTTTTACTTTAGAAATTTATATTCAGAAAACTAAAATACTATTGCAGAAAGAAACTTTAACTTGGCTCATCATGTGAATATGCTTAAGAAAATAATTTCCACTTTCAAGATTAACCTAGGCATTTTCTGGTCATCAAGAGAAACACTTAATGTAGCCAATTTCCCACATGTGTAGTAAGATATTTAATCCTGATTTCTAGACTGAGGAGCAATTTTGGATTTCAGAACTTAGCATTGTAAAAGTTTGGACTCTACCAACTTTCTTCTCATTTTTGGATGATCGTTATACAAGGAAATATTCTCATAGCTGAATCTGACTTCTTTTGACACACCCTTTTCTCTGTTCTATTCAGTCACAGAAAAAGACAGGTTGAAAGAGACGGCTGAAAATCATCTAGTCCAAACCTCAGCTCAGAGCAGAGCCAAATCAGAGGAGGTTGCACATGGCCTTGGGCAGTCAATTTTGAGTATCTTCAAAGATGGAGATTCCACAACCTCACTGGACAACCTTCTACAGGCTTTGACCAACCTCATGGTGAAAAATACTTTCCCTTACTATCTGTTTTGGTAACTTTTATGACTAGGGTTTGTCCTCTCATAGTAAACATCCATGAAGGAACTGATTACAGTGGGCCCAGATGAGGGCCACAAAACTGATCAGAGGAATACCTATCCTATAAGAAAATGCTGAGAAAGTCGAGGGGTTTGGACCAGAAAGGAAAAGGTTCCAGTGAGACCTTGTTTTGGCCTTTGAATGCTTAAAAGTGCCTTATAAGAAATGTGGAGGAAGATATCTACCAGGGCTTGTACTGACAGGACAAGGAGCAACGGATTTAAACTAAAAAAGGTCGATTTTAATCTGACATGAGGAAGAAATCTTTTATGATAAGGTAGTGAGACACTGGAACATGTTGCCTGGAGAAGTTATGGATGCATTGGAAGTGTTGGATGGGGCCTTGAGCAACATAATGTAGTGGAAGTTGTACCTGCCCATAGCTGGGGAAGTTGGACTAGATGATATTTAAAGGTCCTTTCTACCCAATCCATTCCATGATTCTATAAGAAGTACAGTACACCCTGTACTAGATAGCTGCAGTAAGAACCTGCCTTAGCTGTCTTTTTAGTTAAGAATAGTGCCTGCTTTCTCCAGTTGTCTTGATTTTGTTTTCAGTGTATGTCCTTTCTTGTGGCTTCTTTATTTCTATGACTTCCTTTTGAAAATAAATGACCAGACCTCTCAGGTTTTGCTCTGGGTCACTTCACCTTGACCATCATTTGAATGCCATAATATTTTCTGTAATCTGTACTCAGTGTATGATGTATAGTTTTTTTTTTTGTAATATTTGAAACATTGTGAGTTTTTCCACCTTGGATCACTTTGTTCTGCTGAGTATTTTAAAACGTGATTATTAAATTGCCCCCTTTCACTTTGTCCGTTCCTGCAGTCTATTTTATTTTTTAAAGATTGACTCTGAAGAACCATTTTGTTATCTCCTTGTTCAATTAATATTTCACTGTCTTTTAAAATATTGCCTATTCTCACTTTGAAGCATATTTACTCTGTATTCCTTCTTTCAGTTAATTTTTCTTGGCCAGTATCCTTCTTTCTACCATGCTGATGAGAAAATAAAGTCTTCATTACCAAAAATGCAATGATTCTAGATTTCCATAGTGTGAGACGGCAGAGTCTGTCACCCTTTAGCATAATAATCATGGCTGTATACTAATTATGATCTGATCTTAAAGCATGCTTTCAGACTCTGATTCATCTTGACATTTTCCTAATTAGTAACATCTGATCCAATAGTAGTGCCCATTACAAATTCAACTAATATACTCAGTCAACTTTGAAAATCCCAAAATGTTGCATACCATGTGAGACACTGGAAACCTTGCAGACTTCCTAGTGTTTGTTTCATTTTGCAATCCTTGAATTTTAGCTTGTGTATTATATTACTTACAGATGTCTAGATTGAAACCAATAAAATATATACCCTTTTACACTTTGGATAACGTATTATCTTTATATGCACATTTGAAAGACACTAACCTGTATTTCAAGTATTGTTTAGAGAGTGATAATTATAATATGACAAGATGATTGTTCCTATATATATTTATGTGAATAATGTGACAATATTTAATGTTGTATATTTTATAAATCAACCCAATAGATATCCATGATAGCATTAGATTTCATCTGGGCTTTGACTTGATGACTGAGATAGATTTAAGATACTTAAGATTTAAGATGCTTATGTTTCTCTCACTGATAATCTAGAAATTAAACTACTTTCTCTACAGCTGATCAGTCATTTTTAGTTTGGTGGTTTTTGCAGGACTAACAATAGAGAAGTAAAATTTTCTACTATAGGCATGAAGTCTAAAATAGGAAATGCTTTTTGTTCAATGAGACATATGATGATAAACATGGATAGATCTCAAGAGAATTTTTAAAGAAAATTCTTCAATTTTTGTTATTGCAATTTTTTTGGCTGCATTTCAATATCCACTCATTTTATTTGCATTCATCATCAGTACTGTGAATTTGCTCATCTGCAGACTTGTTTATTGCATTAGACTTTCATTATGCCTGCTATTTTAAAACATCTTTTAACAAAAAAAGAGGGCACATGTCAGGCTTAGTAAGTCTAGCTTTGCTTTATCATCAACTATGAAATGAATTCATAAGAATAAGACAACACAGAAGTCTACTGGAATAAACATGCTTCCACCACCCGGACTGAATTTAAAAAAACCTTGGAGATATTTTCAATGAATCCAAACCATAAAAACCTTATTAACCTCTGGTGTTTGTCCTTCCTGTAGCTGGCTTTTGTTAATCAGAAATACTTCTGTTGAACCATTGCTTCTTATTATTTTTGAAGAGATTTAATCAAAAGAAATATGTACAGTTAAAACTGGGCAAATACTTACAAGTAATGTGAATCACGGTCGGTAATGACTGACTCAGGCATTTCCAATATTAATTAGAAATTTTGATACGACAAAGTAGATGTTCTTGATGTACACAAGCCAAAACTAATAATGGAAAGCAGTTATATATATATATATATATATATTTATATAAGCGTATTTAATTTGGAAGAAGGGTTATCTTTAAATGTACTGCAAACACAGAACAGTAAATGAAACTCCCATTCTCCCATCCTTCTCACATTATTGTGCACATCAAAAGCATGACTGAATAAATTGTCAGAAGGATATCAACTGCTTGAAAAAATGAGAAAAAAAAAGAAGGGAACCTGGACTGAACACCTGTGGTAGATCTAAGGGCAATAACTTGTTAAAGTTGACAGGCAGTTACTTCTTACTCTGCCTTTTTAGTGAAAAGGTGTGTTCAAGCTGGCCTAGATGCATATTTACACTTCAGAAAGGTGAAGTCTTGATGCCATAGTTAGGAAAGGTGACATGGCTAATGGATTTCAAACAGCATGTGGGACTTCACCTTGGCAACTTTTTGCAGTGGCAAAAAGAAGGCGGCAAATACAGCATTCTCCCATTTGTCTCTGTGGGTTGACATAGCATCCAGATGAGGTGCATATACCTAACTGGAACTGAATGTTTCTCAAGTGCACTTTTCAAACTGAATCATCACCAATATTGACAGCATTACAGAAAAGAAAATGCAGAGTAAAATTTTTAAAAAATTAAACACACCAAATCATATTATTTTTTCATCCCATGCCTTTCTTTCTATAGAATATCATGTTACAGCAATGACCTGAAATCCCTTTCTTGCACAGAGGTCTTGCAGTTATTAAGGAAACCAAAAGAATATGAACATTTTTGTATATGCTGCTAGTGCACAAAGATTGATGTCCCACAAGTCTTTTATTATACCAAAATAGAAAGTGTCAGGAAAGGACAAAAATCCACATTGACAAATCATTACCAGGAAAAAAAAAAGGTATTAAAATTCTATAATACTTTAAACCAGATTAAAAAAATCATATTCATAGGACCATCCATATAGGTTTATTTTTTTTTCTACCCTCCATATTCTAGTTTTATTCTGCAACACAGGTTACTTTCTTCAGAAAACCCTCTGCTAATTCACACAGTCCTTTCCAGGTGTCATATGAATTTCAATGCAGATTCAAAAATACAGTATATATGTTGCAAAAAGGCTATTTCCCCCCAGCTGTACTCCTGGCAGGGCCTTGAGATCAGCAGAGAGCTATTCAGTAGGTTCTACCTGAATTTGAAATTCTTTGATTTTTTTCTGGGAGGTATGAAGTGTCAGGGGGCTTTCAAGGCTACGAAAAAAGAATTGAACTTCAGCATGAGGGGGTCGAATGTGCATGTAACTTCAACTGGTTCTTAATCATATTGCTCACTACAAGCACATCAGGAAAATTTTTCTTGTGAGATGGTAATCATTTCTAGTTTGGACTATTTACATAATAAACCTTTACCTGGAATACTGATTATCTCCCATTCCTTACACACTGTAATTGCCACTTTATCTATAAAAGAATAT
>JAOXXN010000395.1:137886930-137907091 GCA_026770055.1 Myrmophylax atrothorax
GGTATGGAATACAACATTACTGGCTAGAAGAAGTCAGCTGTTAGCTAGCCCAGCCCAGCTCAAGTCAGCTGACAATTCCAGGGCTAGTCTGAACTTTAAAACTTAAATTTTAGGTCTATTTGGCTAAACCCATAACAGGCAACATACTCAAAATTAAGAGATTGGTTCTTTCAAAAGGACTAAGTGAACTATTCATCAAAATCTGACCACCAGACTTTCTAGTTCCTTGAGAATTGGTTTCAGCACCTAAAGATAGCTTGTAGATCTGATTAGTTTTTACCACTGATCTAAAAACGTTTTCTATATGAGGGTAAAACAGATACAGGAAATTATCTATCAGTCTTAATGTTTCCTTCATGCTTAGAAACCTTCCATCCTGCTGGATTCTGGGTGAAGAAGACAATTCTCCAAGATTCTGACCTTCTTGATCTGATTTAACTCCACCATAATGCAAAAATGAGTGAAAGCCATGCCAGGCAGATTGGAAGAATTCAAGCTCTAAATCTGAAGTTCAGTACTTCTCTCAAAAATCTCAAGATAAAATTGAGGGCATATGCACAAAAGTATATTTTGTGAATATTATTGTACAAGACTGTTCACATGGTGATTGGAAATACGTATTTTTAACCTTAAATATTAAATCATAGAGTTTAGAAATTAAATTGAAGAAATTGCACTCAGATGTATATTCTATGACTTCATAATTCATAGTTATGATAGACTAATACATAATATTACCAAAACATGTGGTCACAGAATCACAGTATCACAGAATGGGTAAGGCTGGAAGGTACTACAGTATGTTTGTTTGTTTGGTTTTTTGTTTTCCTATAAAAATGCTTAACATATTGTTATGAATTCACCTAAGTGGGCCTAAATTTAGGTTATTTGTGGCTTTATGAGTATATCCACAACAGTCACATACTTCGTATGGAAAAGTATGTGCAAGTAACCTTACTGACCCCTCAAACAGAAAGTGTTATTTGAAATAGTTAAAAGATTTAACGAGACTCTTATTCCAGATGAGACAGTGCAAATACCATTTAGGTGAAAATTCAGCAGAGCTATAACAAGAAGTAATACTCACTCACTTTTCAGTTCAGATTTTATATCTAAAATTCAGTCTTTAATATGGTTACTTATTGCAGCTTTACTTTTTTACTCTTATTTATACAAAAGTTAAAAGCTTATTTTTTAATAAATATTAAAAAAATGCATACCTACAGTTGTTTATTTATAACACTTAAAGTATTAAGCCTTTTTATTGTTTGTAAAATATTAAAGAAAAAGAACATGATCTCCATTTTTACTTTCTCTGATTTATAGTACTGCGGAGGTACTCAGACAGTTAGGTGGCATGTTGTGGGGAAAAAGGCTGGTCCAATAACTACCACACCATGTAAGAAAATTTGGAGCTAGATGCTGCTTTAGCACAGACTTCCACTGTAATCTAGTAAGAACTTACTCAACCATCTGAAAGAAAAAGGATTCAAATCCTTGCTCATCAGACCTTCCTATAAAATAAGGTTGAAATACAAACCAATATCTTGCCAAAAATTCAAAGACTGAAGCAAAAATCAAATTCTTGCTTGATGAACTCTCATTTTTTGTATTTATCAGTGCTTCTTATGCCTCCCATTTTCCTCTTTATTCAACATTTGCATTAAAGTAAACACTGATAAAGCTGACCTATACATTATTATTATTATGCACTATTCTGGCTGCCTCAAGTCCACTCTATGCTTATTGAGAGGTCTAGTTCTTAAAAAAATGGCCAACTGTACAAGAAATTACCTTAATGTCCCTGCTTTAACACAAGAAAGCAATCTATAATACTTCTATCTTCAAAGAATACCAGCTGCTTTATAATAGATATTTCATGGGTTTTATGTCATCCTCCCCAATGTGCTTCTCATCACTCCATCATCATAATTAGCTTTTCAATTAGAAGGTTTGTGTTTCTACAAGATTAGCAGTAGCTGAATCAAATTCACTTTGCTCATGACAACAACCTTTGCAGTGAATATTGCTATTAAATAACACAAATATAAACAGAAAAAGAGGTTTTGGAAGCAAAATTTCTGCTTCTTACCTTCCACACAAGTTCAAGGTAATGTAATTGTCTTTTTTTTACACTAAACCCATGTATTTTGAACATAAATGACCTTGGAAAAAGCCTTACACATTTTTACCAAAATAATTTTCTATGGTCATTAAAGTTAGCACAAAATATAAATTACTTAAGTTTAAAAAAGTAGACTATAAAGTAGTCTGAATAAAAATAAGTAAATTAGTTTGTATATAGACTTCTAGTATTATTAAGAATATAGGTATTGTATCCTGTATGAAATTCTTTGCAAACAGTACTGAAGAACCATATGAAATAGTAAAAGTACTGAGAAAAAGTAGTTTAATTAAACTTAACTTTTCTTCCTCCATGAATTTTATTAATTATTTACTGTGTAGAACAAGACCTATATTATCAGTCTTAGATGTTGCTACCTAATAAATGTAAACGAGAAGCAGATAATACAGAATTTCAGTAATGAACGTCTTGCTGTACATATAGTTTTCTCCTTGATGAACTCACTGGGAGTTCTGAAGCCTTAAATGGGAGCTGACTTATGACCTTTTTTTGTAGGATAAATCTAACAATAAAGACTCAAGAAATAGCCCATATATCACTATAGAATCATAGAATATGCTGAGTTGGAAGGGACCCATCAGGATCATTGGGTCCAGCTCCTGGCCCTGCACAAGACACCCCAAGAATCACACCATGTGACTAAGAGTATTGTCCAAATGCTTCTTTAACTCAGACAGCAGGTTTGGTGCTGTGACCACTTCCCTGGGGAGCCTGTTCCAGTGCTCAACCACCCTCTGGGTGAAAAACCTTTTCCTGATATCCAACCTAAACGTCTCCTGACTCAGCTTTGTGCTGTTCCCTTGAGTCCTGTCACTGGTCATCATAGATAAGAGATCAGTGCCTGCCCCTCCACTTTCCTTCAGGAGGATTTAGAATACTGCAATGAGGCCTCCCTTCAGCCTCCTCTAGGCTAAAGAAACCAAGTGATCTCAGCCACTCTCATAAAGCTTCTGCTCCAGACCCTTCACCATCTTTGTGCCCCTCCTTTGGAAACTCTCTAATAGCTTAACGTGTCTTTTGTATTGTGGTGCCCAAAACTGCAGACAATATTCAAGGTGAGGCCGCCTCAGTGCAGAGCAGAGGGGGACAATCTTCTTCCTTGACTGGCTGGTGATGCTTTGCCTGATGTTCCCAGGACACGGTTGGCTCTCCTGGCTGCCAGGGCACTGCTGACTCATATTCCACTTGCCATTGATCAGGGACCCTAGGTCCCTTTCCATAGTGCTGCTCTCCAGCCTCTCATTCCCTGGTCTATACACACAACCAGGATTGCCCCATCCCAGATGAAGAATCCATCACATCTTCACCTACTGGATCTCTCCTTTCCCAACTATCATCTCATACACAAAAGTCAAAACAATTCTTGAGTAGCTGTTTATGTTTATTCAAGATATTTTGAATATTGAATGAAAGTTGCTTTATAACACCATGTGTGAAGAGGGAAGCTGCCATAATGGTGTATGTGGGTATTGTACTGTTCAAGATTTTTTTTTTAAAAAAAGAAAGCATTAAAAGAATATTAGCACCAATTATCTTTTTGTGTCTACCTAGAAATTATTAGTTATTATTATTTCACTGTAATTTTAAGTTCCTTTAAAAAATAAAATTGGAGACACATATCATCTTGTCTACAATATGTATGCAGATTACTAATTTCATATAACCAATATTGAAAGTGTGTATTACTGGATTCCACCAGATATATTTCAATAGTTAGATCCTATCTGTGAGTGAACTTGGACATCCTTGCAAGGAAAAAGGTCTGTGCTCTGGATCCAGGACCTCAGTACTATGTTTACAAGGAATCTGCAGTGTACTATAGAGATGCAAGGGATAAAGATAAATAAATTATTATAATTAAAAATAAAAATAAAAAAAATAAAAAAATAAAAAAAAGAGAGAGAAAGAAAAAGAATAAATCCTGTATGATTTTGCTACTGTTTTCAGTTCACACTTACTGCACTGATACATCAAGAGTAATTTTTAGACAGAGATACTTTGTTTACAGTTATTTCAAATATATTTAAATTGAAGAACATAGTTTGGCTTATACTTATTAACTTTAAGTTAACACTCCTAATGAGAACTTTAAGGTGGGGAGAATGACTAGAGAGTTTTTAGAGCTGGTGCTGGAAACTAAAATGGAGAGGGAAATTTAGGCACTCACATCTGCCTGGCAAAGTTAGGAGGAAGAGAAATATGAGATATGGTAAAAAAGATCTTCATATACAATTCCTCTGGAACATCAACACCCTATACTGTTTAACTTTTTTCCCCCTACTGATTCTTTGTAGTCTATGTTCTGCTTAACTCACTCTCCTGAAAATGTTATTAACTGTATGTGTTTCCCTGTAGTAAAAATCTAGCATACATTCCGATGTGGCAGAACAGCAGATCACTGTGGTTACATAAGAACAGTTCTCTTACTTGTTTGATATAGTATTCTGCACTGCAAGTATCTGTAAGCTGTTGTCTGTCTCACATTTTTTTATATACATCTCTGGTACACAACTGTATTTCTTAAATGAAAATATTGCATATAAACATTTTCAGGTAGAAAATCAAGCACTATCTTTGACTTGTTCACTTTTTTCCCCCCATTCATTAAGATTTTAGAATTTTTCATTTGGTTATTTTTTTCTATCTTTTTAAAGAGAAGACTTTCATAAGTATTGAAGGGGATGGACTGATCAGAATGGTTTAGTGTTATTTGTCAATTAAACTTCTAAGAGCAGTTTAATACCAAAAAAAATGGATAGAGAAAATATTAGATTGGAATTTTATCAAATTCCTTCCTTTTCTAATTTATTTTTTCTAGTTTGAGAAAAGAGCATTTTCCAGCAAGGAGCTATAGAAAATCTCAATATATTGCACTTGTTAAGGCTCAAATTTTAGGTGATGTTTTAGTGACTTTGTTAATTTTGTACAACTCAACCTGACATTTTAATTCCAAAAGACATAGTGTAATTAACAGAGTAAGAATATATTTAAATATGATCTATTTGCTTCTATCTTGTTATTTTGCACATAAAGAAGTAACTTACCTTCTCTACATGCTCCTGCACTATTAATGTGGGGATAATACTCTCTTTTTTAATACAGTAAAATGCTCATGAGAGTATATTCTGTATTGGTGGTGATCTTCATCTTACTAAAGAAAATTTTTTAACATTAAAAAATATCAGACTATTTATTTTTGAATTTCTTTTTTAATCAGCTTTAAACAGTTTTCAGTATTGACTGGTTAAAAATTCTGAAGTTGCAAATTCTTGGGTTAAGTAAGGAATCTATCACACTGCAAATACTTGAGAAGCACTCACTGTTTGTCTTCAAAATCTCTCGGGTTGTCTATGTGAACTTAAAGATCCTCTTGGAGCTTTCTATCATTCCTCTTGCAAAATATTGCAGGGAGTTACAGTCCCAGAACAAAGCACTGGCATCTGACACTCATGTCAGGGGCAAACCCAGGAAAGTTTCAAACATGTTGACATAAATTTGTTTTCTTCGATAAAATAAAATAAAATCATTTTTCTGCTACTATGAAATGCGGTTGGTTTGCAATTCTTACCATAGTCACTTGATTAGTTTTGAACTATTACAGTCTTTCAAGAAATTTCACATTGAACACTTTTCAGATCATTTCAGATAATTTCAACAAGATGACCACATTTTGTGAATATCAGACCTAGCTGGTAAAACTTAGTCTGTGTGAGAGGGAATGCCCACACTGAGACAGTGGGCTTAAGAGGATATGAACATATCCTTCACATTTCTCCTTACATCACAAGGAAAAAGAATTGTGATGATGCTAAATGAACATTTCAGTCAGTCTTTCACAACCTGGAGTTTTGAAGCAAGAACTAAGTGTTACCACCCACCAGTTTCTTAGTCATAGGATGAAAAATTAATTACTAAGGTAATTCATAATGGATTTACCTGGAATTAAAATATTTCTGTTAGTCACTATTGACATCCTAAATACACATTGACAATCAGTGCACTGTATACACAGCCTACAAGCACCAGAATAAAGACAGAGAAAGGAATAAGTAATTTCTAATGCCTAGGAGTGTGTCTACAATTTTTTTAGGTTAACAGTGTAAACTAAATCTGCTTATTGTTTCCAGCCATTCGATATCAGATTGCATCACAGTGCAGGCTTGGAGCTCACAAATCAGATTCCCCTTAGATGAAACTAAACAAGATAATGCACCCCAGGAGCACACCTAATGCATTCTTGGCATTAATGAACATTCATCTCTTAGGATCACACATCAACTAATCTGAAGAAGTCCCCTGAAAAGCAGATGTTTAATATTGGATCTCCAGTACCATCTGTTTTGCTGTATAGATCTTTTGCTCAAGGGCCAAACTAAATTCTAATATAGATATATCCTGAGGTTTTTGTTTTCTTCTCCCTCTATTTTTTCACCCAGTCTCTTAACATCTGTTTCCATCATTCCACTTATTAGATAGAAGAACATTCTTTGTGTTACATAACTTTATGCACGGACACAGTTTGCAAGTTATTTCTGGGTCCAGTGATATCTAAGAGATCGCATGCACTGTTCAGACTGTTTAGCAGCTTGGATGCAGCTCAGACCTCTAAGTTTGCTAGTCCGTCCCCCCATATATTCCTGCTGGTCATTCAACCAGTATTTCCACGTTTTTGACTGACCAAACATAACCAATATTCCTCCCAGCTGGCTGGACAATCGACATACTGAAACTACTTTGAGAGGAGGTTGCAGCAAAAGAAAGCAGCATCTGTATTATTTTCCAATCATAAACTCATATAATTTTTACAGTTTCCACAACTTTTTCCCTCTTTGTGACAATGTAGGAAATAGAAAGGGTCAAGATGTATTGCAGGGGTTAGGTGGGAAGCTGTCTCACATGGTAAATAACATCAGTATTACCCCAGCTGCTGGTTTGGGTGTGGATTAATTCCTCAGTCTTTTTGCCATTTTGGACTCTTTATATTTTTCTGTCATGTTTTGTTTTGCAGAGGAATTTTTGTTTGGTTGTATTTTGTTTGTTTGTTTGTTTGTTTAATTTTATTTTTGATGGGTGCTTTATTTTTGTTGCTGTTGTTTTTATGTGGGCTGGTTTTTATTTAGTTTTATCCTGATGCAAAATGAAAATTTGTTCCAAACCTTAACTTCTGTTATGGAATAAAATTGTTCCTTTTGAGGAAGTCTAGTCACAGATAGTGCAGAAATACTCTTTATTATATAAAAATATCTATGGCTATGTAATAATTATTGGTATTTAATAACAATGATGATAGTTATGCCCCCTGCCTAAGAAAGAATTGTTAAACAGCAAATGTCCATCAAGTCTTGACAATTGACTTACAGTTTCATTGAACATTATGAGAAAGATAATGAAATATATTTACTTTAACAAGTGCTAATAACTCATTGCTATACTCACTGGTTATGAAAAAAAAACCCACAGAAAAAAAGCTACAGTAATTGAATTCCCATACAATGAAGGTGTAAAGATCTGTGACAACCCCAGATAGTTTGTCAGCTTGCAGTTCACTCCATATGATTAGACTTAACAATGTGTTGCCCTTTTTTAAAGATAATAGAGGGGATGGTCTAGGATATTGACTACTTCCTGTTATGTGTCCATCAGCCTGGGAAAAGAAAAAAAAAAGAAAAAGAAAAAATAGAAAAGATAAAAGAGTAAAATATTTGAACTAAATACAGGAGAAGAAAAGCGGATTTTTTCCCCCCTGCAAGCTACTCTTCTGTGCATTGTAAACTATAGGCAAACTCCACTCTGAAAGACAGGGTGCTGTCTGGTTCCTACTGGCCATTTTTAACTCTACATAGTCTAAGTTAGATAAGATCTCTGTATTTTCATTTATGCAAAGAAATAAAAACTTCTGCTTGACCTTTGTACCAATATGCATGTAGGGTTTGTGGGTTTTTTAGAAAAGCATTCCTGATATGGTTGCTACTCTGCTCAGTGACTTGCTGGAGGTGATGCAAAAGGCCTAATGGCACTAGACTTTTTGTTACATCTCTTCCAGGTGTTCCTGTATAGCCATTTTGGTCTACTGTGAGTGAAAGAACAAGGATAAGGGAAAGAGATGAAAATAAAAACACCACGGTGGTACTTGGTCAATAGATGGATGGATCTTCAGTTGTATGAGATGCATAAAAGAGGTAGGCACCAGGTAACAGACCTTTGGAGAATTTCACTGTTAAGGAGAATTTACCTGATACATTAATGATAACAGCTTTTTCATCATAATCTATACACTCCATGAAAGTCAGTGTCATTTTCTGTTATATTTTCATGTAAATCTGTGGTGCAGCTGTATTTCTACTGCTCACTTGCTTTTAGGATCTTCTGTAGCAGGCATTTGGCTCATAGCTTTCTGTTCTAGTTTTCTGTTGTCATAGAAAGTTTTGGATTGGAAGGGACATTAAAGATAATTTAGTTCCAATCTTCTTGCCATGGTTCTCCATCATGTCAAGCAACTTCTGCTCTTTGTCCTCCCTGCCTGTCCTTCCTAAAGAGCCTGTAGCCTTCCATTCCTTCATTCCAATCATGAGTCATTCCATCACATCTTCATGATGCCAATAAGATGATAGACCTGGCTATGTGTGCATGTATGTAACTCCTTGTTTATTCCCCATGATGTCTACCTTTGCGTAAAGGCATTTGAGTTGGGCCCCCCGTAGAAGCTGCCTTACTGACTGGAGTGGCTGCAGTTCCTTTGTGCTGCTCTTTTGGTGCTCTCTTGATAATCTGCAACCCTTTGCCAGGCTCTGGGCACCTCATTCGAGCTCTGGAGTCAAACTGGTAGGAATGGGATGGATTGAAGTTCTTTTTCCCCATCAATTTTAGTTTAAAACCCTCTTCACCAGCTCATCAAGTCTATGACCAAAGATTCTCTTCCCCTTCCCTGACAGGCAGACCCCATTTGCCTCCAGCAGAACAGGTTTCTCAAAGCAAGTCCCCTTGTCTAAGTAGCTGAACCTCTGGTTGTGACGTCTGTCCTGTGACTATTGTTGCTTCTCCACATATGACTGTCCCTTTTGACCTCCACCCCTTTGACTAGAAACATTGATGAAAAACTGCCTTTGCTTCAGGGTCTCTTATCACTGCTGCTGGGGCTCTATAATGCTACTTGATACTCCTCAAGCTGCTCCTGGATGTATTACTGGCACCCAAATGAAACAGTAGTGGGTAATAGCCAGTGGACTGTATGAGGTTTGGTATTCTCTTGGTAACATCCCTGATACAAGCCCCTGGTGAACACCACAGTCTCTAGAGAATGCATCAGGTCAACAGTTGGGTGCCTTGTCAGAAGTCACCTACTACTATCACCTGTTGCCTTTACTTAGTTGTGACTGTTGCTATATAGGGAGCAGATTGAGCTGCCTTACTCAGCTCCAGCATCTCTTCTCTTTAGTCTGAAGAGTGGCTAAGTGGTTAACCCATCCAGATGAACTGCAACAGAAAACAATTGTACATTTTCTATCTGAAGCTAAAATACTGTGAAATGGTCATGTAGTAAAATACCTGTCTTACATCATTAGATACTGGCATTCTTTTCTTTGCCTTTATAACCTCCTATAGAAAGCAAAATTAGGATTTAAAAAGAACAAATTAGTACATCTTCCTTATAGGAACCATTTATTACCTCTCATATAAAAAAAATGGTGCAAAACATTGCTTTCACATGTAATATCAAAATAATTCTTTGAAATTTGTTATAGGCTGATGAATATATAATGAATAGGAATATATTTTCATTTTATGAGACATTTGCAGTTTTCTCTTTTACTATGCTTTGATTAAATACTTGAGTTGAAACAGCCTTATAAAGTAATTTTTCAACTTTACCCAGACTGCCATCTAATGGTACTGTTGTCTCAGACAAAAAAAAAAATACAAACAAAAAACCCAACAGTGTGGGTCATATTGAAGATTTCATTTTAAGATACGAATGAATTACATCACTATGTTGGAATGCAGCCATCAATTAGTTGCGCTAATAGAGCAGGGTAGAAATGAAGTGATCCAGTCTTTATATTTTTTTCTCAGTGGATTAATTAATCATCTGTTCTTTTAGTGAAACAAAAAGACTACAATAGGAAAATAAAATAAGAATAGTGGTAGTATAATCTCACTGTCTTTTTCTTCATCATCCTTTTCCCTTTCAGATTGCTGTCCTTTCCTACATTTCTGAATGTTACCTCATGCACAACATAAACTTCAACTCCAAGGATCTATATAATTGAAGCCAAAGAATAATCATAAAATTTAAACTTTCATGACTTAGTTTGTTCTGTGAAACCTTTAAAACCTACTGTTAATGATGACACACGGTTCCAGCTGGTGACTATAATAGATATCTAATGAATTACTTCAGGTTTGCACAGATTCTTTTGTTTTGGCATCCTATGTCTTGTTAGAGTTTGCATTGACTATAAATCTTACATATAATAATGCCTCTAGTAACATATCAGGCTCACCTGACAATGAGACAAAATTCAGCTTGAAAAGCCTTGTACTATACACCTTGGCCCATTACATTCCATTTATTTTTACTGCAGTCCAGGAGACCTAAATTCATCTCACAACAGATTCTGATTTCAAAGAAAAAATACACTGCTAATAAGGCACTTTATGTTGGTCCCCAAATAGTGGTTTAAAAATTGAATTGATTTTTTTTTAATCAGATGAAATTTTATTCTTCTCAATATAAGAAGTGCATTGTTGAGAATGAAGAGTAGAGTGCAGGGCAAACAAAATTATTCAGGTCTGCAAGTCTGAATTACAAATAAAGGTTTGCCTGTATATTTTAGAAAATAGAAGCCTAAGCAAAGACCCTGCAGACAGGGAAATAATATTTTGAAAGAAAGGAACACACTAACACTAGCATACATGGAATGTTTAAAAAAACATGCAAATAGAGTGTAACTGGTCTAAATGAGAGAAGATGGCAAAGAAATTATGTAATCCACAAATTGTACCAAATGCTTACAACCAGTCAGTAAAATAAATCAATTTAGTGAAGTGATAGACATACCAAAAGCACAAAAATGTACAGATACCTCATTGATGAAATAATGGAGAAATACACCAAGATGTTGCATACCAAGCTGATATAGAGATGATCCGCCAGGTGTCAACTGCTGCTGGACAACAAATTGTATATGTGGAACCATGAACTCCTTTGACTAGTATATTGCACCTTTCATAGGTGCTTAGAAAGCAAAATAGAGGATGAAGACTTCAAATGTAAATTATTAACTTAAATCCAAATGTGACTGAAAGTTTCCACTTGTAACCCGTCTGTATGTTCAAGAATATTTCATCTCTGAAGCATTCACATTTTATGATCAGGATATAGAACTGGAACACTCTGCTCCCCACTTCTCATTTTTTTATAACCAGTACTTCAGTTTGAGTCTTAATAACTTTCATTCTCTTTCTTGCTTCTTGATATAAAGTTAAAACAAATAAAAATGACAAGCGTTTTGGGTACTCTTTTCCCACATATGCACTCACAAAAAAGAAAGTGGTTTTTTCAAATTCAACAGAGAAATTTTAGGATAAAAACCTGACAGCTGTAAGCTTTTTCCCTAGGATATACTGCATCAGAGCCAAAGAATTCCAGCCATCCCACAAGATCAATACAATCTAAACCTTATTTTGGATTGTTCTTCAGAATGAAGAATTTCTTGAAGAAAAGATATAATTTTCAGCTCTTGGATTGCATATCTAAAACTGCAAGCTATCATAGATATGCACATGTTATAAAATTACTGGATCCACTAAAAATCATTAGTTTTCCTGGGACTTTGTCAGTGGAAAAAAGTACAACCTAATGTAATATATTAAATAAAAAATATGCAGTCTCAAATACTACTTTTAATTCATTTTTATATACCATTAAGACCATACAAAGGAGAAACAGAAGAAAAATAGATGCAATGAATTTACCAGTGCATAATTTTATGATATGGTGATTTTATCAGTCTGTTTCTCATAGTCTGACAGATATTCTTGATGCATAAGACTGTGGTATGATTTTTCAACTTCACTTTGAAGTGTGACAAGATCTTGAATGACATTCATAACTTATTCCAGAAATGTATGGGTCATTTTCCTGGACTACTGATCATTATTTTACTGATTTTTAGTTTGAAATAGCTCCTAGAGAAGACTTCCAATTATCTTACCTTCATATCTGTTGAGTTTTTCTTCTGTATTATCTTTCTAAAGGAATCATCACAAAGACCTTTGATAGCACTAGCTACTTATATAAAGTTTGCTGCAAAAAATCTGCTAATTCCAGTGCACAGGTGATCACTACATTTTCCCTCATAAAAGGAATAAAAGAGAAGTACAGGTCTTTTTTAATAATGATGTTAAACTTTACATTTAAGGGCATTGATCCTAATTGCACACTTTTTTTTAATCTGCTGTCCATTGTTTGCCATTTACTTTAACACTAGTTATGCCTTTGAGCACAGGTAGGAAGTGAAGTGGAAATTGTGTTGGCATAAAAAAAAGGTTGCACAAGAATTTCCATGTATGTGTGTGTAAACGGTCTCCTTTTTACATTTTTCACAGACTTGAACATAACATTGTTGCACTCATGGTCAGAATGCCTATTAAAGAATACAAAACAAAACCAAGACCAACCAACAAACAAAAGCTAATTTATTGGGATCTTTTGAATACTTTAATGGGAATTGAATTTCTGTGACAGGAGGGTTGGTTGCAGTCCAGAGGGCGATGGAAATCTTTGTTGCAAGAGTCCTTGTGATAACATCCGTATGGACTGAAAGGGCCTCCTCAAACCGCTGATCTGCTCAGTTCTTATGTCCAGCTGGCCCATGGTCCCCCATGACCCCTCAGCATATGCGTGATTCACTTCTGTTATTTATATAAAACCGTGTACAAAACATCTCTAAACTGTCTCATCTATTTACAAAGGATTGTCTTATGTTAACATTTTTCATCTGCAAGAGCAGTTTCTACTGGCTCTTTACAAGAATAATTTTTATGTAACATTTTCATCAGTTTTATATCAGGAATGGCCTTTATCTGTGTCTGGCCATATTCTTCATCCAGAGGGTTAAGCAACACAGCAACCATGCAAACAGTTCCTATCAGTCAGTGCAGGTGCAGCAGAAACTGCCTGGGAAATCTTCATGACTGCCTGAATCTCAGGTTGTTGCAGATGAGTCTTTGCCTCAGGCCAGTTTGTTGGCTTTTCTATGCAGACAAAGTGGGGAGCTCCTGCATCACACAGGAAATTAAACTAAGTGCAGGGGTGTATACACAGGCACAATCCAGACAACCTGCTACTCCCTGGCTGTAGTTTAAATTCTGTAGGTTTTGTCACAAGACTGTCTTAAGAGATGGCTGTCTTCTTCAGTGTAAGTGGTTTGAAACTTGATTCAATGGCTGTCATGGTTACCACACACACTCAAAAAAAAATCCCCTATCTGTATAACATGACTAGAACTATTTATAGTTTTATACTAGAACCACAAAGATTAATAGTGATGAGATGCATCTCTAGAAAATCTATTCCACTACTAATATCAGCATACAAGTAAAATGAAGGATTTATATGTATGTCTTCTGCTTGGAACATATATAGTTTGAGCAATCTATACTTTAATGACAAGCAACAGAAATGCTTCTCTACAAATCCCATTAATAATAAGTTTCAAAACCTTCAAATAAGCTTCAGGAATACTAGCATGCACATGTATTTATTCATATGAGGTTACAAAAATAGGTGTGCACAGAAATAAATTATTAAATTCAAAAAGGATTCAAAAGCTATCAGTTCCAATACCTTTTATGCTTGCAGGCTGACTTACACTGATGTCATAAGCAGCTTTATTTAATATTTTGTAGCTCCTCTAAATCATGGTATGCTGTAAATGCATACTTAAGGGAATATTTGGGTTACTGAATGCAGTAGGTTTAATATTTCCATGGTGTAATAATTTTGGTGTGATACACTAATATTACACCAACCATATGCTTTGTCATATGTGTTTTTCTAGTCAAAAGTTCAATATTATTCCATTTGCTTCTCATTGTATATGTCACATTGAAGACAAACCTAAGTATTCAGAGAATACCAAAGTTATAGTGGACTAAAACTCAAAATACGAACATCATTCTCTTCTATAAAGTGCTAGAGCTTCAAGGGACTGCGAGATAATATTTTCACCAAAGCAATATGAACCTCACACATAGCTAACATCCAAATATCACTTTCATCCACTTCAGTTTTTAATTTTGAATGTATTAGACTTCTCTCTGTTGTTTGTTTTTCCTGTCCTCTTGATGATTTCTTTATTCTGATGTCTTTATTTTTAATGCAATTATTTAACTTGTCATTTCTACAAAGATGCAACTGATAGAAAAAATAAGAAACTCCCCTGTGTATTTCAACAAACTTATTTATTTTTGATCGCAAATTTGGTTATCTATCACACTATGGTTACAACATATATGACATCAACTGAAGTCCTGAAAAGAACAGATTAAAAAAAGTTATTGTGGGACATAAGGGGAAGATTCTGTGGATATAATGTATTGAACACCAGATGTACTCCTCTTATATATTTGGAGATCATCCTAGTCTGTGCATTTAGAAATATTAAATGGGTAAGAGTGAACCTTTTTCTTGCATGTGCTCCACTGATAAATTGTTCAATGAATTTTACTTTTTTCCATCTCATATGAATATCCTGGTAATACGGTGGTACAACAGTTAAGACCTTTGCTGTAAACTTTGCCTGACTTTTTTGGTGCATATTTTCTTGTTGATAATCTTTTTCCATGTATTTCTTTCCATAGTGACTCTCCCATAATGATTAAAATCCCAAATATTTCATAGTTTTCACAATGTTTTTGTACACTTTAATTTACTTTTCCCACTTACACAGCAGTCTACAGGATTCTTTCTATATCTTTGAAAACAAAAAATCTTAACACAGAATTACTCTTAAAACTTTTAGTCTATTCATCTGTCCAGCGCAAATCAGTTCAGATCAGCTCAGATCAGTTCAGATTTCCTGTCCGTGTACCAACATTGTTTATACTTATCTCCCTGATAATATCTATTAAACATTTACAGATTGAATGAAAAGGGAGGTATTGTTTGTTCATTAGTTCAGTCCTAATGTTCTTATCCTTTGTAACGGGATGATTTTTTTTCCTTACCTTAGATATTTTGTTCTCATTGTCTACTTATCTCCTGATGTCACTCAGAATAATGTTCTACATCTGAGACAAATATAAGTGTAAAATATGAGTTGCAAAATTATTTATCATCTCTCTGAAAATGTTTTCTGCTCAACCATGACCAAATGCCAAAGTACCTGAGAATTTGGAGACATGCTTTGGCATCTTATTCATTTCATTGAATAGCATCTTACTCCTCGAGATGTCCAACTCAATGCAAATAAATTATGTATAGAGAATATATCCAGTAACTGTGAAAAAGTGAAACAGAATATGGCCTCAGTAGAACATGTTGCCAATTATCCAAGAAAAATATTTGATAAATATTTGTTTGATTAGCTAAAAACTGAAAGTAATGAAAATGAGTGTTAAGATAACTTGCAGATGGATTGAAAGCAAAAGTTTAAGATTTTTTTTCTCATGAAGTAACTGTATATCTGTGTTTAATGCCAAGAACATTTATCTTGTTGAAGTTGTCTCTGTAAAACTGATTTGCATTTTATTATTATTAATTAATGGATGGGTGAAATCTTTCACTGTTCATTCGCATAACTATCCTATTAAAAGTAGTGTTCTCCCACCTGTTTTACATTAACATGTCCTACTAATTTAAGTGCTAAATTAGTCAGTTAAGTCTAAGGAGACTGCTATCACCAATAAAGTGAGACATATGTGGTACAATGGTGCAATAATAAGTAAAAACCTATGGAAAGGTTATAATTACGATAATACAAGAGGTAAGTTATTTTCTGAGAAAATCCTATAGGTTTCAAGATTAAAAAAAATCATCTTCTAAATGGGACATAAGCCTTCAAATCAACATATATGACAGATTTTAGTTCTGCATAAAGTTTGGGTTGGCCTCCTTCAGAGAGAGGTGTATGTCACATTGTCCTTTCTAATGCAAAACTACCCTTGAGTTCATTGGGAATCGGTGCTGATGAAGAGCTTTAGATTTCTGTCTATTGAATACTGATGTTTATGATAGTAGCTTAAACTGTAAGATAACGTCACAGTATATTTTTAGTTCTACCACAGTAATTCTGGACATGTTTTCTAAAGCTATAAATGAGCTGGTCCATTTCCTTTCCCCATGAGCTTCTTTTTCTTGCTCCTCCTCCCAATCAAAGGAACTAAACCCCAAATCCAAACCACCCAGCTCAGCCCTTTCCACACATCCCCCACCCCCAGCCCCACCACCCCATCCCCTAGAAGAACACAAACAAAAAGTTCATTATAGTTTCTGGATTTGACTGGCTTATGTACTCTTTTGTAAAATGTACTGCTGACAGTCTTAATTTTCAACTCATTATCAGTTTTACACAGCCCAGCATGTTGAAAAATACTGAGTATTTTGTAAAAAATTCTCTTTCTTTTTAAGGTGGAATCATAATTATACATTCTTGAAATGTAAAAGGTTCTGTAACCACACCATTCCTGGTGTAACATTGATAGACTATGTTCAGTAAATCAGGTTCCAAGCTCATTCGGATATGACAATGCTTGGGCTGTGTTAGATTTTCAGCTGTATCTGTATGATGCAGAGTTCTGTTCTGTACCTTGGTGTTTCCCATTTACAAGATATAAATAAGGATTAGACAACAGTGGCATTTAAACTATGTGCTTTAAAATGTGTTGGCATCACAACTTTTAAATCACCAGTCTCTGGCAAGATGCCTCACAGCAATATGTTGTCTTTTGCTGTCTTAGGTGTGTAAGACTAATAATTCTTTAATAAACTTCACCATTATGTTTAGTGCTATGAGGCAAGTTGAAATAAAAGGGCAAGTGTGTTACTTACCCTTGGTTACTCCAAAAACTACTTTTTAAACAAACATTTTGTGGTTGGGCATAATTTCAGAATTGCACTGCTGGCATCTATGGTACTGAAAAAAAAAAATTGAGGATTGATCTAGGGACCAAGCTGAAGTACAGATGTCCTTATGGTTGTGACCTGTCATTGGTGACTAACCTGAAGACTAAGAGGAGCGTGAAATCTGTGAACACTTGCAGGGCACACTATGAGACAGACTGCCTACTGCCCTTTATTCATGAGGACTTTATGGTTGTCCTCTTCACTGAACAGGCTCATCATGGACTGGGAAATAAACTGTACCAAGTAAACTACAAAAAATAGATTTCCTGCTCTTTGTAACAGACTTCAAGGTTTTTACCTTTTCTTGGAGCAACACAACATCACACTGTGTAGCCATTTATCAACTAGCAATTCAGATACGTAATTTTAGGCATGTAACTCTAAATTTATTTATTTGCTTGAAGTCATATTTATATACAAAATTTCCAACAGCAGGTGACACTTCCTCCTCATTCTGCACAAAACCCAGAATAGGTGTTATTAATCCCATTGGCAAATACACAAGCTGTCACTGTTCATAAGACCAACCTGATGATGAGTATGTTATCGAAGTTGAAATGATGTCTGCTGTAAAAGGGAGATCAGCACTACTGTGCTTTCCACACTGCTGTGACAGTATGTCTCAATTCTGACATTGCTCAGTAATGGAGCACTGAAGCTGGTCTCACTCACAGTCTGTAAATCAATTCTGATTAGAGAGACAGTGAGAACTTTAGCAAAATTTCACATTGTTACAAACTTTTACTCATTGACTCCACACAAGGCTGACAAGCACTAGTAATGTTTAGTGTTGCCTGATACAATTTTAAACAAAACTTGTTTATTATCATAAGCAGAAAACAGAGCACACAGAAGGTAGAATGCAAGTGCCAGGTATTAAACAGTGCTTTGTCAGCTCACGATAAAATGTCAGCAAACAGCATTTTTTCATGAGATGAAAAACCGCTGTAACAATAATTTTGGTAATGCTCACTAAAGACTTTCAGAATGTGCACGTTATTTAGACACTTCTTTGCTACCTGGAATTATCTGGTTTGAAATGGTGGGTGTTCTGGTATGTTCTCTTTCCTCCCTATTCCTTTTCAATTTATTTCCCCAGAGAGTATGGGTTAGGTACAGCAGCTGGCTGTCACTATGACTTGCTTTTTACTCAGGTATGCAGCTGAGCTGAATAAAGAACAAGGAGAAAAAGTCAGAAAAGTTGTCCAAAGTCAGTCACTGCCGCAGCTGAAACTGGAACATGAAATCTTTACACCCAGACTAAATACTGAAGGACTTGCCTGCTTTCAATTAATTACTGCACATTTTGGAAACTTTCTTGCTATTCAGTTACATTTGACTTATACAATTCCTCAGGGAAAAGTGATGGGTAGTCATGAGGAAACGAAAAGAGAGATCCCATATTGTGAGATAGATATTTTGAGTTACTCTATACAGAAATTTCTATATTTTTGTATATATGACTCTTGTTTCAATTCAAGATTTGTGAATTCACTAGAAAACAGGAAAATGGGTCTAACACAGGAATGAAGACACAGAATAGGGAAAAGGAAGGAGTATATTTTTAGATACTTCTGAGTAGTGATATATTTTAATATATCTTGCTTAATGTGATTCAAAGAATATTATTTTAAAAAACTCAAACCATACATCTAATGAAAGACAAAGGGAAAAATTCTTTTGTCCCCAAGTAATATGCTGATATTTTCTTACAGTGAGTGAAATATATATCACTTTCTTGCTTTACTTTTCTAAAACTTTCTACAGTATGTACTGTGGATTGGATGTTATTTGAATGATTTACACTGCTTTCCAGACAATCAGTGTCCAAGTTCTGTTGCAAGGGCTTGGGTTTGTTGGTTGGTTTGGTTTGGTTTTGGTTTGTTTGTTTGTTTGTGTTGGTGGGGTTTTTTGTGTTTTTTTTTTTTTTCTCCTTTTCCCAGATGCAGGATTTTGCATTTGTCTTTGTTGAGTTTCATAAGACTCTGTTGGCTTTTTCCTCAAGGATGACAGGTCTCTGGATGACATCTCTGCTTTGAGTGGTATTAATGTTCACCTCAGTTTAGTGGTCTATGCAAAACTGATGACAGTTCCTCCTCCTGGTCAGTAATAATGATAGCAAACAAGAAATGATCCAGGATACACTCTTGTGTTATTCTACATTACTTGCCTTGATAAAGAGTGTGATCCACTAACCAATAAATTCTCAGCCTGAACTTGGAATCAAGTATTTACTCATCTAGTTGTCCACTCATACAGACTATAAAGTCTGGCTTCAAGAATATTTTGGGAAACAATGTTGAAAGCCTTACTGATCAAACTGGATGCAATCCAATACGATATCATAAGAAGCAATCAAATTGGTCAAGTATGATTTAGCATTTAGAAATCCATGCTGACTACTCCCAGTCATCTTTTTTTATAGCCATAAATTTGTTCCAACATGACTTGCTCTATGATTTCCACAGGGAGAAAACAGTGACTGGCCTTTAATTCCCTATATTGCTCTTTTGGATCTCTTGAAAAGTGGATGCAATATTTGTATTTCTCCAGTTACTGGGAATATTCCCACTATCTCCATGACCTGTTAAAGATGAATGCAGCCAGATCTCCCAGAATCAGTGGATGCAGAATTTTATTTCTGTATACTTCCATAGGTTCAACCCTCTCAAGTAATCCCTGACTCAGCTCTTAGTCCCTGCTGGTAGTTCTCAACCTTGAAACCTTTCACTGATCACAGGGGCCTTAGAGTCCCCACTGGTGGAGATTTTAGGCAAAGAACGTATTTAATGACCTCAGCCTCATCTGTGTCTGCTGTGACTAAGTCATCTGTAGTCTAGGTGTTTTCTCAATAGTTTTAGAGCTCTGGTGGAAAAGGCATTGTAGCC
>JAOXXN010000395.1:137908930-137922099 GCA_026770055.1 Myrmophylax atrothorax
CCTTACCTTTTGACACAGGATACTTTTGCAAGCAGATCCCATGTCATTAAAAAGCACCATGAGGAATCCACAGCCAAGTGCACCCAAGAGTGTACAGCAGACATTACTGAATATTAGGATGTGAGAATAAACTGCTACTCTGGAAAGCTATTCTGTATATTATGCAAGTGTACCTGAATGTAGCAGAAATGAGATGGCTCTGTCAAAAAGGGATAAAGTTTGCCAATATGTGAACAAAAAATCAACCAACCAAACAACAAAAAATCCAACAAAAAAAAAAAGAAATACTAAGATATTAAAACAAACCAGAAAATATAATTAGTCCAATACCTAAATCTATAGTGTTCCTTAAACATTGTTCATAGTTTATAACAAACTGTCTCAAGAAGATGAAGCAACAGTGGACCTGGAAAATATTCTAGGGTAGACTGCAAGAGACCAGAGACATAAAAGACCAAGTAAGATTTAGACCTGGAAAAATGAGCTCCATTTTAAATCATGAATGGCATACAGTTGCACGTAGGGAAATGTTCTTTTTTCTTATAAAAAATAAAGGGAGTGGGTTTAATTTAAAAATATCGGTTTTCAAGAAAATAGATTTTTTTTCATATGATGAAATGTAATTTTGTAGAACTTATTCCTGCATGTTTTGGATAAGCCAATAGATCAAGAAATCAAATATGAAAAATAGCCTTTTACTGAAAGTGAATTCCAAGTTACTGCATTCTGGAAACCTTTAGTCCAGGATGGACTTGTTTTCAAACTCTTACTAACTCTGCCATCTTGCCATTCAGCTGTTGCCACTAATCACCTTTATCCATTTTGGATGCAATTGGCTCTTCTGACCATACATATACTGACTGTAAGATCTAAGCTCTTCAAAATAACCTGAATTTTGTACAACAGAGAGTGCATTTATCTAGATTTTAGGGTGACTAAGGTGAAAGAAACAAATGCCATAGGACGTTACTATCATCAAAAAACCCAAACCTATGTGTAAGAAGCATAAGCAGGACTTCAACTCATCAGAAACTTGACCTGAAACAGCCCCTAAATAAGCATAACAAAATAAATGGTTTTCTAATCTTTAATTCTTGTAGCAGAACAAAAAAATATAAACTTCTATGATGGCAATATTGAAAATAGAAATAATGCCAGTGTGCAGAGTGATAAAACTTTCTTTTTTCAAGTATAGTCTATCAGAAAACACAGTATTGTGTAACTTTTTCTCTCATTTGTATCTTTACAGATACCAATTGACTCAAAAATTACTCTGACTGTAGCATCTGAAAGTTTCTAAACCAGAAATAGCAACATGAAAAAGAAGAGGATGCAGAAACTCATTTTATATGACTATTGTTGCTAGGGAGAGTGCTCCACTGGGATCCCTCCCTAAGCTTGTTTGTCTCACTCTGCCTGGGATTTTCAAAGAGACAGTTCAGTGACATAGTGGAAACTCAGAGTGATTCAGGTTTTCTGTTTGTTTTTCCAACATCTTTAATTTTGCAGCTATGGAATTTCTAAACAATAGGTCAAACCCTCAGAGGATAGTAAGTAGTTTTACAATTTTTTTGAAACATGCGGAGCTACAGCAATTTTACAGCCCAAGGCTGTCAACCTTTAGTGTCTGCAGAGAACTAAAAAATCCCTGGTGAACTCAGAAGCAGTCAATTACGGTCTGCCTGGACTCCTGCTCTATTGATTCTCATGTTTATGATTGATTTGAGGTAAATTATAATCAGTCTCAAAAACTATTAATCATTTTACTTCTTTCTGATTTTCTTACCTTTAAAGTTCTAGATTTTCTTTTGATCCCTTTCCCCCCCCACTCTCTTTATTTATTTTTTGTTAGTTTGGGGTTTTTTTGTTGTGTTTTTCTTTGGTGTGTTGTGTTTTGTGGGTTTTTTTTAGTATTCTTTTCTGTCTCCCATCCAGTTATACAATTAAAATATTTTAATGTTATCAAAACACAGTGTGGGAAACTCAATAAAACAAGCCACATATTTTAAAACTGGGTATGTTAGCCTAACAATTGTAAAGTGCTAGAGTATGTGACTACATACTTCTCAGTTCTGTTTGACAGGACCTCCAAGTCCAACACAGTTTCTGTGGAAGATAACAAACACGAAGGGCATCCATCATGTTTCATGTTTAGTCTTGTTTGATGCCTTACTTATTTTTAACTGCACTTATTTCTCTGTATGGTTGAGTTGTAACTTATGCTGCAAAATGACAATGCAGAAATGTTGTGGAGAAAGAAAAGTACAAGAGAGAATAAAGTTCCTTGTAAAAGCATGAAATAATTCACGTGTCCAAAAGGTTTTGATCCAACAGCATGTGCCATGCTGAGCTCTTTCATTACAGGTAAAAGCCTGTCTTGCTAAAGCATTTTCTGTGTCTTTCAAAGTATATTAAGAAGATACCCTCCCTCACAGATGCAAATGATTTAAAACGTGCTCTGCTTGGCTGGTTTTTTAAATTCAGTTTCTCTCTCTGATGTTTTTTTCAGGTTTCCTCAGTTAAATGTAGCTTGGTTGGTCAACCTACATATTGGCATTAAATCTCAGTACTAATATTATATGCTGTAACACCCTTGATAAGACACATAAAAGACTAAATTTTGTGGGCTTTCTTATTCCTAAATGAACTCATGAGACCTGTAAACTTAAAATACTCAGAGATGAGATGAGATGCATGATATAAATCTTCCAAAATACTGTAACTGATCACTGTCTGAAAATATCCAGAAACATTTGGAATCATTATTCTTTTTGAATTAACCATTGATTGACATTTGTTGATATCTATTAGCAATTTACAAGAATCAAAATGCCTTTCCATCAGACTCAGACCTTAAAAGGTTATTTGAAACTCTTAGAAGGTTATAGCTGGACTACAGATATTTTCCTAAACTCTTTTATTTTTACTAATGACTTTTTCTCTTAAAAAAAATACATTCACTGTCTAATTATAACTGTAGAAAATCAAAGACAATAGCTTTTGTTTGTGATACTCTCATTGAGCCTGAATAGCACAAGTGTATCACAAGGATCAAAGAATCAATTCAAATGACTTCAATGTGTAAAGGGCTCTCAGCTAATGGAAAAGCCTTTGTGTCAGTGAAAAGTGCAGATGTTCTGACATGAGGGTGTATGATGACTCCATTCATACCACTACACTTACATTATAAAAGATATTTTCAGGTTCTTGTATTGCATTCTACAGCAATGCGATCTTTCAGGCATTTCCCTCCAGAAACCGACAAAAAAGATGGTTTCTTGCTCTGATTATTAAAATACATAGGTAACATAGAAGAAATATAATGAACTTTTACATAAATGTAATTATACCAGTTGTAAGTAAATGTTAACAAGTTTATTTAAATGATAACCTAATAAGCATGTCCTGTGTAATTGGGGCAGAAGCCAAGAAGAGAAAATAGTCTGAAATAATTACCTAACAACAGATAAATGTAAGGTGTTTATCTAACAGCTATCAAACACCTCATATACTATGACACTTCCCGTGCTTCAGTCTCAAACACCTTGTTCTTTATTAAGGAAAAAAAAAGGAGATTTTCCTCTCTCCCCCTGATTTTCTGACACACAGAAACAGAATCACAGAATGGGTAAGACTGAAGGCACCACTGGAGGTCATCTAGTCTGATCTCTGCGATCAAGCAGGGATATCCTAGAGCAGGCTACTCAGGATACAGATTGCTTTTGAATATCTCCAGAGAAGGAGATATTCTCCACAACCTCTCTGGGCAACCTGTTCCAGTGCACGGTGACCTGCACAGTAAGGAAGTTTTTCCTCATATTCAGGTGGAACTTCCTGCATACCAGTTTCTGCCTGTTACCTCTTGTCCTATTACTTGACTTCACCAAGAAGAGCCTCGCTACATCCTTTTGACATCCTCCCTTCAGATTCTTGTAGACCTTGATGAGATCCCCTCTCAGTCATCTCTCCTTGAGGCTGAACTGTCCCAGTTTCCTCAGCCTTTCCTTGTAAGAGAGGTGGTCCTGTCCATTAATGGTCTTTGCCACCCTTCACTATACCCAATCCAGGAGCTCCAGGTTGCTCTTGTACTGAGCAGCCCAAACTGGACACAGCACTCCAGATGTGGCCTCACTAGGGCTGAGTAAAGGGACAGGATCGCTTCTCTTAACCTGCTGGCTTTATTCTTCCTAATGCACCCCAGAATACCATTGGCCTTCTTGGTCACAAGGGCACACTGCTGGCTCATGGACAGTGTGCTGTCCGTCAGAACTCCCAGGTTCTTCTCTGCAGAGAAGACCCGTCATCCTGTACTGGTGGATGGGGTTATTCCTCCCCAGGTGCACTTGCCTTTGTTGAATTTCAGACAATTCTCTGCCCATCTCTCCAACCTGCTGACGTCCTTATAAAGGGCTGTACAGCACTCTGGGATATCAGCCACTTCTCCCAGCTTTGTGCCATCAGCAAATTTACTGAGGAGGCATTTGCCCCTTCATCCAAGACACTGATGAATAATTTAAACAAAAATACTGACCCACTGCCAACCCTTGCAGGTCACATCTAGTTGCAGGTCTCCAACTAGACCCTGTGCAGTGAACATAGCCCATTGAGCTCTGCCATTCAACCAGTTCTTTGGTACTGTCAGCCTTTGAAACTGTTTTCTGCAGCATCCTGGTGAAAAACCTAGCAGTCCATGGCTTGGACAAGGTGCACTCTTGGCTGTATTAAGAACTGGCTGGAGGGCTGGGCTCAGAGGGTGGTGTAGAAATGTGCTGCATCCAGTTGGTGGTCAGTCACCAGTGGTGTTCCCCAAGGGGATCAGTGTTGGGCCCAGTCCTGTTTAGTATCTTCATTGATGATCTGAATGACAGGATCAAGTGTGCCCCCAGTAAACTGGCAGGTGGCACCAAGTTGGGTGGGAACATTGACCTGCTGGAGGGTAGGAAGGCGCTTCAGGGGGATCTGGACAGGCTGAATTGATGGGCTGAAACTAATGGTATGAGGTTCAACACAGCCAAGGTCCTGCTCTGGGGTCATGACAACCTCATGCAGCACTCAGGGAATAGTGGCTGAAAAGCTGCCCAGCAGAAAAGGACCTGAGAGCGTTTGGTCAACAGCTGGCCAAATGTGACCCAGCAGTGTGCCCATCTGGCCAACAATGCCATTGGCATTCTGGCTTTTATCCAGAATGGTATGGCCAGCAGGACTAAGGAAGTGATTGTCCCCCTGTACTCTGCACTGGTGAGTCCACACCTTGGATATCGTCTCCAGTTCTGGGCCCCTCAATTCAAGAAAGACATTGAGGTGCTGTAGCAAATCCAAAGAGAGGCAATGAAGCTGGTGAAGTATCTAGAGGGTAAATCGTATGAGGAGAAGCTGAGAGGGCTGAGTTTGGAGAAAGGAGGCTGGAGAAAAGGAGGCTCAGAGGTGACCTTATCACTCTCTACAACTGCCTAAAAGAAGGTTGTAGCAAGATGAGGGTTAGCTTCTTCTCCCAGGCAACTAGTCACAAGAGGACAGAGCCCCAGGCTCCAGCAAGAGAGATTCAGGCTGGATATCAGAAGGAATTTCTGCCCCAGCATGGGCTCCTCTCTCTGCAGGTCTGCAGATCCAGGCTGGGACTCAGCTCCATCATAGGCTTCCCATGGGTTCTCAGACTCCTTTCAGGCATCCACCTGCTCTGGCATGGGCTCCATGAGCTGTTGGTGATCTCTGCACCCCCATTAACTTCCAGGGCCCTGTAGGGGCACAGGTGCTTCACCATGGTCTTCACCATGAGCTGCAGGGGAATCTCAGCTGAAGTGCCTGAAGCATTTCCTCCCTCTCCTTCTTCAGAGACCTTGGTGTCTGCAGAGTTTTTCCTCTCATGTATTCTCACTCAGCTCTTCTCTGGCCACAATTACACCTGCACAGGAACTTGTTTTTTCTCCTTCTTAAATATGTTAGAACAGAGGTGTTATTATCATTCCTGATTGGCTCGGCAGTGGCCACCAATGGGTGCATCCTGGAGCTGGCTAGCATTGGCTCTACTGGAAATAGAATTTTTGGGAACAATGAGTAAGAGATATCATGTGATATTCAGAAAGCCATATGAGTCAAGAATTTGTAAGCATCAAAGTTAAGAAGATTCTTTACATGGTCATCCCACACTAGATATGAATAATAAACTTAATACAGCAGGATAAAGTGAAACAAAAAATGGTCAAAAGGAGAATCCCACAATTTCTAGATTGGTTAATTTTGCAGGTATTTCCCTGATTACTGGCAATTTTTGATTTGAATGTTGTAAAGGAAACACAGTTTTAGCAGTCTGGTCTCTCATCCAGTTCCCATTATGTACAATTTAACAATATTTTATAAATCCAATAGATGAAGAAGATTTCTACTGTATGAGGAATATAACTGGTATGCTGTTGTTATGACTCAATAGGAGGTTTTTGCAGATTCTCTAGCAATTCTCAATGCTTCATTTTTTTTTTTTTGTAGTATATTGGAAAGAACAAGAAAGTGTTTTGTAGCTAACTGAAATGTTGAAATAAATTTAAACAAATCAGGATTATGTCAGTCTCATTAAAATGTTAATTTCCAAGTCAGATGAATTATAATATTTTAGATTTTTGAGCTATCTCTCTATAGGAGCAGCCTCTTCCTCTACCAGACTGTCACCAAGGCAAATTTTATTTGAAGACATGTTTGAGAGATTATTTCTTAGCTTATAGCAGACAGATTTGGGAAGTGGAAGGGAGGATAGGAAATATTTAACCATCACTGCAGCAGCAAGAAGTTCTTATCAGTGGAGAAAGAAGCATTTAGAGGAAACCATATGGGTTATTTGTACAACTCATACTCAAAATAGTTTTGTGGAAACATATAGCACATTATTTCTTTTTCTTTCTCAGCCTAAATAAACTTGTGGGATTTTGATTTCTTTGAGTTTTTTGAGGGGTTCATTATTTTTTTTCCTCCTTGAGCAGGTAGCCAATAGTCTGGGGCTTGCAGGTTGATTCCATTGGTAATAAAAATTACTAAAGGAGCTTAGATATTTTCGGTTCAGGGCTGTTGATTTTCATAAGCAAGTCAAATATCCTTATTTAGCCAGAAGAATCAGTTTACATATTCTCAGTTTTCTAACCAGCCTTTTCAGTTAGTACAAGCACTAGTCCACAGTTGTTTTGGTCCCCATCAATCTTTCATTTCTTCTGATTCCCTGTAGCCTTTGGCATCCTTTCACTTACAGACACACACTATTACATGGGTAGAATACAAGTGGTACAGCTCCCATATATTTTATACAGCTTCAGGGAACTTATTCTGAACTTCTTCCCAGATGTTTTATTGAACTCTGGTTTAGGATAGTGACTGCAATATTTTCAGCCACTTTCCACCTGTGTACTGTTCTAAATGCTTCCTCCGTTTAACCAGGCTGACAAGTAGATCGACTGATACCAGAGAGATAAGTCATTGCTCATTTAACAAAAGCAAGAGGACAGGCAGCTTTCAGCTTTCTCTACTGTTACCACTGTCAGTTTCTACTACTATAAAAAGTAACATGTAGGCACTCGGGCTATGCTGGTTAATACTGTTCAAGGAGGTACAGCATTTGTGCTTGTCAGCACAGAAAGACAGAGCCTTGGGCTCCTTCCTCATTGCTGCCATTGGGAGAAGGTGTCTTTTAGTTGTGTACAGGGAACTATCCTGTAGTGAAACATAGTACAAACATAATTGAAATGGGGGAAGAAGAGAAGGAGAAAAGGAATATTTGCTGTCCTCTAACATAAGCAAAATAAGCAAAGAAAATTTGGCTTCCACCTTTTCTTATCTGAGAAGTCTGGAAGGATCTTTACTGTAGGTACAACTATTTGCATAAAAGATTAATGTGATTCTTCCACATCTGAAAAACACAATTAATATTGATAAACAACATTTAAACCACATATGCTGGTGGAGCTATATATCTTATTTGAAAAGCAATATTTTAATTTGATAATGTATCATAGTATGCCCACAGCCTGAAGTTATGCTGCTGATGAGTGGAAGACCTACAGCTTGTGTTTTAAACCACAGATATGGATACAGATTCTGTGTCCAGAGATCGAGGTTGTTTCTTTCTGGAGTCCAAGGTAGTGTATCTCTTCTGTTTTTCATTGGGTGTACATGCTAATATTTTGGCAGTGGGGGACTTCAAGGATGGTCTCTGTTAGAAGAGACCATGGGCTGTCCATGCTGGATGCTGCCACTTTCAGCCATCTCTGTAACAGGTCCACCAGAGAACAAAGATGAGTGGAAAAAACACAGGGCAAAACACTGCACAGCAGTGTGTGAAAAAGTAATGAAGAGCAAAAGGACAAGAAACAGCCTTGCAAACACAAAGATCAGAGTAGGAGAGGCAGAGGTGCTCCTGGTGCCAGAGCAGAGACTCCCCTGCTGCTTGTGGAGGAGACCACAGTAGATGAGGTATCTTCCTGAAGACAATGGAAAAAAAATGTGCCAGAGTAGATGGATATTTCCTAAAAAAATCTGCAGCTCAGGAAGAGTCCATGCTGGAGCAGTTTCTCCTGGCAGGAACTGTAACTAATGGAAAGCACACTCTGAATCAGGTTTATCCTAAAGGACTGCAGCCTGTGGAGAGGACCCAAGTAGGGGCACTTCTTGAAGGCAGGCCATGACAAAGAATCAGAGCTGGGGAAAACTTTGAGAAAGAGGGAGCATCAGAGAGGAAGTTTCATGGACTTACTGCAATCTCTTACTTCTCATCCCCAATGCAGTGCTCAGGGTCCAAGGAGATGGACGAATCAGGAATGAAGGAATGGCATCGAGTCTGGGGAAAAGAGCTGAGTGAGAAGTGTTTGGGTTTCATCTTTATTTCTCAATATCCAAATCTATTTTAATAGACAATCAATGAAATTAATCTGCATCAAGTCAAGTTTGTTTTTTCCCATGATAGTATCTGGTAAGTGATCTTGTCTTTATCTAGACCCACAAGCCTTTTCCTTTTATTTTTTCTGCCCTGTGCTGTTGAGAAAAGAAGCTGGGTGGACATCCGGCATCTGGACAAGGTCAACACACCTTGCTGAAATCTAAATGTCTAAGCTCTTTTTCGTCTCATTGGGCTTCACTTTGTAAACAGTTGATGGAAGCAGGTACCTTTATAAGGAAATGCATCTGACCTGTCTAGGAGTGAGCTGAAGTGACTGTTACCTTGATTAGAAGGAGACCTGGGAGTGACTAGCTCAGTCTCAGATGCCAAGATTTTAGATATTTCCTTTTCTATCTGTTTTTCCGTCTTTAAAGTTCTGGATAACAACTGTGATGTGCTGTCAGAGACTATAAAGTCTTTAGATTTTAGACTTGACTAGGTTTGTTTCCCATAATAATCATGAGCAAGAGAATAGTTGCTCTTCTTTCTTTTGCAAATAATTTTCACACATTTTTTCTGGGTTTTGTGTTGTGGAGGTTTTTTTGTTTGTTTTTGAGTTGTGGTTTGGGTTTTTTTTCCCTTTCCTTTTGTGCCAGAACAAAGAAGAATCAAAATGGCAGCCAAGGGCCTTTGGAAAAGTGTTTACAAAATTTTAAGGGTTATATTGTGTTATATATCCCTTTTTTCCATGTGGACTGCACTACACTCTCATTATTGATCCTAATAAAAGCATTCTTTTCATTAGTATGCAAAATTAAAAAAGCATTTTTGACCCCCTTTTTAGAAATGTTAATTGTTTCATGCTTTTGGCTGTTTATCAACCCTATTATCATACAATAATTGACTAGTGACAAGAATTTCATTTCTCAGTGGTGTTTTAAGTAATCTGTAAATTGCATTACTAAGCCTTACTCATTGCATCTGACACAATTTGCATTTTGACTGGTTGGCCATAAAACCTCTCTTTTGAGATTTACATTGCCAGAAATGTAACAGAGAACAAGAATGGCTTCCTGCCAATCAAATTATAGAACACTGAAAAGGTCAGAGTTACACAGTATAGAGATTGTACTGGGTATAAAAATTCTCTGATGTTTCATTTCACTGACAGACTGTAATAAGAAGAGGAAACAGGACAGGATGGATCAGGTTTTTTGACCACAGTGTTTATGAGGGTGATACATGAAAAACAGACACAAAAAACCACCAAAAGCCCAATCCCTTCTCATTACATCTAGATTTCTAATGTATGGAGTTCTTCAGTTTAGAAAATCCAAATAAAATTCCTTAGGGTCAGATTGGCCCAGGCAGCTCTGGGTTAGAAACAGAATATAATAATTCTATACACTGGAACAGAATGTGAAATGAAACATGAAAGAACATGAACAGATCAAAATGGTAGGTAATTTGCATGAGACAGTTTCCTCCTGTAATTTACTCTCTGCTCTGAAAATCTCAAAGTAGGTATTCTAGCTACCACTTCAGGGTAGGGAGAAATCAAAGCTCAAAACCCTGTTCACACCAGATGAGTGACAAAGTAGCATTTCAGGAAAGATGTCATGTCTGGTCTTAGGGACCATATTGAAATCAGTTTGCAAGTTCGTTACTATTTTGCTGCTTGGGGATTTTCCCAAAGATCATATAATTAGTGTCTCAATCATCACGCAAAAATAGTATCCCAGCTTGACATTCCAGCTCCAGAGTGTTTTATTACCTTATTCCCAATGTTAAATGTTTACATACAAAGGGGATAAGTTGCTTTTAATTTCTTTTGGGTCATATGATTGTGTCTGTTAGGGGCAGATTGTGTCCACCATCTCTTCCTCATCTCAGATAAGCTGAAGTAACAGAAAAAGTGATAAAGCATTAGGTTGTCTTTCCATGTGGCCAACTTTTTCTATAGTAAAAATTTACTCAACTGGAGCAGATAGTTTAGGTTTAAGATAGAATAATAAAAACAAATAAACCCCCAAACAAAACAAAACAAAAACCATACAAAACCAAACAAACAAATGAACAAAACCCCCCAAAACAACCAAAGAGATGGAGAGAAAATAAATAAATAGTAGTGATATAAAAAAATTAAGATAAATGTTTGCCAGAAAGAACAAGCAGAAAATATGAACCCTGAGGAGTTAAATATAACAACTTTCCTTTCAGAAAGTAGTTCTTCAGAGTAGATGCTCTATATCAGAAAATATGTTTCTAAAAGGAAGCAGCAGTTATGTTGAGGCTTTTATGAAATTTATTTATTTGTTTACTTTCACTATTGTAATCTAAGTCCTGTAGAAATACTGTTCCACAATTTTATCCTTCATCTGGCATCTCACTGAATTGTGAGTTTATTTTAGAAACATCTTCATGCAAACAAAAATGTACCAAATATAGCAACCAGACTAGAATTGTCCCTAGATCCACCAAAATGCAGCAAATATTATAATACAGCATAGGTAAACACATATATCTAAAGCTCTGTGGCAAACATTAGGAGACCTAGGTCGAATTTATTTTTTAATATTTTCTTTAAATTTCACATGAAAATCAGTTTCTAATTGTAAAATGCAATCATTTTGGTGTTTTTTACTGGTATTGTAGGGGCAAATGTATTCAAGTTTTTTAGTTCCACATGTGTTATTGTGATGGTAGTCATGAATTTGTCCATATTTGAAGCTGTTGATAATTGCCAAGAAAATATCTTCTCCTTGTAATATGCTTTCTATAGTAAGCTTGTGCTTCCTGTGATTGTAGAGTCCAGTCTTTCTTTACAGTCCCTGATAATTTGATAGGAAATATCACATCTGAAAATAGTAATAAAACTGACATTCTTCATTCTGAACAGGCCCACCCAAATTTATATCCTTCAAAATATTGGTAACATTGATGTAGAACTGATAATTGTAGATGGATATATTAAAAAACAAAAACAAAGCAATCAAACGACCAAACAAACACAAAAAAAACATTCTGGGGGGAGAATAACACAACATTTGGCCTAATTTTACTTTTGGAACAAATTTCATTGAATGAATATAAGGTTTTTTGATTAGATTTGAGAATTCAGACCAGGTACTATAAATTCAGTACTTAGATAAATAATGTGATAACATTTTAAGCTAAACTGACAAGTTCTGACATGTTGCAAGTTTACAGTCTATTTTCACTGTGCTAACATTCATTGCTGTTAAAACTGACATTGCTCCCATCTCTGACGAAGAGTAATTTTAAAATTAATTTTATTCCATTACAGAGAAACTTTACAATGTTTAGTACAGAAAGATTAATGGCAGTACATAGGCAAAGCATTGGCCACACAGAGTATTTTCTACTGAAATATAATATTTCTTCTACCTTTCTGTCTCATTAATTCCTTCCCTCCCTCCCTACATCTCTGTTTTTGAAGATCTATTGAACATAACTAAATTACAGAAGCATCCATACATTTAGTTTTTAGAATACCTTGAGAAAGGAAAGTATCATGATTCTTAAATATAGAAACAGTAGTCAATATTAGACAACACTTTCCTCCAGAAATATTCAGGTGTAAAAAGAAGATATAAAGCAAACTAAATTTTCTCATATGTGACTCCTTTCATAAACAATGAAAAAAGCCTATAACTTAAGTCCATAATGTATGAATTCTGAGTTTGTAGGGAAGGTGTTGGATACAACTGTTGTGGTTTAAACCCAGCCAGCAACTAAGCCCCACACAGCTACTCACTCACTCTCCCCACATGGGATAGGGGAAAGAATCAGAATGGTAAAAGTGAGAAAACTCATGGGCTAAGACAAAGACAGTTTAATAGGTAAAGCAAAAGCTGCACACACAACCAAAGCAAAGCAATGAATTAATTCCCCAATTCCCTTGGGCAGGCACGTGTTCAGCCATCCTCAGGAAAGCAGCGCACTGTCATGTGTAATGGTGACTTGGGAAGGTCAAATTCCATCACTTTGAATGTCCTCCCCTTCCTTCTTCCCCTGGCTTTATATGCTGAGCATGGTGCCATACATAAAGGAATTTTCCTTGGGTCAGATGTCCCAGCTGTGTCCCCTGCCAGGCTTTTGTGCATCCCCAGCCTCCTCACTAGTGGGGTCGAGTGAGAGGCAGGAAAGGCTTTGATCCTGTGTGAGTGAGTGTAGGCATGACTGTAAGTGCATCCCTTATGGAAAGCAGTTTAGAGTTCTCCCTTAAAAAGAAGAGAGCTACCTGTAGTGTGTGTATGGTCCTGTGACCAATGAGATGCTTTGTTGAGTGTGA